>JBBDGP010000682.1:5000-210000 GCA_037952835.1 Lithobates septentrionalis | reverse complement strand
AGTCATGAGAAATAAATTGTGTGTCATTGATGAACCCCAAAAAATATACTAAAACGATGTCCTTTTTTTATACACAGGATGAGTCCATCCAGGAGGAATGTGGGGAAAGTGGCAGGCAGGAGGAGACCGGGCCCATGGACAGCCTGGAGGAGGCCAGATTCCCCATCATCCTGGAGGAGGCTGGGCCCAGTGTCAGGCAGGAGGTGGCTGGTCCCAGTGAGGTGGCTGGGCCAAGTGAGGTGGCTGGTCCCAGTGAGGTGGCTGGGCCCAGTAGGAGCATGACCCAATCCCAAGTGCCTCCCCTCCGCCTTCCCAAAAAAAGGGCCAGGAAGGGGGCCGTCACACAAGAGGCATCCCTGCGCCTCATGCAAGAGGCCACACGTTTTCTGAGGAGCCCCCCCGAAGCAGAAGAGGCCTATGGCTGCTACTTAGCCAGCAGGCTTCTACAAATGGACTGGGAGCAGCGTCTCATTTGCGAGCGCCTATTTGGGGAAACTATACAGAAGGGGCTGCAGGGCACGCTAACCCGAAACACCCAACTACATGAGGCAGCCCCCCCTCCTCCTCCTCCTCCTCCTCCTCCTCCTCCTCCTCCTCCTCCTCCTGCCACAACTGAAACACCACAGCCACAGCCTCCAAAGAAGGCTACAGGGAAGGCTGCAGGGAAGGGTGCAGGGCAGCGTGGAGGGAAGGCTGCAGGGAAGAGAAGAAAGTGATGACCTGGGTTCAGTCTGGTCTGACAGAAGACGCAGGCTGTTGTAGTACCACAGTCTGGGGACATCTATATCATCTGCTGGTGCTGTTGATCTCTGGGATTCTTGGACCAGATTGTGCTCCCTCTTATATGGACTCCTCAAGATCCCAATTTTCTGGTACACAGACTTTTTCCAGCGTTGACTTCCTCTTTTTTTTTATTTTGACCATGAATAAATGGATCTTTTTTTGAGTTTAGCAAAAGATTTTATGTGTTTTCTTTTAAATCATTGATTTTACACACAATGTTAAATTATCAAGGGACAACAATCTCATTGAGTTTGCAAAAACACAACAAAAATACATTACTAATGTTAATAATGTTCGAGTGGTAAGTCTGGGAAAGAACAAAAATATACATAACCAAAAACGGTGCTTTGGGTTAACTTTATCTTAAAAATAACAAATAATCACTAGAAAAAAAAAAATTATAATGGGTTCTTTGTAGTAACTTTACAAACCTAAAAAATAAAAAAAAAAAAAAATAAATAAAATACAAATGGGTTATTTGTGGTAACTTTACAAACCTAAAAAAGATAAAAAAATAAAGTAACAAATAAAAAAAAAAAAAAAAAAATACAAATGGGTTATTTGTGGTAACTTTACAAAACTAAAAAATATAAAAAAATAAAGTAACAAATAAAACTAAAAAAAAAAAATACAAATGGGTTATTTGTGGTAACTTTACAAACACCAAAAAATGAAAATTAAAAATCTAGAGATAAACATATAAAAAAGTTCAACACCAATCATAAAATAAATATCTGGATAAAAATTACAAGAAAATATGATTCCACACAAAAAAAAACCAAAAAAAAAAAAAAGGTACAAAGTATTATATTAGTATGGAAACATTGTTTTTAAAAAGCATACTATATCATTCATGAGATCAACGAGAAAAAGAATCCAGAAATCAGTTTGGGAGAACTCTGAATATGAACAGCAAAACACCTTCGTTCTTTATAGAGCATTCGTAATGAAGAAATAAAATGCGCTGCATTCAACGATCACAGATTTTGCAGCGTGATGAATGTGCTACCTACAATACGAACACTAGTTTTACTAGACCGAGTGCTTCCGTTTAGTTTTTGCTTATGAGCATGCGTCGTATTTTTGTCCGTCCGACTAGCATACAGACGAGCGGACTTCGGGGTCCGTCGTAGGTACGAAGTAAAAGTTTTGAAGCATGTTTCAAATCTAAAGTACGTCGGATTTGAGGCTAAAAAAGTCAGTTGAAAGTCCGGAGAAGCCCACACACGATCGGATTACCAGCCAGCTTTAGTCCATCAGCGTCCGTTGGACTTTTGTAGACGAAAAGTAGGACCGTGTGTACGCGGCATAAGGCTTGTTTCACATATATGTGAATTGCATGCATTTTTTTAATTGAATCCAATTCACATAACATGTGAATGTGACTGGCTTTCAATGGAGCCGGTTTACACATGTCCGGGGGGCTGTGGTGAGGTTTGAAAAATGGTCTTGTGTGTTTTTGGATCCAATTCAGGTGCAAATTCGCCTCTGAATCGCACCTGAACTGGTGAACAGAAACTCACGGACTCTGGACTGCAAACCACAGCTAGACATGTGTGAGCCCAGCCTCAAACTTGTGGGTTTAAAAGTCAGAGGCAGCAAGCATAACATGTAATGTCTGTAAATGGATGCATCTTTTGTAGAATCAGAAAAGACAAGCAACTGACCCAATTTCTCTGCTCAGGTTGACAGAGGGACAACTGCTTTCCATCTTTTTATGGAAATCACTTAGGTGCAGAAAAATAACACATCGGAAGGTAAGCACCTGCTGTTAAAGCCATAGTCAATCTTTTCCAAACATGCAGCAAATTAACCCACATTAATACAATAAAAAATGTACATTATTACATTTTTGCATTGAAGCAAAGCATTCCAATCGCGATCAGTGTGTCGCTGGTGCAATGCACAGATTCCTGCTGACTCTTCCCCCAACCGCCATTATGGCCTTTTGTTACGGGGCAGTGAAGGTAAACAATTGCTTTCAAGTGTGGTGATTTCATTGCACTTGTGTTCCATTGTGATCTGTGAGTCCCTCTAATGTAGTGGAAGATGGGATTGTATCCATAAGTCCTCATGCACATGGACGTTTTTACAGCTGCTTTTTTGAGGGTTTTTTTCAGCTTAAAAAGGCCTGTCTATGTTAGTCTATGGCTTCATGCCCACCTAGGCGTTTTTGAGCTGCAAGTGGCATAGGCGTTTTTAAGCTGTAAAAAAAACCCAGGACCAGTGGGTTCTGAGAGACGTTTTTCAGCTGTAAAAACGCTCTAATGCTCAAAAACGCTCAAACGTCATTCACCAACGTTTTTTAGCGTTTTTGATCCATTGAAAAAAAAAATAAATAAAAAAAAAAAAAACGCTCAAAACGCTAACGCGGAAAAACGCTCAAAAACGCTCAAGAAGGCTCAAAAACGCTATTGCAAAAACGCTGAAAAAAGCTGAAAAAAGTTTAAAAAAAATCACTGCAAAGATACTGGCGTTTTCATAACGTTATTTTAACAGCCTGTGTGCATGAGGGCTTACCGTTTTTTGTGAATGAATGATGTGGCTATGTGGGCCAATCCAAAAGAAAACAGGAAGCTCCAGGGAGAACCACCCTATGATTTTGATAAGTGGGGGAGAGGACAGTTTGAGGGTGGGGGGAGTTAGGGAATGTGATCATCATATTATACCTGATGATACCTTTAATTTATTAATTATAATATGCCCAAGAACAGTCATAGCCAGACTTATCTTTAAGAATGTTATATGGTAAATGATTGCCATTCTCTGCAACATTTGCCTTTATCAGTTGAGTCACACACAGAATGAAAAGGTCACATTGTTTAACCGCTTGCTTACTGGGCATTTTTACCCCCTTCCTGCCCAGGCCTATTTTCAGCTTTCAACGCTGCCCCTCTTTGAATGAAAATTGCGCGGTCATGCTACACTGTACCCATATGAAATTTTTATCATTTTTTTCACACAAATAGATTTTTCTTTTGGTCATATTTAATCACTGCTGAGGTTTTTATTTTTTGCTAAACAAAAAAAAAAAGACAGAAAATATTGAAAAAAAACCATGCAGTTTTTATAGTTTGTTATAACATTTTGCAAACAGGTAAATTTTCTCCTTAACTGATATGCACTGATGGGCTGCACTGATGGGCTGCACTGATGGGCTGCACTGATATGACGGCACTGATATGACGGCACTGATGGGCTGCACTGATATGACGGCACTGATGGGCACTGATAGGCAGCACTGGTGGGCACTGATAGGCTGCATTGATAGGCTGCACTGGTGGGCACTGATGAAGCTGCACTGATAGGTGGCATTGATAGGCAGAACTGAACGGCACTTATAGGCGGCACTGAAGGGCACTGTTAGGTGGCACTGATAGGCACTGGTAGGTGACTCTGATAGGCAGCAGTGATAGGTGGCACTGATGATGAGGCACTGATAGGCCCTGATTGGCAGCACTAGTGGGCACTGGTGGGTGGTACTGGTGAGCACTGCTTAGTGCTGATATGCACTGGTGGGCACTGGTAGGTGGCACTACTTAGCAGCAGTGGGTCTGGAGTGTGTGGGATCGATGTCCCGTTTACTCCAGCTTTTTTTTTTCTCCTCACGCTGTCAGCGTAAGGAAAAAAAAGCCGATTATTGGCTCTGTTTACATCATGTGACCAGCTGTCAATGGCTGACAGCTGATCACATGGTAAGGGGCCGGGATCAGCCCCTTACTCCGATCTCTGATCAGCCAAGTCTCATTGACTCACTGATCACAGAGTGAGCCATGAGCCCCGTAGGGGGCATGCAGGCAGCTCATGCACGGGAGGACAAACATGGACGCACTCCCTGTAGCCATCTTTCAGCTATACTGCGGGCAGGAAGAGGTTAATGTTGTTACCCTATGATCCTCTCCCCCATATTATATTACTTTTTAAAGTTTTGTTCCCTTTGTGGAATTCTAAGGCCTCTGTATCTGCAATCTGTGTGTTTCTGCTGTTTTTTACTAAAGGGAAAAGCTTACTAAAAGTCCAACATCACTGACCTGGTGTCAGCATTTCTGTGGGGAAAAAAATCACAATAATTCGATGATTATAGGTGTCATAGGACAATTTTAAATAGCAACCGTGGGCCCAAATTTATTACGTCCTGTGAGCCTCCACTAACTACAGTATAAAACCAGTAACTTCTCTTTTCTCTTTTGAATCAGCTGCAAGCGTTACACATGTCTCATATAGCATGCAGGGGTAATCAAATCAAATATATATACGCTGCGCTATCAGAAGTGTGAGCCTGAATAATAAAATATATTATGCTATGCAATAATACTTATAAAGTGAAAATAGTGCAATACATGAAAATTATAATGTAATAAATAGCCATGCGAATTTTGTGATAGAATAAAATACAGTGACAATGTGCAATTACGTGACAAATATCTATATGTTTAAAACACAAAAGTCAATAGGATCATAAAAAGCAATTGATCCAAAATACTCGAAATAAAATGAAATGAAAGTTCTTCAATGTGCTGTGAAAAGTTCAAAATGATCACAATCTACAAGTGCTCCATAAAAATCATGCGATTTGTTAAATGCTGTGAAGGTGATCCAATAGCAGGACAGGGGAGCGCTCCCCTGTCCAGAGCTGTGCTCTCCTAAGTGGGGACCAGTCCAGGATTCCAGATATACTGCTGAACCCAGAAGTGGTTCTAATGCGTGTATTGACCAGTAGGGATGAGCGTCGAGTTCGAGTCAAACTCATGTTCGACTCGAACATCGGCTGTTCGCAAGTTCGCCGAATAGCGAACAATTTGGGGTGTTCGCGGCAAATTCGAATGCCGCGGAACACCCTTTAAAAGTCTATGGAAGAAATCAAAAGTGCTAAATTTAAAGGCTTATATGCAAGTTATTGTCAAAAAAAGTGTTTGGGTACCTGGGTCCTGCCCCAGGGGACATGGATCAATGCAAAAAAAAGTTTTAAAAACGGATGTTTTTTCAGGAGCAGTGATTTTAATAATGCTTAAAGTCAAACAATAAAAGTGTAATATCCCTTTAAATTTCGTAGCTGGGGGGTGTCTATAGTATGCCTGTAAAGGGGCGCATGTTTCCCATGTTTAGAACAGTCTGACAGCAAAATGACATTTCAAAGGAAAAAAAAATTATTTAAAACTACTTGCGGCTATTGCATTGCCAGTCCAACAATACACATAAAAGTTCATAGAGTTCATAAAGTTGATAAAAACGGCATGGGAATTCCCCACAGGGGAACCCCGAACCAAAATTTAAAAAAAAAGACGTGGGGGTCCCCCTAAATTCCATACCAGGCCCTTCAGGTCTGGTATGGCCAAAATTTTAAAAAAAATGACGTGGGGGTCCCCCTAAATTCAATACCAGACCCTTCAGGTCTGGTATGGATTTTAAGGGGAACCCCGCGCCAAAATTAAAAAAAAAAAACGGTGTGGGGTCCCCCCAAAAATCCATACCAGACCCTTATCTGAGCACACAACCTGGCAGGCCGCAGGAAAAGAGGGGGGGACGAGAGGGTACCCCCCTCCTGAACCGTACCAGGCCACATGCCCTCAACATTGGGAGGGTGCAAAACACCTTGTCCCCATGTTGTTGAGGACAAGGGCCTCATCCCCACAACCCTGGCCGGTGGTTGTAGGGGTCTGTGGGCGGGGGGCTTTTTGGAATCTGGAAGCCCCCTTTAACAAGGGGACCCCCAGATCCCGGTCTTTTTCTTCTTTCTTCTTCTTTCTTCTTTCTTTCTTTCTTTCTTCTTCTTTCTTCTATCTTCTTCTTCGTGTCTTATCTTCTTCTTTGCGTCTTCTATCTTCTTCTCCTTGGGCCGCTCCGCACGCATGACATGGGGGGAGGCTCCCGCTCTTCTCTTCATCTTCTTCATCTTCTTCTCCGGGCCGCTCCGCATCCATGCTGGCATGGTGGGAGGCTCCCACTGTGCGACGCTTCTCCTCTTCTGACGGTTCTTAAATAAATAATGGGGGGCGGGGCCACCCAGTGACCCCGCCCCCCTCTGACGCACAGGACATGACGCACAGGACATGACGGGACTTCCCTGTGGCATTCCCCGTGACATCACAGGGAGGTCCCGTTATGTCAGCGTGCATCAGAGAACCATCAGAAGAGGAGACGCGTCACACAGCGGGAGCCTCCTACCATGCCAGCATGGATGCGGAGCGGCCCGGAGAAGATGAAGAAGAGAAGAAGATGAAGAATAGAAGAAGATGAAGAGAAGAGTGGAAGCCTCCCCCCATGCCATGGGTGCGGAGCGGCCCGAGGAGAAGAAGATAGAAGACGCCACGGAGGAGATGCTGGATGAGAACACCGGAGGAAGAACCAGAAGAGCCAGAAAAAGAAGAAGATGAAGGAAGATAGAGGAAAGAAGAAAGAAGAAGCATTTAAATAAAGGAATTGTCAAAAACTGTCTCTTGTCATTTTTAACATTTTTGACAGTTTTTTAGTGAAATTATAGGGGTACTTTTGTACCCCCTTACCATTTCACACGGGGGGGGCCGGATCTCGGGGTCCCCTTGTTAAAGGGGGCTTCCAGATTCCGATAAGCCCCCCGCCCGCAGACCCCCACAACCACCGGCCAGGGTTGTGGGGATGAAGCCCTTGTCCTCATCAACATGGGGACAAGGTGTTTTGGGAGGCTACCCCAAAGCATCCTCCCAATGTTGAGGGCATGTGGCCTGGTACGGTTCAGGAGGGGGGGCGCTCTCTCATCCCCCCCTCTTTTCCTGCGGCCTGCCAGGTTGCATGCTTGGATCAGGGTCTGGTATGGATTTTTGGGGGACCCCACGCCGTTTTTTTAAATTTTTTTTTATTTTGGCGCGGGGTTCCCCTTAAAATCCATACCAGACCTGAAGGGTCTGGTATGGAATTTAGGGGGACCTCCATGTCATTTTTTTTTTAATTTTGGCCGGGGTTCCCCTTAATATCCATACCAGTCCTGAAGGGCCTGGTATGGAATTCATGGGGACCCCCACGTCATTTTTTTTTCATTTTGGTTCGGGGTTCCCCTGTGGGGAATTCCCATGCCGTTTTTATCAATGAACTTTTATGTGTATTGTCGGACCAGCAATGCAATAGCCGCGAGTAGTTTTAAATGACTTTTTTTCTTTGAAATGTCATTTTGCTGTCAGACTGTTCTAAACACGGGAAACATGCGCCCCTTTACAGGCATACTAAAGACACCCCCCAGCTATGAAATTTAAAGGGATATTACACTTTTATTGTTTGACTTTAAGCATTATTAAAATCACTGCTCCTGAAAAAACGTCAGTTTTTAAAACTTTTTTTTGCATTGATCCATGTCCCCTGGGGCAGGACCCAGGTCCCCAAACACTTTTTATGACAATAACTTGCATATAAGCCTTTAAAATTAGCACTTTTGATTATTCATGTTCGTGTCCCATAGACTTTAATGGTGTTCGAACAAACTTTTTTCCTGTTCGCATGTTCTGGTGCGAACCGAACAGGGGGGTGTTCGGCTCATCCCTATTGAGCAGGCTTAACAGCAAGGTCACATACTCTAAGGTGAGCGTCCAATACCTAGGAGGGAGCACCTGAGTGAGAACATAGCATCCTGCTATTGGATCACCTTCACAGCATTTACCGAATCGCATGATTTTTTTTGAGCACTTATAGATTGTCATCATTTTGAACTTTGCACAGCACATTGAAGCACTTTCATTTCATTTTTATTTTGGGTATTTTGGATCAATTGCTTTTTATGATCCTATGAACTTTTGTGTTTTAAACATACAGATATGTGTCACATAATTGCACATTGTCACTTTATTTTATTCTATCTATATATTTGATTTGATGGCCCAAATTTAGTAGAGACAAAAAACAAAGCCTGGAATTTTACTACTAGAATTAGGATACTGCAAAGGATACAGCTGTGTAAAATTAGCCAGCTGGCAGGACAGTTTTATTCATGGAGAATAGGCCTAACTGGCTGCCTTACTTATATTTTATCTATGGGAATGGGGGGTTTCTGCCTGTGAAGTGGTTTGGGTGTACACTGTTCTTGCATTTATTTATTTTCTTTTAAATGATGTATTGATCTGCTGCAAACAAAAGCAGTTTAAAGAACATATGGTCAGTAACAAGCCAATGCTTTGCTTTAAATAGCTCAAGCTTGAAAAGAAAAATACCACCTCTGAAATAAAAGCCTACTTTTTATGGAAAGACTTGCGGCTAAACAAGGGTTTAACTTAAAGCATGTGTTACCCCAACACTTCATATTCCTAATATGTGCCTGCTGTACCATGTACTTGTATGAGAAAATATTCTGTTCTCTTTGTATTGCTTCCTTTATGTGAAATCCCTGGTGATCCTTCCAGTCCCCCTGCTTTCCTAATAAAAACTGACCACGCTAAGCAGGACAGTACAATGTAGTCAGTTCTCTAGCTGTGCTGGGAACTCCGTGTACTCTCCTCCAATGATCAGACTTATCCTGACATGCACCTGCTGCACAGCCATTCACTGGGAAGCTCAGAGTGCTGTTGTTTCTCCACCCCCCAATTCTTATGCAGCTGAGAACAGAGGGAATGTAATCACTTAGGAAAAAAAAGGAGACAATTTATTTATAATTTTTATTTTATTTTATCTATACACAAATGTTTTGCCTTTTATTTCGGTTTTAAATGGAATGGGTTGTTTTACAAGGTGATCATTTACAATTACTTTAATATAAAGGCTAGATCAGCATAGAATAAAAAACAATATACCCAAATAAATGAAAATACCACCCAATGAAAGCTCAAAAAAAAAAAAAAAAAAAAAATGGTACAGGGGATGTACAAGGCAGAAGCTAAAAGTAAACACCGACTTCAAATCAACTACAAAATAAAATGAAAGACAAAAAAAAGAGTCCCAAATAATAACAAAAATGCCACCAAAAGAGTTGATTGCCCAACGAGCTAGCAATTAGGAATAAAGTACACATTCTTAACTGTAACAAATTTCTCCCTATGCAATGTATCCACTTCCCTTATACTTTCTCTGTAACAGCTTCCAAATCACTAACACTATGGCTGTTCTGTGGTCCCCCTTATATAGTGAGGGGTCTGTCTGTCTTATCCAAAATCCCCCTTGTTGGTCCTTTCTAAACCTGCTGACCATAGTTCAGTACATTATGGTTTTAAAAAAAAGTTTGTGTGAATCTGCAAATGAATTTGCCCGGACCTGGAATCTCAAGCAAGTTTCACCTTGAACTAAAGCCCAAACATTTTTTACCTTAAGGCATGCCTTGTATTAAGATAAAAAATGTTTAGGCATCATTCCCCCCCTCACCCCCCCCCATACTTACCTAAGCCCTCATTTGATCCAACACTGTGCACTTCTGCAGTTCTTCTCTCCATTCACTTCGGAGTCTCACTGACTTTGCTGGAGCACAGTAGCCATCGGCTCCCACTGCTGTCAATCAAAGCTAGTGATGCGGGAGCAGGGGGCAGGACCGAGTCCTGCTATCTGTGTCAATGGACACAGCAGCAGGGCTCGGGAGCGAGCATGCACATAGGCCTCCATGGGAAGCAGCTACCTGTGGAGGCACTGGACAAAGAGGAGGGCCCAGGAGCGCCGACCGGGACCCGAGAAGAGGAGGTTTGCAGCTGCTCTGTGTAAATTTTATGCAGGTAAGTACAGACATGTTTGTTATTTTTTTAATTATCTTTATAATCTCTTTTACTGTTAGTAATATAACATATAGCCCCAATTCACTATATTACGATGCATGTGTTATTTGCTATTACAGTTGTTATTTTAAGATATGTGACCATTATTTCAGCTCTTCATTGCTAAAAATGATGGTCGCTATGGCAAATAAGGTTTGTTATATCTTAGTGAATTGAGCTTTACATATTTATCTTACTTGGCATCTGCTCTCCAACTAAACTATTCTATTATATACTCACTACACTATGTGGAGTTTAGTTTTTTTTTTTGTTTTTTTTAAATCATCGGAGTGTACTTGTGTTATAGCATATTAACTGTTCTTAGTTGCTATGCATGATGGATGTAATACCCTAAAAAGCATACTGCTTATGCTATTATGTAAGATGCATATAACCCTAAATATCCAACTGAATAGCAGTTTGAACAGCAATCGTTCCTGTTTTATGAGTTAATTTGTCAGTCTGTTGTTTTATATGCTTTGATGCTATACTAAAATGGTCTTCTCATGACATCGAATTTGTCACAATTTGTCAATTCAATTGTGCAGTGTTGTTCACAGAACAATTCATTTTCCTTGTTTATAAATACAGTACTTAGTTTTGCGATAGCTCTTGTAGGACTAGAGCATTTCCTGCACAAATACAGGTTTCAAAACACATAAGTTCAATTTGTCACCTGCTAGATATAATCTTATGCTTTCTCGTATGTTAGTATCTAAAGGATAAAAAGTGATTCTATTAAAATGACTACTTGATTTGAATAATAACTGTTCTGCACACTTCATTTGTGTTAAATTGTCATATTTGTTCAATTTCGCTAGCACGGTCTAGGCAATTTACATTTTCAGAATACATTTATAGAACTTGCTTACACAGCTTGCTGGATGTCATGAAACGAGCCACATTCTAAATTGAGAAATTTCACGTCTTGATATTATATTAAATCAACTGTAAGTTGCAACAATGACCCTGATTCACAAATGAACATGTATATTGTTTATGATCTCCATAATCCTACATTTTCTAGAGCTCCAAGTTCTGCTGGTATACACAACCTTTCATTAAACAAATCACCAATAATAAATAAATCTATCTATCTAGCCATCCACAACCTGGCCCCCAGCTACATCTCTAACCTAGTCTCAAAATACCAACCTAATCGTTCGCTTCGCTCCTCCCAAGACCTCCTGCTCTCAAACTCCCTTGTCACCTCATCCCATGCTCGCCTCCAGGACTTCTCCAAAGCCTCTCCCATCCTCTGGAATGCTCTACCCCAATCCGTCTGATTTTCTCCTACTTTATCCACTTTCAGACGATCCCTGAAAGCTCATCTCTTCAGAGAAGCCTATCTGGCCCCCACCTAACAACTATACATTTATCTTCTCAATCAGCACATCACCCACAGTTATTACCTCTTGTATCTCTTGACCTTCCCTCTTAGATTGTAAGCTCTAAGGAGCAGGGCCCTCTGATTCCTACTGTATTAAAGTGTATTTTATTTGTACTGTCTACCCTCAAGTTGTAAAGCGCTACGTAAACTGTTGGCGCTATATAAATCCTGTACAATAATAATAATAATTATTATCTATCTACTGTATCTTCTGCAATAAAAATCCTTGCTGGCAATTCTTTCAAGTAAAGTGCCATGTTTAGGTAGAACCTTAAAGTGATACTAAAGTCTCAGGTTTTTTTGGTTAAAAATAACAAACATATTATATTTACCTGCTCTGTGCAGTGATTTTGCACAGAGCATCCTAGATCCTCCTCTTCTTGGGTCCCTCCCCCCTGCCAAATGCCCTCACAGCAAGCAGCTTGCTATGGGGGTGCCCGAGCCGAGCCGCTGCTCTGTTTGTCCATTCAGACATGGAGCTGCGGCCTGGCCCTGCCCCCCTCTCTCTCCTCATTGGCTTGCTAACTTTGATTGACAGCGACAGGAGCCAATGGTGCCTGCTGTGTGTCTCCAATCAGGAGGGAAAGTCCTGGACAGCTGAGTCTCTCCTGCAACATTGCTGGATTGGAGGAGGCTCAGGTATGCATTAGGGGGGCTGTTGCACACAGAAGGTTTTTCATCTTAATGCAAAGGGGAGGAGCATGCTAAGGGGAGGACGTCATTCGGCTATAGCACGGATGGGAACAGGTTAAAAAAAAAAAACTACATTATTTATATTACCGCATCACAAAAGCGTGTACTTTGTACTTTGTCTTTATTTATAGCAGCTCTGGTTAAATTTTTTCATTGGTTTCTGTTAAAAGATAAAAACAATAAATACAAAAAAATGCAGTTTTATTTATTTTTCTATTTACAATTGGTATTCTTAGGGAGAAATAACTACACTGGGTGTTGTATGTGTCATGTACAGTGAAAAAAGTACATATAATCAGTACATTTTCCGTGAGACAGAATGTGACTTTCAAGCTTTTCAGAATGATTCTTTTGCCTTGTTCAGGCAACATCAAAGCCAGTGAATTAGAATTAATGTGAGTGTTCCCTACAGAAGTACTATTAGTAATGCTATGCTTTGGCCGGAATATTATGGGAGCTACATATGCATGCAAATAATTCCGTGACATAACAAAGCAAAATTGATCCCATTTTCTTCGGAGAGATAATCTGTTAAACTATATTTCTGTTGCCTTGTTATTTTAGTATATGTTTGTAGTATTTGTATCGGCGTGTTTGTTTACTGTGTTTCTTTAAACTCTTATTTCTTTTTTTTTTTCCTTTTTTTTTTTTTTTTTTTTAATTTTCCCAATAAGATTTTTTGTCTACAGCATGGTATTATGATGATAGAGGAGTAAGCCCTCCTTACAGCACAGTTTGCAGCATAAAAAGAATTATCTCTGGAGATTCTGCACATTTGTTCATAATCAAGTAAAAGTCTGACATGAAATCCATGCATTTACGGAGTCAACTGTAGTTCAATACCATAAATCATAACTTTTACAAAAAAAAAAAATATTAATAAATGTTCATGAAAATTTCAAGAAAGTTGTGTCAGTTCTATATACACTAATTCAAATGCAACATCTTTATACTGAGGTCATTGGTCATTTTTCATGTTGGTTCAAAGACTAATTCAGCTTTGGGTTATCAAAGAGAATAAAAACAGTCCCATATCTTTCAGGACTGGTATGGTTATTAAATGTGCCTGTGCTTGAAGCAAGAGTCCAAGATATGAAAACATCATTGAATGTTTTTTTATATTCTTTTAAACAAAACTGATGTATGTGCTGCCACATGCAGGCTGTTTTGTTGTTGCCGTGTTTTGTGCTTTGGTATATTTCACTGCTTCCCCTGCCTGTTTGGTTTTATATTGTACAATCCTATGTTGGACACTCTTTACTTCCCCATGCTCTCTTTTTGTTCCTTTTTACACTAATGGAGCTCCCTTCATAGAATTAAAAATGTATTGTATTGTGATGCTCCTTAACTTGCATGAAATGCTCACAAAACATCCTTGTTAACCCTACATTGTCTAGAATAAACTACTTTGCATTCCACTCTTGGCGAGACTTCCTAATGAGTTGACACTGCCTGGGAATTCTGCCATTTCAGCAAGATGCTATGTATAAAGCTGTATTTGAAACAGAACAATGTTTATGTACATTTAAAATAGCAAAATCATCTGAATTGGTTTTCATATTAGACTCTTTTACTATGGGGTTCGTTTAAAAAGCAGCAGTACAGTCACACCACTTTTTACTTCAGGATGCATGAGCCACCAGGAACCAGATAGGTAGCAGATATTGGACCTAACAAGAATGATGAATATCTGAAGCAGCCATGGAGCAGTGAAAGGGCAGCATTTTAATGCAAAGGTCACTGGAATGGTCAGTATCATGCCTCTTCATTTACAGGCTACCTTGTGTGCATTAATGAAAGCAGGGCTGCAGGAATTATATTTAAAAACAACAGTTGGAAGTATGTGTTACATGTTCTACTAGTTCAGTGCTTATGGTCCATATGCCCTCTGCTTTCAGTCCGGTCCCTGCTATTTTCTGAATGGAATAAGTGGCTGCAAAGAAAGTCTATGTGCAGAGTAGAGTGGTGAGGGTAGCAGAGTAGAAAAGGATAAGTGGACTTAAAGGGCAGTTATCCCATAAAGGTGCATACCTGAATGTTCTTGTATGTGTACACGTGAATGGTGCACAATATTCCGTTTCACAGAATAGAAGCAATTAGTCAGGACAGAGCTATGATAATTGCACAGGGCAGTAACTCATAACAACCAACAATCCCATTAGCTACTTAGTTTGCCACTCTAGAAAATTAAATTGCCCAAAAAACTTCCCGAGCACTCCTTCTTTGAGCCTCTTTGGAACTCTAACCCACTACAGGGCACAGTAGTCATACAGAGATAGGCAGGAGGTACCACTGAAAACATTGGGGGACTGGTAGGAGGACACTCCCAGGCATGCTGGTTTCTGAACAAACTTTAGCTTAAGTTTTCCCTACAGCTGAGTATGTTGAGCAGAAATCTTCTTCTTTAGTCTGCTTAAAAATCAACACTTTTGAGATTGTTAATCTTGTGGTCCCCTACTATGCTCAATGGTTACTTCTGCCAAACTCCATGTCACTTCTGTGCCCTGCATTGATGTAGAGATTGGTGGTAGGAACCACTGAGAGCAGCGAAATACCAGGAGATGGACATTCCCAGAGTGTCTACAGTTACATTCACACTTTTTTGTACAGGGTCACCCACAAGAGTAAAAGCCTCCTCCCAAACTTTATGCATTGACTGTTGTGCTAAAATCTATTTCCTCAAATCACTCAGCTCAACCCTAATGGCTTCCATAAGGCCAGTGACTGCCCAAGAGTTTGACAGTAAATATAACTATATGTACTGAGGTTTTTGCAGAACATGATGAAGTCCAACACCAAATCTATTGATAGTGAAAAATTCTCCATGATGCATGCAGTCCACCACAGTAAGACAATTGCTGTACATAGGTCACAAAGCATTTGGCTGGTATTTCACTTTAGCTAGTTCAATGAGTATGAGGGCAGGCAGAAGAAGCAAGAGAATTCTTCTCTACTGAATCATAATTGGTGGGACTATGTACTGAGAAGCCTGTTCCAGAACATGGTGCACTTTCACTTTAAAGCGAACACTGCCTAACTTGACAGTATGTATTCAGTTCAAGTCGATTTTGCTTGATGAATTATGTAAATTAATTAACACTGATACCTTCATTTCAATAGTATTTAGTAAGAGCGTAATTCCCAACTTTCTAAGACTTGAAAAGGGAATGCCTTTTATATCTCAATTTGTAACAGTGTTAAAAACCTTGGTTATAGTTCTAGTAGACAAATCCATAGTTGCCAACTGTCCCGATTAAGGCCCCTTTCACACTGGAGCGGTTTTCAGGCGGTATTGCGCTAAAAATACCGCCTGAAAACCGCCCCTAAACAGCCTCCGCTGTTTGTTCAGTGTGAAAGCCCGAGGGCTTTCACACTGAAGCGGTGCGCAGGCAGGGCGGTGAAAAAAGTCCTGCAAACCGCTTTTTTGGAGCGGGGAAGGAGCGGTGTATTCACCGCTCCTTCCCCACTCCTGCCCATTGAAATCAATGGGACAGCGCGGCTATACCGCGGCTATAGCCGTGCTGTACGAGGGATTTTAACCCTTTTTCGGCCGCCAGCGGGGGGTAAAACCGCACTGCTAGCGGCCGAATACCGCTGCAAGAACGACGGTACAGCAGCGCTAAAAATAGCGCTGTTGTACCGCCGACGCCCCCACCGCCCCAGTGTGAAAAGGGACCTAATAGTCAGGACACGGATTTAATAAATTGTTTTTGTGGAGAAAAATCAAAATTCCATGCTTTATAGCCTAGGTCAGGGATATGCAATTAGCGGACCTCCAGCTGTTGCAGAACTACAAGTCCCATGAGGCATTAGAAGACTGACAGCCACAAGCATGACACCCAGAGGCAGAGGCATGATGGGACTTGTAGTTTTGTAACAGTTGGAGGTCTGCTAATTGCATATCCCTGGCCTAGGTGCTCAACATATGGTCCTCCAGCTGTAGTTGAAGTACAAGTATCACGAGGCATTGCAAGCCATTGGCAGTTACAAGCATTACTCCCAAAGGCAGAGGCATGATGGGACTCGTAGTTCAACAACAGCTGGCCACAGATTGAGCACCTATGCTTTATAGGAATGCATAATGGTCATCAACAGCAAAAATTGAGTACTATCACAAATTCAAATCCCTTATACTAATTATATATATATATATATATATATATATATATATAATGTTTTTCCCTTACAAGCAGTGGGGGGAATAAATGCAGAAGGGACACAGACAGAAAGAGAGAGCTTAAAGTGTGGCTTGACAGTGGGGAAACTGGGATGTATCACTAGCGGGGTTACCTACAGAAGCTAGGAGGTCCTGATTTCCCTATATAGCTCTTTAGTTAGACCGCATTTGTTTCCAGTTCTGGAGACGACACTTCCAAAAAGATATTGATAAGATAAAAAGAGTTTAATAATGGGCAACAAAAATGGTGAAAGGTCTGAAAGATAAAATAGGTAATGAAAGACTTCATGAACTCAATTATGTGCAGTCTTGAGGAATAAAGGGAAATGGAGGAAAGGTTGAAACCTTTAAATATATTTAAGGCTTAACTTCATCTTTTGTACCATCTTACACCCATATTTAGGTGACAGTGAGCAAGGGTTCCTCTCCCCAGCCACACAGCTGTATCATTCTTTTACATTGATCTGCAAATAAATGAACTACAAGTAACATCTGCGTAGCAGACAGACTTGTAGTGCTCATTCTCAATGGAATACAAGTGTGGTAAATACTGCATTAGTAGTCCATTAACACTTCCCCTAGCTGGAAAAAAAATCTGGAGCTGATACAATGCTTTGCAGGGTTTTGTAAAAAATGCACATTTTTAAGGCGAGCCTGGCCTTTAAGGGTGTGAAAAAGGTTCAGGCGAAAAGTATTTTCAAAATAAAGCTAAGATCAAGAATATGGGGACATGACCTCAAACTAGCAGGAACAAAGTTCAAAAGTAACCTTTAAATGTATTATTTTACCAATAGTAGTTGATACTTGGAGCAAACTTCCAGCAGAGGTAATGGGTCAGTCAACAAAAAGGTAATTTAACCGCTTGCCGACCAGTGCACGACGATATACGTCAGCACAATGGCACGGCTGCACAAATGGGCATACAGGTATGTCCCCCTTAAGACGCAGCATTGTGGGCACGCACGCGCCACGTGCTCCGTGACCGTGCCCGCAGACTCGATGTCCACTGGTGTGATCGTGTCACGGAGCGGCAGAACGGGGAGATGTAAATAAGGCATTTCCCCTTTCTGCCCAGTGACAGGACAGAGATTTACTGCTCCCTGTCATCGGGAGCAGTGATCGCTGTCATGTCCTAGGTAGCCCATCCCCCCTCACAGTTAGAATCACTCCCTAGGACACACTTAACCCCTTGATCGCCCCTAGTGTTTAACCCCTTCCCTGACACTGTCACAGTAATCAGTGCATTTTTATAGCAGCAGGGCAAGCTCAGCATTAGACCTGAAATCTAGTGGAGATCACTGCTGTAGCTGTAGCTGTACCTACTATAGTGACTTCTAGCTTCAACAGCTTCTATGAGGATCCCATGGGTATGGAATATACATAGTTACATTGGTCCAAGCTGTGTTTAGTTAGTTTTTTTTTGTGAAGTTTTAAAAGTACACTAAAATTTCATGCATTTCCCATAACACAGGAAAGATATAACAGAACAAAAATATATATATATTGTTCAGACAGACATCAGACAGGCGTTTATAGTTAAGGGCCTGGTAGCCCACATTTATTAAATGAAAAAAATGAAACAGAAGTCCACTCAGGAATCCCACGCAGGGGTTTAAATGTCATTCAGACACAACTGAATATACAAGCCCACCTGGCTACTCTTCAACAGCATTGCTGCTACAGGTACTGGTCCCTCAAACCACCAGCTCTTCCAGCAAACAACAATAAACTTCTGCTCTACCGAGCCTTACTGTGTCCATAGATTGACCAGTCCTTGGTCATGTAGTAAGCATCCTTACAAATGCAAATCCTTTATATCCAACATCAGGAATGAGCAGCCATGCTCCTAGGTGTCTCCTCACATGGAGACACACTCTCTCTCTGAGAGCTAGGACCAGCTGCCTTAATCAAGACCTGAAAAGAAAACCTTAAACTGCGGTCCACGGACTTCTGTCCCACCGGGATCTCTATCAGACTCCCAAAAAAAACAGACCCGGAATGGACCTTACCAATACAGGGTAAAGAACTATCCTTCTTTACCCTGAAGTCTTTGCTGGAATTATCTTAGATAGCAAATCTAAGAATCCGTGGAGGAACATATATCCCCAATCACTTTTCCTGTAAATTTTAACCTGTTTCACAGGCACCCCGCTACATATCCCCCCTCTGCACAAACTCGGGGGTTGAGAAATTTGGGCAAACAGACTGTAAACTCTTGTATTTTCCTCCTTATTTTGGGCCATCCATTTGAGAGGGCATGGTCTGCTAGGAGCTCAAACTGTCGCCCCAACCGACAATATTTTAAACTTTCAAGAGCCGATTTGATGGCTAGATATTCACTTTCTACAATGGCGCATCTTTTTTCAGAATGGGTCAATTTTCTGTTTAAGAATGCTATGGGGTGTTCCTCCCCAATCACCACTTCGGACACCACTCCACCTAATCCCACTTCTGAAGCATCTGTCTGCACTACAAATTCCTGGGTGATTAAGACAGGGCTATTACATAGGGCTGTCTTTAGGTTTTGGAAAGCTTTCTCAACTTCTGGGGACCAAGTTACCCCTGAGGACTTTCCCCCCTTGGTAAGATCTGTAAGGGAAGAAACACCTGCACCCACCATAGCAGTTGGGACACCTCTGTGCTGGCCATCAGCCACATAGGCCCAACCCTTTTTCTGGGTGTGCTTCCAGGTACAATCCACCTTGGATCTTAACCGGGTCCTATAATTCCTTATACTCTGCCTTCCCTCTCTTCTCTTGGGATCCCTAGGCTTACTCTCTTTTCTTGGGGGAATTCTACCTTCCCTGATCCTACCTTTCCATTTACAGAAGTCAGTTATACCTTTCACCATAGGTCTTTCAGGTTCAAGAACCTTTCTCTGGTTACCCACAGCAACCACATCACTTTTCACAGCACTGATCATTAGCAGATCATACATTTCAATGTCACCCTTTCCAACACAATCAGTGCCATCTATCTTAGTGCTTATCAGAACCAGACCTGAGGAGGGACCACACACAGGCGATTGACTATACCCCACAGGACCATAGCATAGCTTCACCTCACCTTCTGTCCAACACTCCATGGGTACTTGTTCTAAGAAGTTACACTGATCCCAAGTATAACCCACTTCTTTCTAGTGTACACATTACATTGTTGCAGCAACCAACATTAGCACTTTCTCTAACAGTGTCTCCGGGTACTTTAGGTTGTACCTCTTTCCGAGAGATGGAAAGCATCTCTGCTAGTGCTGCGTCTATTCTGGGCCCTTCTTTCTCCTGAGGTTTAGCGGGTGAGACAGTATCCACGCCCTCTGACTTCTGATCAGCTGCACCTTGGACGACACCAGCAGAGATGTTTCTAGTCACTACACCAGCTGGAGAGACCTTTGATGTCTCCAACAGTTCTCCTGAGCGCCTTCCATACCACTCAGTAACTGAGAGCACCCTCTCCGAGAACCTCAAGACTATTTGCCACACTGTTAATAAGCATTGGTCCCTACATTACCATTCTTGATCAAGGCTTCGCAGCACGGCCTGTACCACCTGGCTCCACCAACTGGTACTCCACAGCACCACCTGGTCCAACTGCGGTGGAGACACCCAAGTGTACAGTGAGTGCGTTTTTATGAAGTCTAGCATTTCCAGTAAGGTTTCTGTCATTTCTAAACATCCCATGTCTAAACACCAGACCTTTGTAGGGTCTTTTCCCCTGTCCAAGACATGGAGAGGCTCATCCACTGCAGGTTGAGAGGGTGAGACATTTGAAGAGACCTCCACCTCCTTGGAGGTATGCATCATCATAGCCTGTTGCTCCCCTGGAGCGCTGTCAGACGCATGTCTCACACTTATCCCTTCTGCACCAGTGTAAGTGACCCGCTGCAGGTTATTACAAGTCACACTATCACTTTGACACTCAACATTATTTAGCTGCACACAACACATCTGCAATGCCAGTGCCCTGAACTGTTTCTTAAGACTGGAGGGCAGCAACCTTTGCAGGGACCAAGGCGCCCTCAACCACCGGCCGCTCTGCGATCTCCCTGTCTGGCATAGCAGTTGTGTCCACACCCTTGTTACTTAAGCTAGCATTACCCAGCATGGTTAGCCATTGTTTGGCCCAGTTGTCCCAGTCCATTGTGGTTCCCTCACGGGCGTTCCACAGCGTTGCATCACCTGCTGTAGAAGGCCACACAGGAACCTGGTATTCATTAGCCACAACTGCACATTTGTCACTTCTATACATATCATTTTGTGACACCACACTTTTACCAATGTAGCATTGGGGTGATGCTTCGTCACCTAAAGCCAGGTGCAGTACACCATTTTTACTACCTTTCTCTGGTGGCGCTACGGACACATCCAGCTTTGCACACTCAGCCTTTACAGACTGAATTAACCCCTTGCCCACTGGGTTACACTTAGGGTTGTGGGGCTGCGCCCACATACTCTCACTGTGCGACTCAGTCATGACATTACAGGAAACACATTTTTCAACGTCATCATCACCAATAACATCACATTGGCCAACACTATTGTCGGCATGACCATCAATATTCTCATTACATGGAGACATAGTTACTGCTTTTGTGGGTTCTCTATGAGCCACCACAACCTCTGAGTGACTCCTCACAGCGCCCGCTCTCTGTAAAGGGGCACTCTGACCTACTTGGGCCGCTCCATAGCTGAGCTGGGAAACTCTCGGCTCCATCACTGCGGGCTTCTTGGAAATTTCCCTGGGCAACCCTGCAGCACCTGTCACTAGGGAACATGGCACAAGGACAGTTTTGGTCACCCCTAGTTTAACTTCTCCAGCACTTTGCTGGATTATAGCAGGCACATGCATAGTCCCCATGTCCATTTGAGTCTTTAACCTTGCTGTCAGCTTCACCATGTGCCTCCCCACTGCTCCGGGTAGCACACTGCAGCAAATCTATGTCCATTTGCAATGCGGATCTCCCAGCTGGACACACTCCCATTTCATTAGGTTCAGTCTCCCAAATTGAAACAGTCTTACCATTTTCAGTGGCTGGCATGATAGCCTTCACTTGACCGCGCTGTCTCTCAGCTGCATCCATACCAGCTACTGCCTCTGTGTGGCCACAGGATGACACCGCAGCCTTTCCAGACTCTTCAGCGGTTTTCCATAACCTTGGGCAAGTAAAGATTCCATGCCCTACTTGACCACGCTCCACGCATGGTATTGGACCTTGAGCTCTACTTTCTTGCCAACTCCTCAATGCCAGGCTCTCTGTTGTCATGGGATACCACTGGTCACAACCATCAGCAGACAGGCTCCTTGGATCTGCAACATCCCTGTGGGCCTGGAGGTGGCATCCACGAATGACCATACTCTTTTCCACACGCTGTTGTCTAGCTGGCTTCCTGTTGCCAGGGACAACCTCTTTAACTTCCCTTTTAACTGGGGGTGACATGATTAATTTACCCCAGGTCACAGAGATTTCACACTCAGACGAATTCTCTGGTGCGGCTGGGGCATGTGGTGAAATACCATCTAGCCACAGTAGCCGTTCCCTGGCTTTAGCAAGGATTGCTTCCTTTTTCTGTTTTGATCGCCCCATCCTTGCGGTCTTGCATACAGCAACTTGTAACAGTTCACAGAGAAAAAAAAATGTATATGTTTGATTCTCCTTTCACAGGTACACAACCTGCATGCCACACAGTCCATCAAATAAACTTCTGCGCAATGCTGTTCACCTGGCTGCCACACACAGCTAGCAGCAGTTCCTCATGCGACTTATCACTGGAGCAGAGACCCGGATTCCACCGTCTATATGCCCGCATTTGAGCGCCACTTGTGGCATGGGGGATTGTTCAGCTCAGTGGTAGATGCGTTTTTATGTAGTGAGCCCACATCAAACAGGCGTTTATAGTTAAGGGCCTGGTAGCCCACATTTATTAAATGAAAAAAATGAAACAAAAGTCCACTCAGGAATCCCACGCAGGGGTTTAAACGTCATTCAGACACAACTGAATATACAAGCCCACCTGGCTACTCTTGAACAGCACTGCTGCTACAGGTACTGGTCCCTCAAACCACCAGCTTTTCCAGCAATCAAACAACACTAAACTTCTGCTCTACCGAGCCTTACTGTGTCCATAGACTGACCAGTCCTTGGTCTTGTAGTAAGTGTCCTTGCAAGCGCAAATCCTTTATATCCAACATCAGGGATGAGCAGCCATGCTCCTAGATGTCTCCTCACATGGAGACATACTCTCTCTCTCTGAGAGCTAGGACCAGCTGCCTTAATCAAGACCTGAAAAGAAAACCTTAAACTGCGGTCCACGGACTTGGAAGTCTGTCCCACCGGGATCTCTATCAGACTCCCAATAAAACCAGCCCCGGAATGGACTTTACCAATACAGGGTAAAGAACTATCCTTCTTTACCCTGAAGTCTTTGCTGGAATTATCTTAGATTGCAAATCTAAAAATCCTGTAAGTTTTAACCTGTTTCACAGGCACCCCGCTACAATATATATATATATATATATATATATATATATATATATATATATATATATATATGTGTGTATATATATATATATATATATATATATATATATATATAGCGAACTAGCGATCAAAAGTCCTGGGTGGCTTAACTCTAATGTAAAAATGCATATAAAAGCAAAGGAGAAGGCCTTCAAAAAATACAAGGCTGAGGGATCATCACCAGCATTCAGACTTTACAAAGAATGCAGCAATATATGTAAGGGTGCAATTAGGGCGACTAAGTTAGAACACGAAAAACACATAGCGGAGGAGAGCAAAAAAAATCCCAAGAAATTCTTTAAGCATATAAACAGTAAAAAAGGAGGACAGACCATATTGGCCCCATAAAGAATGTGGAAGGACATCTAGTTACAAAGGATGGGGAGATGGCGAAGGTATTGAATTTATTCTTCTCCTCTGTCTTCACAAGGGAATCGGGAGGCTTCAGTAACCAAAACTGCAGTGTTTGTCCTCATGACACATCACAGGAAGCACCCTCATGGCTAACAGAGGACAGAATTAGAAATAGACTTGGAAAACTTAAAGCGGAGTTCCACCCATAAAAAAAAAAATTACATTACTGTGCAGCAAATAATATAACAAATGACATTTGGAGAATTTTTTCTTTTTTACTTACCTTTTAATCCCTGTTGCTATGTGGACCCTTCAAATCTTCCCCTTCCTCACCGCAGCTCCTGACTTCACATCCCTCGGCGCCTCTGCTCACTACTGCTTCCTGGGAGATGTGTGTTTCATCATTTGCCAGGAGTCAGTGGGCATTGCCGAGGTCTAGAATCGCGTAACTTCTAAACCGGAAGTGACGCGGGAAAAGGCAGATTTCGGCACCAGTTTTAAAATAGGAAGAAAGCCCTTTGTTGCCATTCCCACACACTAGATACAGAGGAGAAGGACGTGTATTGAGCGGCTCCAGTGTTGATTTATTCGATCAATTGCAACCTGATTTCTGATCTCCAGCATTTCTTCATAAACACAAAGTAAGTGCTGGTAGCTTACAGAGTTGTACTTGTGCTGTTATTTCACGGCTCAATTTTATTCCATTGTTAGTATATTCCAATCATCTTCCTTTGTGTTATTTTTCATGTGTGAATATATTGAATATATATATATCGATTAGATTTTTTGTTTTACATTTTTTTTATTTTTTGTAACATTTGAAACTTTTTTTTGGTACAATTTGTATTTAATTTAATTTTAATTTGTTTATCTTTATATCTGCAATATTTTTGCCATATTATCTTTTGTTTTTTAGTAATTTATTTATTTATTTTCACTACCATGTATGTGCCTTTACATTTTTTTAATGGCTTTCTATTCCTTTTTTTTATAAATAATTGTATTATTGTTTCTTTATAAATTTTTATTATAATTTTTTTTTCTATTACAGATTCAATTTTATTCTGAATGTCAGAACGCTTGTTTTTTTTCAGTAAAATATCTGTTTTCATTAATTGCCAGGTATCATCTCTCCGCCATTCCTCCATTCCTCCCTCCTTACCACCTCCCACCTCCTCTCTCCTCCCTACCACCTCCCTCCTCCCCACTCCCTTCTCCCTACCACCTTCCTCCCTATCACCTCCCTCTTCCCTACCACGTCTCTCCTTCCTCCTTCCTCCTCCCACCGCCCTCCTCTCTACCACGTCTCTCCTCCCACCTCCCTCCTCCCTACCACCTCCCTCATCCCTCCCTACCACCTCCCTCCTCCCTACCATGTCTCTCCTCCATACAACCTCCCCCTCCCTCCTCCGCACCACTTCCCTACCCACCTCCCTCCTCCCTATCAGGTCTCTCCTCTGTACAACCTCGCTCCCTCCCTCGTACAACCTCCCCCCTCCCTACCTCCTCCCTACCACGTCTCTCCTCCCTTCTCCCACCTACCTCCTTCCTACCACCTCCCTCCTCCATACCACATCTCTCCTCCGTGCAACCTCCCTCCTCCCTCCCTCCTCCATACCCCCTCCCTATCAAGTCTCTCCTGCTTACAACCTCCTCCCTCCCTCCTTCATACAACCTCCCTCCCTCCTCCCTCCCTCCTCCCTACCACTTCCCTCCTCCCTACCACCTCCCTCCTCCCTACCAAGTCTCTCCTCTGTACAACCTCCCTACTACCTCCCTCCTCCCTACCACGTCTCACCTCTGTGCAGTGGTCATCAACCCTGTCCTCAGGGCCCACTAACAGGCCAGGTTTGCAAGATATCAATATCAATCATAGTTTACTTGACATCATGTGGATGGTGCATGTGAGAAGCTTATTAGGAAAGAGATGACAACAGAATGCACTAGGGAAAGAAGGCAAACCAGTGGAAGCAGTGTAACGCTTTGGGAAATGTTCTGCTGGGAAACCTTGGGTCCTGGCATTCATGCGGATGTTAGTTTGACACATGCCTGCCTAAACAATGTTGCTGACCAAGTACATCCCTTCATGAAAATGGTATACCCTAATGGCAGTGGCCTCTTTCAGCAGGATAAAATGTCCTGCCACACTGCAAAGATGGTTCAGGAATGGTTTGAGGAACACAACAACTAGTCTGAGGTGTTGACTTGGCCCAAATTCTCCAGATCTCAATTCATTGAGCATCTGTGGGATGTGCTGGAAAGACATGTCTGTTCCATGAAGGCTCAAACAAAGCTCAAACAAAGCAAACGTTGTGATGTTTAAGGTGACAGATTTGTTTTGCAATAGCTACAGAGCAATATAACCTAAAGCTAGTTATGCAAATGATAGGGCAATAAAAGAGAAAAATTATGACACAAAGTTCAGTCTGGGTTTATTTGAGCTCCCATCAGCTTTTTAACGTAAATTTGTGTAAAAGGTTTGCTACCATCTATCTAGCTATTTCAACATATGAGGTCATGAGTTTTTATTCCAATATGTGTACTCACAGTGAAAAAATGCAACTCCAAGGGTTCATCCAACTCTTCTAACATTTTTACACAATAACAGCTGTTTTTACTTCTGTGATACAAAGGTAAATGACATTACAGCCCTTCACTGTATTTACAGATTCCTTAAAGCTTAATTCTGGGAAAACTAAAAATCCGCCCTTGCATTGAGGCTGCACACACACTGCAAGGGTTAACTGTTTGTTTCTGTCAATGTGATGGGAAAAACATTTTTTTTACCTCATCCTCCACTCCCCTGGCAGAAGGCACTCCCCTACGATCCAGCAGTCAACTGTTCCTTGGTGTCATCACTTTCAATGCAATGCTATAGGTTCTATATTGGTTTTGATGATGTCAAAGGGCCTTAGACCTAAGTTCAGGGCAAAAGAGGCTGCAGGGATCAACTTAACAGCCTTGAGGAGCCTGTGGGAGTGGAGGATCAGATAAGTAAAAGTGTTTTACCTGGTTCCCTAGACCTAAACAAGCAGTTAACTCTTGCATACTATTCTTATCCCAAGAATACATATTTTCTTACACAAGTTACAGTAAAATTGTGCTTTGTAAAGACATTTTACACATTGTATTCATATACTTGGAGTTTGGACTCAATAATCCAACTTAGCCTTCAGTGGTGTAACCTTTAACCTTGTACTTCAAAGCCCAATAAAGGTCAGTTTCTTCCATACAAGTCAATGTGAATACATGATAAATGTATCTTAAAAAACCTTGTACACACGTGCTGCTGGATGCTATCAGTTTAGGATCGCCTGAATAATGACACAATATAGTAACATCAAGCATGCTGAGATATCAGCTCCTTGCACAGATAGAAAGAGCTGCAAGGGCTGGGATGGTGATAATAATGGGGGATTTTAACTACCCGGGAAATTGACTGGAGTAATGGCACTGCTGGAACAGTTAAAGGGCAAAAATTTATAAACCTATTACAATACAATTTTATGGTCCAGTTTATTGAGGCCCCAACTAGGAATGATGCTCTGTTGGACTTGGTAATCTCAAATCATGCAGAGCTTATTACTAATGTTCATATAAAAGAACATCTGGGTAGCAGTGACCATAACATGATTTCATTTGATGTTAGATGTAAGCAAAAAACACATATGGGAAAGATAAAAACACTTAACTTTAAGAGAGCAAATTTTCCAAGGATGAGGGCTGCTCTCCAAGGCTTAGACTAGGAGGGAATATTGGCATTGATGAACACAGAACAGAAATGGGGATTCTTCAAAAAGACTGTATGTGAACTCACTGCAAAGTATATTCCCATGGGCAATAAGTTTAAAAGGCTAAAAATACAATCTATGTGGCTCACGGCCAAAGTTAAAAAAGCTATAAATAATAAGAAAAGAGCTTTTAAAAAATATAAAAATAAAGGAACACTATCATCGTTTAAATATAAACCCCAAAAAATTCTTCAAATATATCAATAATAAAAAGTTCAGGTCTGAGCATGTGGGCCCTTTACAAAATAATCTAGAGTGGGTGACTGGGGACAAAAAGGTAAGGTAAAGGTAAATTTATTAAATACTGTCTTCAGCTCTGTGTATACAAAGGAGCATGGAGGTGGTATAATGGAGGTGGTATTGGCACACCCCCAAATGATCCACAGTGGCTCAAAAGTGATATGGTCGAGAAATATTTAGACAGAATAAAGGTGGATAAAGCACCTGGACCAGATGGCATCCACCCATGGATCTTAAAAGAATTGAGCTCGGTCATTTCAAATCCATTGTATCACATTTTTCGGGACTCATCAATGACTGGAATAGTACTACTGGATTGACGTAGGGCCAATGTGGTGCCTATATTTAAAAAGGGAATAAAGTCTTTATCAAGTGACTATAGACCTGTTAATTTAACTTCTATAGTTGGGAAGATACTGGAGAGTTTAATAAAAGACCACATAGATGAATTCTTGCTGAAAAAAAATATTTTAAGCAATAGACAGCATGGGTTCATGAAAGACAGAAGTTGTCAAACAAATCTGATTTCTTTTTATGAAGAGGTACGTAAAACCTTGGACAGAGGGGTGGCTGTGAACGTGGTATACTTGGATTTTTCAAAAGTGTTGGATACAGTTCACCACACACTGCTAATGTGTAAGGTAAAGTCTACAGGCTTGGATAGATTGGTTTGTAAATGGATAGAGAATAGGGATGAGCCGAACACCCCCCTGTTCGGTTCGCACCAGAACATGCGAACAGGAAAAAAGTTTGCTCGAACACGCGAACACCGTTAAAGTCTATGGGACACGAACATGAATAATCAAAAGTGCTAACTTTAAAGGCTAATATGCAAGTTATTGTCATAAAAAGTGTTTGGGGACCTGGGTCCTGCCCCAGGGGACATGGATCAATGCAAAAAAAGTTTTAAAAACGGCCGTTTTTTCAGGAGCAGTGATTTTAATAATGCTTAAAGTCAAACAATAAAAGTGTAATATCCCTTTAAATTTCGTACCTGGGGTTGTCTATAGTATGCCTGTAAAGGGGCGCATGTTTCCCGTGTTTAGAACAGTCTGACAGCAAAATGACATTCGAAGGAAAAAAAGCCATTTAAAACTACCCGCGGCTATTGCATTGCCGACAATACACATAGAAGTTCATTGATAAAAACGGCATGGGAATTCCCCACAGGGGAACCCCGAACCAAAATTAAAAAAAAAAAAAAATGAAGTGGGAGTCCCCCTAAATTCCATACCAGGCCCTTCAGGTCTGGTATGGATATTAAGGGCAACCCCGGCTAAAATTACAAAAAAAATTACGTGGGGTTCCCCCTAAATTCCATACCAGACCCTTCAGGTCTGGTATGGATTTTAAGGGGAACCCCGCGCCAAAAAAAAAAAAAAAACGGCGTGGGGTTCCCCCAAAAATCCATACCAGACCCTTATCCGAGCACGCAACCTGGCAGGCCGCAGGAAAAGAGGGGGGGACGAGAGTGCGCCCCCCCCCCTCCTGAACCGTACCAGGCCACATGCCCTCAACATTGGGAGGGTGCTTTGGGGTAGCCCTCCAAAACACCTTGTCCCCATGTTGATGAGGACAAGGGCCTCATCCCCACAACCCTGGCCGGTGGTTGTGGGGGTCTGCGGGTGGGGGGCTTATCGGAATCTGGAAGATTCCGGCCCCCCCTGTGTGAAATGGTAAGGGGGTACTTACCCCTACCATTTCACTAAAAAAGTGTCAAAATAGTTAAAAATGACAAGAGATAGTTTTTGACAATTCCTTTATTTAAATGCTTCTTCTATCTTCCTTCATCTTCTTCTTCTTCTGGCTCTTCTGGCTCTTCTGGTTCTTCCTCCGGCGTTCTCGTCCAGCATCTCCTCCGCGGCGTCTTCTATCTTCTTCTCCTCGGGCCGCTCCGCACCCATGGCATTGGGGGGAGGCTCCCGCTCTTCTCTTCATCTTCTTCTTCATCCTCTTCTCTTCTTCCTTCTTCTCTTCTTCTCTTCTTAATTTTCTTCTCCGGGCCGCTCCGCATCCATGCATGGAGGGAGGCTCCCGCTGTGTGACGGCGTCTCCTCATCTGACGGTTCTTAAATAACGGGGGGCGGGCCGGGGAAGCCCCGTCATGTCCTGTGCATCAGAGGGGGCGGGGTCACCGGGTGGCCCCGCCCCCCATTATTTAAGAACCGTCAGATGAGGAGACGCCGTCACACAGCGGGAGCCTCCCTCCATGCATGGATGCGGAGCGGCCCTGAGAAGAAAATTAAGAAGGGAAGAAGAGAAGAAGAGAAGAAGGAAGAAGAGAAGAAGAGAAGAAGGAAGAAGAGAAGACGATGAAGAAGAAGATGAAGAGAAGAGCGGGAGCCTCCCCCCAATGCCATGGGTGCGGAGCGGCCCGAGGAGAAGAAGATAGAAGACGCAGCGGAGGAGATGCTGGACGAGAACGCTGGAGGAAGAACCAGAAGAGCCAGAAGAACCAGAAGAAGAAGAAGATGAAGGAAGATAGAAGAAGCATTTAAATAAAGGAATTGTCAAAAACTGTCTCTTGTCATTTTTAACTATTTTGACACTTTTTTAGTGAAATGGTAGGGGTAAGTACCCCCTTACCATTTCACACAGGGGGGGGGCTGGGATCTGGGGGTCCCCTTGTTAAAGGGGGCTTCCAGATTCCGATAAGCCCCCCACCCGCAGACCCCCACAACCACCGGCCACGGTTGTGGGGATGAGGCCCTTGTCCTCATCAACATGGGGACAAGGTGTTTTGGGGGGCTACCCCAAAGCACCCTCCCAATGTTGAGGGCATGTGACCTGGTACGGTTCAGGAGGGGGGGGCCGCACTCTCGTCCCCCTCTCTTTTCCTGCGGCCTGCCAGGTTGTGTGCTCGGATAAGGGTCTGGTATGGATTTTTGGGGGGACCCCACGCCGTTTTTTTTTTTTTTTTTGGCGCGGGGTTCCCCTTAAAATCCATACCAGACCTGAAGGGCCTCGTATGCAATTTAGGGGGACTCCCACATCATTTTTTTAAAAAATTTTGGTTCGGGGTTTCCCTGTGGGGAATTCCCATGCCGTTTTTATCAATGAACTTCTATGTGTATTGTCGGCAATGCAATAGCCGCGGGTAGTTTTAAATGTTTTTTTTTCCTTCGAAATGTCATTTTGCGTCAGACTGTTCTAAACACGGGAAACATGCGCCCCTTTACAGGCATACTATAGACACCCCCCAGGTACGAAATTTAAAGGGATATTACACTTTTATTGTTTGACTTTAAGCATTATTAAAATCACTGCTCCTGAAAAAACGGCCGTTTTTAAAACTTTTTTTTGCATTGATCCATGTCCCCTGGGGCAGGGCCCAGGTCCCCAAACACTTTTTATGACAATACCATGCATATAAGCCTTTAAACGTGGGCAAATTCTATATCAGATGCACAAAAGACAGGTCAGCATACTTTTACTGCAGGAGACCCACTTTCATTCTGACTCCGCCCCCTCCTGTTCCAATAGATATTTTAATAGATGGATTCACAGCACCAACCCGACACAAAAATCTAAAGGAGTATCTATTGGGTTCCATAAAACACTACCTATTGAGCTGCTCGATCATGTGGCGGACCCCCAGGGCAGGTATGTCTTTGCGAAAATCTCCTTATGGGGGACTAAATTTACAATAGCTAACGTATACTTGCCCAACACTCACCAAGTCCCATCAGCCTTGCAGTACTTAAAGATTTTGGCGGGTTTCACGGAGGGCAAGCTCATACTCGGAGGGGACTTCAATACTCCCCTGGATCCACTCTTGGATTCATCGACATCCCGTTCCTCTATATCCTTTCCAAAAATACGGGCCTTAAAACGTGTCATCCACAATATGCATCTCATTGACGTATGGCGAATACTGTATCCGGACTCACGAAACTACTCGCACTTCTCCAACGTTCACCAATCATACCGTCGTTTAGATTATTTTCTAATCGACCACGGCTGCTTAGATTGGTCCCCCAATTGTGAAATAGACCCTATGGTGTGGTCCGACCACTCACCTATATTCCTGACGCTTGCAATCCCCTCTACTCCAATAAAAGAAAGGACATAGAGGTTAAATGACTCCCTCTTGACTGAACCAGGGTTTGATACACAGATAGCGGAGACGATATCAAATTTTTTCACAGACCACGCATCTGATGACACCTCACCAGTCACCACCCATTAAATGGGAAGCACTGAAGGCGGTACTACGGGGTAGGTTTATTCAAATGGGTGCCCGCATGAAAAAAGAACGTTCAGCTGCGATAACTACGGCAGTGCACAAGCTTAGGACACTAGAAACTACCCATAAACGCTCCCTGACGGTGGAAGTGCTTGCGGTGGTTTCTTCCGCTCGCACTCAGCTTAGAGAGCTATATGAGGCATCAGCCCGCACGTTTGCGGACAAATTAGCCTTTCATCAATATAAATTTAGGGATAAATGTGGTAGATCCCTAGCTCGCACCCTCCACACCAAACAACCTAACACCTTTATACCCCACATACGGGACAGTTCTGGGAAAACTGTATCATCGCCTTCTGAGATGGGACAGGTGTTCCGGGACTTCTATCAATCCCTATATAATATTCCTACAATGAGCTCCATTGACCCTCCCTTTACTACAGTGGAAACACAAGCCTCATACATCGCGCAAACTGCATTACCCACTCTAGATAGCGAAACGATAGAGGACCTTGAGGCCCCGATTTCGGAAGACGAGGTTGCCCGCGCCATTGCTTCTACCCCATCTGGTAAAAGCCCTGGTCCCGATGGCTTTACTCCAAAATTCTACAAACAATTTGTTCCCCTCCTTACTCCCTTCCTAACAAAAGTATTTTACTCCATCTCTGAGCGTTCAGTGTTCCCGCCACAAACCCTAGAGGCACATATCACCCTCATCCCCAAACCAGACAAAGACCTGACTGTTTGTGCTAATTACCGACCTATTTCGCTAATAGGAGTAGATCTAAAGGTGTATGTGAAAATATTAGCTAATAGGTTGCAACCATTGCTACCCCGCTTAATACACCTAGATCAGGTTGGCTTTGTGAGTGGAAGAGAGGCGCGAGATAACACCCTGAAAACACTCCTCATTGCGGATTATGCTCGGACCCACAATATCCCATTGTGCCTACTCACAGTCGATGCGGAAAAGGCCTTCGACCGTGTCGACTGGCAATTTCTCCGCTTATCATTACAACAACTAGGTCTAGGCCAAAACATGATTTCCAGAATAATGTCCCTCTACACATCTCCTTCCGCCAGGATTAAACTAAACGGTTCCCTATCTCCAAAATTTACTATACACAATGGAACACGACAGGGGTGCCCCCTATCCCCCATTCTCTATGTGATTGCTATGGAACATCTAGCCATTGCCCTTAGAAATAATCCGGCTATTTATGGTGTTAGTACAGGCCCATTACACACTAAAATTGCCCTATTTGCTGATGACCTACTCATATTTGTAACCCAACCGCAAGTTTCCCTACCCTCCATTGTGCAGGAGTTTCGGAGGTATGGAGAGGTTAGTAACTTTAAAGTTAACCTTAATAAGTCAGAAATCCTCAACATCTCACTCCCAGCAGCAGCTCTCCAACAGCTCGCGACCTCCTTCCCTTTTAAGACAAGCTCCACATCTATCCGCTATCTAGGAATCCATATTCCAACAGTCGCCTCTCAACTATTCTCCAGCAACTTCACCCCTTTACTCAATAAAACTCAAGCGGATCTGGCCTCATATTCCTCTAAACAGCTCTCCTGGTTGGGTAGGGTGAATGTCTTGAAGATGGACGTTCTCCCCCGATTCTTATACCTTTTTCAGACTATTCCTATTCATATCCCCAATTTGTTTTTCAAAAGACTCCGTCAGATCTTCTCTAAATTCATATGGCAGGGACGTCGCCCCAGGATAAAACATGACACAATGATTCGCTCAAAGGTCAGGGGGGGGGCGGGGGTCCCAGATGCCTCTATATACCATAAGGCAGCGGTACTAGTCCGTATGGTGGATTGGTTCCACCACTCTTCCTCCAAACTTTGGGTTCAATTAGAGAAATATCTTAATGGGGCTGATCTTTGCGCCCTACCGTGGACCCCTGCGGCTCGACGTGGAGACGACATACCCTCTACTGCTCTTACTCGTCAAACTCTCCAGATATGGGACCGCCTGACCTCAGCGAGTAAATTGTCTAAACCCCAGGGCCCAATGACCCCTCTCTTTGGGACTCCGGCCTTCCCCCCAGCAGTAAATAAGATGAGATTTGGACCCTGGAGTAGGGATAGCCATAGACGCTTACCACAGGTTTTGCGCGCTGACCCATCTTTAAGAACGAACATTCCCTCTCGTACGGACTTAGGGCCCTCAACAACAATGTGGTTACAAAGGGGTCAACTAATATCATACATACGCACTTTTCCCTCCATCTCAGAGATCCTAGACAACCCATCAGACTTTGACGAGCTGCTCTTACAACCGGACCCGCCAACACATGTAGTGTCACTATTATATTCCATGCTACTGAACGTATACACCCCTGACCTCCCAACATATACCCAGACATGGGAAACGGAGCTGCAGCACTCCATCTCCCCCGCCGATTGGCAAAAAAGCTTTATCCTAACGCATAGGATTTCCCTGGCAACTAAGAACCAAGAAAAAGGGTTCAAACTATTAACGAGGTGGTACAGATGCCCAGTGGTTACTAAACGGTTTAACCCCTCTTCGACAGACGTTTGTTGGAGATGCTTGTCCTCTAGTGGGACAATGCTTCACATCTGGTGGGCTTGCCCTCCAATCCGGAAACTATGGCAAAAGGTCTTTGATCTTTACAGCAGGCTGATGGCGACATCAATCAAGCCCACACAGAGATAGCCCTACTATCAATACTCCCGGGCCCCCTCAAGTCAATTAAAAAAGATGTGCTGCGCCACTTTCTAGCAGCAACTAGAACAGTGATCCCCCAACATTGGAAAACGACAGGCGTGCCTTCCTTGGGGGAATGGGCTGTTGAAGTGGACCAGATAAGAGATCTGGAGCGTCTGTTGGCGCAGGAGGGGGGGAAGGAGGAACAGTTTTCCATCACCTGGACCTCGTGGTCAATGTTTCGCTATTCGGATGAATTCTCCTTATGGATCAGAGATATCCCACCCTTACCCGCCGATTAGCCATGCTGGAGTGCCTCATACCTCAGGTACCATCCCTAACTTCTATTCAAGATCTTATCTCTGACTCTCTCTGTTTTCTTTTTGTTAAATACTGAACCAATCACTTACACATGTAACTAAAGATCATATCCTCGGAATAGTTCAATGACTTGATTATCTACAATAGGTGAATACCTGATCCCTACAGCATTCTAATTCAATGAGAGGGAGTCCTCAGATAACGCCAACACTCGAAAACACCAAATGTTGGCTCCCACTCAAAAGTAACTCTTCGCATATATCAAAGATTCCAATATACAATATGATATATCAGTTTCGCACCTAAAGATGCATATTAGAAAGAACATTCATGTTTATACATGGTCAAGATACACTTCGCTAATCTATGTATGCTATATGTGATGTTATACTGTAAAGAACAGTATTTTTCTGTTATTCTCTTCATGTTCCTGCTTTTGAAATAAACTAAGATTGAAAGAAAATTAGCACTTTTGATTTCTCCCATAGACTTTTAAAGGGTGTTCCGCGGCATTCGAATTTGCCGCGAACACCCCAAATTGTTCGGTGTTCTGTGAACTTGCGAACAGCCAATGTTCGAGTCGAACATGAGTTCGACTCGAACTCGCAGCTCATCCCTAATAGAGAACTGGCTAAAAGAACAAATTCAAAGAATAGTGATTAATGATTCATACTGCATTTGGGGCTAAGAATATGCATGCATCATACATACTAGGGGAGTACAACTTGGGGGATCGGTAGTGAAGAAGGATCTTGGGGTTTTGGTAGCTCATAACCTTAATAATAGCATGCAATGCCAAGCTTCGGTTTCCAAAGCGAGCAAAATACTTTCTTGTATTAAGAGAGGTATGGACTACAGAGAGAGAGATATAATTTTGTCCCTGTATAAATCATTAGTAAAACCTCATCTGGAACATGCAGTTCAATTTTGGGCACCAGTTCACAAAAAGGATATCAGGGAACTGGAGAAAGTACAGAGAAGAGCAACCAAACTGATGAGAGCAATGGGGGAACTCAGCTATGAAGATAGATTAGAGGAACTGAATTATTTCTCTCTTGAGAAGAGTAGATTAAGGGGGGATATGATCAACATGTCCACATATAGTCCAAACAAGAAGCACACACACGCATCAAGCAATAATCAGGAGCACTGGGTTCCAGGTGCTAACCTCGGCTCACTACTGTCCACAATACGAAGAAAAAGGAAGAAATTGGTTGCACACCGGACCATCAAAGTGCTTGATAAGGATTTCTTTATTGTTGTATGCCAGTCAAACATGCAGAATTACAGTTAGTTGACGCGTTTCACGCAAGTATACTGTGCTTGTTCACAACCATGTACAAATATATAAGGGATCCATATAGTGAATTTGGTGTTGAGTTATTCACTTTACAGTCAACACAGAAGACAAGGGGCACTCTTTACACCTAGAGGAAAAGAGATTTCATCTCCAAATACAGAAAGGTTTCTTCACAGTAAGAGCTGTGAAAATGTGGATTAGACTCCCTCCAAAGGTGGCCAGCTCAGTAGATTTAAGGAAGGTCTGGATTCTTTCCTAAATGTACATAATATAATTGGGTACTGATATTTATAGGTGAAGTTGATCCAGGGAAAATCTGATTGCCTCTCGGGGGGATCAGGAAGGAATTTTTTCCCCTGCTGTAGCAAATTTGGATCATGCTTTTCTGGGGTTTTTCGCCTTCCTCTGGATCAACTGTGGGTATAGGATTCAGTATATGGGATTGTATGATATTATTTTATATTTATTTATTTTTATGGTTGAACTAGATGGACTTGTGTCTTTTTTCAACCTGACTAACTATGTAACTATGTAACTATATAACTATATATTTCAATTTGTTCGCCAGAGCACCAGGGTTTAATTCAAAGCCCATCTCAATTATATAATAAAAAATGAAAAAAATAATTCCCCAGGCATTTATTCAATTAAAAAAGCAGCTAGTGTTGCAGTACTCAACTCCTTCCTGGAGCTTTAACCAAAACCATCCCCAACCCACCCCTACCAATTCAAGGCCCAGGGTCTTTTTTTTCAGGGATGAATGACAACCAGTGCTACTTCACCCACTTTCTATGATGCCCAAGGCATCAAGGGCCCACCACCTGGAAGAACATCATCACTCAATATGTTGCAGAGAATTGCATTAACCCATTATGATAGAAAAAGAAGAAGAGGAGGAAAAGAACATCAGGTAACCAAGCTAAAAACCCATGACAAAAGGGTATGTATGCCAAGCTTTTAAAAAAATAAAGTGGTGAAGGTGCTACAGGGAGGCATACAACCTGGAGTTGGGCTTTAAATCTTTCACTTTCTACAAACCTTAGGCCTTGTACACTTAGGCCGAATGTCGGGCAGCATTGGCCAGTTCAGTAGAAACTGGCAGACATTCGGCCTGCAGCCAGGTGGACAGAAGCTGGTCGTTCAGCTGGCTTCTGTCGATAGGACATGACCGAAAAAGGTCTCCTGTGTTCTGGGGAAGAGTTCTGGCGGGGTGAGGCGAGGGGGGGGGGGGGGTGGGAGAGACTGGAGCTCCTCTTTAACATGTGTGCAAAAAATTAATAAAATGCATGGTTAAACAACTGGTTAAAGTTTAACTGAAGACAGAACAGTGGAGAGGTTTTTATTGCTGTTTGTGCCCCGTTAGGGAGATTCACCCTCTCTATTTGTCATGTTTACCAGTACCATTATTACTGAAAGTGAAAAAAATAGCAATTTTTGGGCTGTCCCCAGAACAGGAATAAAGGGAAAATCTTCCAACAGGGATGCTAGTTCTAGTGACTCTGTTGATAACCAGGGATTCTCTGAATTTAGAAGGATATTCTCTTACTTACTGTTTGGGCTCTAGGATATGAAGTTAGCACTGATCCTGAGCACTGGCCGATCTTAAATTGCCCATTTGGCACCAACATCTGTCACAGGTGCATATGAGAGTATGCTTACAGTCTCTTTATATATATGCTGCCTATTTAAAGTGGTTTTAAACCTAATACCTGCAAGACAAAGGCATAATGAGCTAGTATGCATAGCATACTAGCTCATTATGTAATACTCACCTGAGATCGAAGCCCTTGCTGCAGTGCCCATACACAGCACCGGCTGGCAACATCACTCCCGGGATTAACTTCCGGGTATCGCGGCTCCTGCGCTGTGATTGGTAACGCCACACATACGTGCCATTGCTCCAGTTTGTGTTAGTGCGCATGTGCCAATGACGTTGGCACATGCAAATACAGGGGATATCTCCTAAACCTTGCAGGTTTAGGAGATATCCTGGGTAGCTACAGATAAGCCTTATTATAGGCTTACCTGTAGCAAAAAGTGGTCAAGGGTTTACAGCCACTTTAAGGGAAATCTTACAAATGGGACGCAGATGGCAAAAAAAACTTACAGGGGTTATAACCCTCCCTTACTTCATCCAAAATGTAAAAAAAAAAAAAAAAAAAAAAAAAGTTTTGCCTATAAATTAAAGAATATATTTGCAAGCAGTTATGATGTATATTTAACATTTCATGTATTATAGGCTCACACTTTTTTACTTGTATGTTATAACAAAAAAATAAAAATAATAATAACTGTAAGTAGAGAATGCTTTAACGTTTGTAGCTCTTCTTGTTTCTTAATATATTGTATAATTCGCTCACATCTGTAAAGTATTAACATTTACTTGAATTCCTTTTTGGTTTCATGTTTCCATTGTGTGGGGTCACCATGCACTATGGCATTGCACATTAGTATACCTAAATGACTTGTAAAATAGTTTGAGTCTCATTAATCTGTAAATTCCATAAAGCTGAACAAAGAGGGTAAATTATTTTTCAGACTCCAGCAATCGGAGTATAGAATATTTTATTATTAAACATACTCAGGAATCAATTCGCTCTGGTGAAATTATTAAACTTTCTAGACAGACGGATCAAAAAGTACTCAATGCTGCCTTGCAGCATTATAGGAAGAAAGAAAAAAAAAAAAAGAAAAGCAAAAGAAAGTTTCTTTAAAGAGGAAGCTTTCTAACCCTACATGTCCCGGATGTCATTAAACAGCAATTCTTTTCGTTTTCTTTGTATATAATGATTCATAAAAGGCCCAGTCAGTCACTCGAGACATAAAGAGAATTGCCTTAAGCTAAGAGGATCTAATGACTAACTCAATACATTCACCAGTATAAAGTTTACTATATGATGCAAGTGTATATTGTCCCACAACTGAGTTCAAATTGTTCTTTAAAAAAATAGATTTTATTCAGTGTAACTAAAACTGCACAAACAAGGAACTACAGCTGCCTACAAGTGCATATAAATGCATTTAACATTTAACTGATCTCTTAAGATGTTTTGTTACAGTCCATGAAAACATACAATTAACTCAAATAAACCATACAAAGGACCAGTCAACTTAAATAGCTCATATTGAGGGCCCCATAACAAATATGGTAATGAGTTGCCATTAGAAAAGAAAAAAAATACAATCTTGTTCAACACCTCATTTACCAAGGCAGGCGATGAAGGACTGAAGAGGATGTAGTGATGATATAAGGTAAGTATGGATGTGTTGAGCTGGAGAGTGGATCTCTTTCAGGCAGGGGAAATAATGAAAAAAGCAACGTGTTCATTATTTAAAAGTACTCTTAAGCTGGCTATAGACGGTTCGAATCTCGGCCAGTTCAGCAGGGACCAGCCAAGACTCAAACCATGTATGGGCAGGCTGAATGTAATCAAGTTGAAGTCCATGAAAACATACAATTAACTCAAATAAACCATACAAGGGCCAGTCAACTTAAATAGCTCATATTTAGGGGTTTAACTGGAAACCTCAGGGCCCCATATTTAATTTTTTTTTTTTAAAGAAAAAGATACACTATTGTTCAACACCTAATAAGTCAGGTGATGAAGGACTGAAGATAATGTAGTGATGATATGAGGTAAGTATGGATGTGTGGAGCTAGAGAGTGTATCTCTTTCAGCTAGGGGAAATAGCAAAAAAAAGCAACGTGTTCATTGTTTAAAAGTGTTCTTAAGCCAGCCAAAAGACGATCGAATCTCGTCCTGTTCGGCAAGGACTGGCCAAGATTCGAACCATGTATAGATAGACTGAATGTACCCATGTTGATTGATCGATTAACTCGGGTAAAACCAACCTGTACGATTTTTGATTATTGCTAGCAGTTATTATAGCAGTCTTTTCCTGACCCAGTTATACTCATCTTGTACTCCCTACAGTACTCAGCCTTCCCCTTCATAGTCAATGACACGATACCTGGCGTTTAAGTGGTATGACATCTCCTTTCCTGTAACAGTATTCAGGTATAAAAGTCAATCGCTAGGCCCAGGCACTGTCACTCATTTGAACAGTTGCAGACACCACAGATTTCAATGTGGCTGCAAAGGTGGAAAGAGCTGTGAGGGAGCACTCACAAGATGAGAAAAAGGGGGTCAGGAGGGCCCCTGTCAGATATGGGTACTCACCGAGGCCGAGATGTTGAGAGCGGTAACCTCTTGTGACTAAGTGCACTCCACTCCTGGAGATGGTACAGGGGGTGAAGGGCACAAAGAGTCACGAGTCACCAGCAGGCTGGGCAGGTCTTGCGTGAAGGTCACCGGCAGGGATAGAGCTGTGCAGGGTGGAAGATGCTGAGGCTCAGGAAGGAGGATGAACAGCTGATCCAACAACAGTAAGAGTCTCTAGATAGGCAAAACAGTCTAGTGCAGGGACTGTTAGCAGGTCTGTCAGCAGGCTGATGACTAGTACTGAAGATTGATATTAAAAGTCCGTAGGCAGGCCGAGGGGCAAACACAGGTGACTGGAAGCAAAGTCTGTGAGCAAGCCAGGGGCCGAGCACTGAAGACAATAGCAAAGTCCGGGAGCAGGCTGAGGGTCAATCACTGGAGACAGGAAGCAATATCCGTAGACAGGCCGAGGGTCAAACACAGTAAGCAAGTGGAGAAGTCCGTTCAGATGCAGGTAGAGATCAGAGCAGGTCAAGGTCAATCTGGGTCACAACAGGTAATCAAGAATCAGGATACAAAGCAGGAAACACACGGGGAGCTGAAAGACAAACCAGCAATCTGGTCATGGCACAGAGTGGCTTTTATAGGCCAGTGGGAGGCTCATGTTGTGCGCGCTATTGCGTACGTGCAGTCGCTGTTACGCTGAATCGTGCACGCGCATTAGCCGTTTCGCTGAATTGCACACAAACATTAGCCGTTTAGCCGTAATGCGCCCACGCGCATTAGCCGTTTAGCTGTATTGTGCCCAGCGATGCGCCGGAGTGCCGCTCTACCGCTCATGTGTGAAGGAAGGCAGCGATATTGGAGAGACTGGTACTTGCCTCTTTCCTGACAGCCCCTGATCAAAGACACTGATACTTTGCCCTGCATTGGTAAGGTAACAGGATTATGCAACATAGGGGTTGATTTACTAAAGGCAAATCCACTCTGCACTATAAGTGCACTTGAAAGTGCAGTCGCTGTAGATCTGAGGGGAAGATCTGAAACGAGGTGAAGCTCTGCTGATTTTATCATTCAATCAGGTACAAGCAAAAACGATGCTTTTTATTTTCCTTGCATGTCCCCCTCGGATCTACAGCGACTGCACTTCCAAGTGCACTTGCAGTGCAGAGTGGGTTTGCCTTTAGTAAATAACCCCCCCCCCCCCCATGTCCCTTAGAATGCTGGGGGGAGTCAGTGAGAAAAAATGCCTGGCATAATTGTTCAGTGAAAGAAAAAAAAATGTCTGACATTAGTAGTCAGACATGGCATCATGAGTCAAAGGTTGTAAAAAATACCCCAGAGTCAGTTTCTTTCTCCTTAGTATGAGAAAGAAAAGGTCTGGCATCAGTGGATGAAAAAAATGCCTCAGTGTCAGCGGAAGGAAATTGCCCTGCCATTGTTGGTATGTGCTTGTGTGTATCACCTTCCCCCTCTGAAACCCTTTCATACCGCAGATCAGTCCCTCCTCTCTGGAACTTTCCAGGACCTGGTGCCAGGAGATAGGAAGCAGCTTGGTGGGTGGCAGCAGCTGAATGGACTGGAGGCCCCAAAAAACTCTAGGGGAACCATCCGCATCTGTTTCTGTTCGGGCCTCGTAGCGTCTACATGTGCTGCTATTGGGGAGGTTCAGCCACTGGTCATGCAATGAGCATTTTTAACACTCTGAGGCATTAGCAATGATCACATAAAAATCTCTGCAACATCACATTAGATAAATAAAACAGTTACAGGGGTTGTAAAGTCAGAAGGTTTTTTATCTTATGCATTCTATGCATTAAGATGAAAAAACGTTTGTGCGCAGCAACCCCCCTAAACCCCCCCAATACTTACCTGAGCCCCATCTCTATCCAGCGATGTCCACGAGTCCCTTGGCCATCCGGGACTCTCTTCCTGATTGGCTGAGACACAGCAGCGGCGCCATTGGCTTCAGCTGCTGTCAATCAAAGTCAGTTAGCCAATCATGAGAGAGAGGGCACAGGGCTGAATGGCAGCTCCCATGTCTGAATGGACACACAGAGCTGTGACTCTGCTCAGGTGCCCCCATAGCAAGCTGCTTGTTGTGGGGGCACTGGATAGGAGGGAGGGACCAGGAGCACAGAAGAGACACCCAAGAAAAGGAGGATCCAGGCTGCTCTGTGCAAAACCACTACACAGAGCAAGTATAACATGTTTGTTATTATTTTTTTTTAAACAAGACTTTACAATCACTTTAAGTTTTTATTTAGTCATGCATTTGTTGAATATATTCAGTCGGAATGTAAAAACTGTAGTGGTACACAGGAATCAGTACAAGGATGATCACATCCTAAATCGGGCTTGAGAAATTTGCTTTGAATCTAGGAGCCAGCTATAAAAATTATGCCGCGCACACACGACCGGACTTTACGGCATACTTTGTCCTGCGGACTTTTCGACTGACTTTATGATGGACTTTCTGAATGAACGGACTTGCCTACACACGATCAACCAAAGTCCGATGGATTCGTATGTGATGACGTACGACCGGACTAAAATAAGGAAGTTGATAGCCAGTAGCCAATAGCTGCCCTAGCATCGTTTTTTGTCCGTCGGACTAGCATACAGACGAGCGGACTTTTCGACCGGACTCGAGTCCGTCGAAAAGATTTGAAACATTTTTCATTTCTAGGTCCATCAAACTTTTGGGGAAAAAAAGTCCGCTGGAGCCCACACGCGATCGAATTGTCCGACGGACTCCGGTTCGCCGGACCAAGTATGCCGTAAAGTCCGGTCGTGTGTACGTGGCCAGTTTTTTTAAACTAACAAATCTTACAAATTTAACATGTCCCCGCAGGTGAACTTATCCTTTAACCCTTTCACAGCCAGAGCCATTTTTGTGTTTTTTGCACATTTTAGGCCTGAAGATTACATAAAACCCCCAAACAATATATATTCTCTGAAAGCAGACACCCTAGAGAATAAAATAGCAGTAGTTCCAATGTTTTATGGCACACGATATTACCGCAAATGTCTAGGTAACACTAAAATTTTTGTAAAGAAAACTCAGTAAAAGTTTGTTTTAGGGGGCACATAAACACAATAAATTATCCAATTTTTTTGTAGAATATAAAAGCCATGGTTGCACCAAGTAAATAGATACCCAACATGTCAAACCTTAAAGAGGAACTGCAGCCTTTTGGCTCCCTCCCTCTCCATTTTTTTCGATGCTTACCTTTGACAATTTTCAGCACAATAAACATACTCACCTAGCCAGCAGGTCCAGTGTTTAGCCACTGGGATCCTTCTGTCTGCAGTGGCTGCACGGGTCCGGCGCCTCCTCTTTGCTGAATGGGACTGCAGGTCATGCATCCCATGAGGCACCGGGAGCACCGCGTCATAATCCTAGGTGAATTCCAGAAACCGGAGGGGTGGGCCAAGCCTTTGATGGGGAAAAAAAACATGTGGATAAACAAGAAAAACACAGCCCGATATCTGTGCTGCGGAGGGGGAGCAGGATGGAGAGGAGGAAAGTGCTGAGGGAGGATGAAGGTCTGATTTAAACATGTCAATATCCTATATTCTCCATAGGAAATGCTTTCAAAGCCCCCTATAGGTTTAGCGTTTAGCGTTAACTAGGACGTCTGGTGCTAGAATTGTTGTTCTCATTCCGACGTGCGCGACAATATGTAACATGTGTATCACAATCAATGTTTTCAAGCGTAGTCACCCCACTGTGTGCATTTGTTTGTATGTGTGTATATGTGGGGGGCCTCATTTTTTTGGGGGGGGGGATTTTATGTACTTAGGTGTAACTTTCATTTTTTACAATTAAACTTTTTTTTTTATTACTTTACTTTTTTATTCTATTACATAATGATTTTTTTTGTGACAGGTTCTCTTTAACCACTTGAAGACCAGGTATTTTCTGACACTTTTTGTGCCAGATCAAAGCTGATCCCGGCTTTCTTCGGGTCTCCAGCCAGCCACCAACTGCAGACATCATTCCGGGACAACCACTTCAAGCCAAATGACGTGCAGGTACGTGATTTGGCGGGAAGTGGTTAATGATACATGCAGGGTCTGAAACACCCTGCATGTCTCCCCTGTGCCCCTAAATGTAATGCAATGCACATTGCACTGCATTACATTCTTTCCTGGTCTTGATAGCCAGGGAAATTGTCAATGGGGACCTGGAAATGACATCACACATCACATCCGGGTCAACAACGAGAAAGGGAAGAGAGTGGACGTGTGTCTGCTCTCCTCCCTCCCCCGCTTCTCTACCCAGCGGCACTATGCCAGTCCCGGGCCCGCAGATCAGGGATGTGCTGTGAGGTCAGTGGCTGGTGAGGCACTGGCTAGTTATCAGAACTAGATACACACAGGTTACATACGCTGCGGTCGCTAGAGGGAGAGCAATAATTCTATCACTAGACCTCCTCTGTAACTCTAAACATGTAACCTGCAAAAATGTTTACAGCTTCGCCTATGGAGATTTTTAAGTACTGAAGTTTGGCGCCATTCCACAAGTGTGCGCAATTTTAAAGTGTGACATGTTAGGTAACAATTTACTCAGCATAACATCATCTTTCACATTATACAAAAATCGGGCTAACTTTACTGTTTTTTTATTTTTGTATTCATGAAACAGTTTCTTCCCCCCCCAAAAAAAAATGCGTTTGAAAAATTGCTGCGCAAGTACCGTGTGATATAAGAAGTTGCAACGACCACCATTTTATTCTCTAGGGTGTCTGCTAATATATATATATATATATATATATATATATATATATATATATATATATATATAAATGTTTGGGGGTTCTGAGTAATTTTCTAGCAAAAAGCTGATGATTTTTACATGTAGGAGAGACGTGTGAGAGTTGGCCTGGATGGCAAGGGGTTATTTACCATAAGTAATATACAAATAATTATTATATATAGTTTTTAAGGTAATTTACTATATTTTCAAAAACTGTACTCAAGCTGATGGCTTAACGGACAATGTACTGAAGTTTGAAGTTATAACTTCCAACCAGTAATTTCACAGTAAATAGATAAATAATAAATGATTATGTTAGAGCATATAAATATATGATTTAGCTTGATTAAAACAGCAGATTCTCATTCTCCTTCTTAACTGTATGAGAAAAACATGGGATTGTGGGTAAATCTTATACCCATAAACCCATTTTTTTTCCTTGTAGTTAAGAGGGCTGGGCTGGAAGGGAGCATGTGTCTTTTAGACACATGCCCCCTTCTATGACACTGCAGTGAGAGGCGTGCCACCACTGCAGCATTTTTATTGGACAGCTTGGGCCACGGGTATTTTACCATTGGTCCACGTCTCCAAGCTGTCCATTGAGCTCTGTGATTCTGACAAGAGGTGAGAGGCATTGTGAGCTCATTCTCTCAGTCTACTGCAGAGTGTGCCAGCTTGTATTTAAACTGGCCACTCTGTATGTAGCTTCTGACAGGCTGCGCAAGGAGCTGCTTATCTCCAGAACCATAGGTCGTAGGAGCCCCAAATTTTGACCAGTGGTGGGGTAGGACTTCAGCAATCTACCCCAGATCGCTGAGCTATGACCCTCAAAACACAAACTTTTTTTCTTGTTATGTTCTGCCTCACCTGCCTCCCCACTGGAGGGGCATGCATGGGGTGTGTGGAGCATTCGGGTGGCAGCCCAGGAGCCAGGTTGAAACTTCTGGTTGCAATGGTGACCTCGCACCTGAGGCTTTGCAAGCCCTGTCCTAAAGCCTGTGGTCACAGTAGTCACATAATGAGGAACGCTTTCTGCCATTCAGACCTTCTTAAAGGCTGGTGGGACATGGTGGCAAGGGGTTAAATTCACAAAAAAGAACTGTTTATGCCCACTTTTAGTTGTCAACTCTAAAAGTACAGACTATCTGTTATAGCTTTCAATTACTATGACTATTATTTCATACCCTGAGATACTAAACAAGAGTCTAAATAATACACTTACAAAGCCCAGTTATAGAGGATTCTGTTTTTTTTTACCACCCAGCACTGTTCATGTCTCAGAATTCCAGCCGTTTCCCTCCTCCCCTTACTTTCCATCCTCTCTGCAGCCCTGTTTTCTTTAAAAGGCAAGCAAGGGATACAATTACACTTATGAACTGGCCATTTGACAAACAGTCTCCATGGAAAGTAGGAAATTGGGGTTTTTGCCTAAATGAAAACCAGATGTCTCCTCAACAACTTGAAAATTCAATAAGTTTGACCTACTTTGCAGAACCTTGCTCTGCATTTATTTACAGAGCTCACAAAGAGGATAACATTAGCAGCCTTGTATCAGCCCTTTCTGTTACTGAGCACAAGACATATTTCTAAAGATCGTGTAATACAAATCATTTATTAAAAAAGTATATGCGTACAACAACGTTTCTGTTTCTTTTTTTTTTTTTTTTCTCATTCCATCTACTTTCCATTCTTTCCATTTGTAATTCTGTCTACTAACCACGTAGAGAAAAAAAAATGACTCAGAGTAGGAGTACAGCAAAAATAAATAGATCGAATATCACGTGAAGGCAGCTTACCACAGAAAATGCATTGCAGACTCACATTAGAATCAGGCTGAATGGTTAACGCACAATGACCGGCTTGTATGAAAGAAGCTCGATACATTTGTGGATTTTCATGTGTTTATTTAAATTTAGCCAATGTTTGGAAAGGAATGCTTCTCCTCGTTCCATAGAAAATGTAACTCTGATACCTGTGTGAGGTACGAAATCCATCCCTTTGGTCTTCACTGTGAAACAAGGAATACATAGAGGGCCTTTTATGATGTGTGGGCACGAGCAAAGTTTTAAAGCTGAAAATGCACATATTTTGTATTCCAGCACGTGCTTGTGCACATGTTCATTTTCGAGACTAATCCTTACGGTACCATTAAATCTGGATTTCTTGAAAGGCAAGGTCGTAAAACACCTATACAAAAGCATTATGATTAACAGCTGTGTAAATATGTTTTCAATCTACAATGTGAGAGAAGAAATCTGGTCCTTGGACAAAACTAAGCCTTCATCTATATATTCTACATTAATTTCAAACAACACCCTCTTTGCAAAAGAGTGATGGGCAAAGTTTTTTAGAATGAGTAGAGACTAGAAGGCAGCATCCAAATGATTTCAGGTGATCGATCAGATCACCGCTACCCATCAGATTGTGTAACGTAAGGCTCGGTTCACACTGGGACGACTTGTCAGGCGACCTAGTCGCCTGACAAGTCGCCTCCCGTTCTGTGCTATGGAACCGTTCTAAGGGGAGCGACGCAAGTCGCTCCGACTTAGAAAAAGGTTCCTTTACTACTTTGGGGGCGACTTGCATAGACTTCTATACAGAAGTCGTCTTGCAAGTCGCCCCGGCAGTCGTGTGCAGGTCGCCTCGGTGAGGCGACCTGCAAGTTGTGCCGCGTCTAGTGTGAACCGGCACTAAGTGACATTCCGACCAAAGAATACTTCCATTCATTTCTTGTAAAAAAAAAAAAAGAATACTTACATTCCAAGGTGCTATGTGTTCCAAACACTTCATGAGCTGGTGGGTAACGGTAATCTGATAGAACAACCATGCGAACATCTTACTACACCCAGCTACGTCTTGAATTTCAGAGTAATTTTAGCAATAAAGTGAGCGTTTTATAAATAAATATAGTATATTGACATCTGTTATGCTGTTTGGATAATTACTTTTGCAAGCCTAAAGGTTTAGCACTGAGCAGTGCGGGGTGTACCGACATGGCCACCGCCACCTTCCTACTGCTGGCATCCAGCTTCTTTCAAAATGTAACATCAAAACAGTGTCACACATGTCAACATACTATATTTATTTATATACGCTCACTTTATTTCTCAGATTACGCTAAAATTCAAGACGTAGCTGGGTGTAGTTAGATGTCTGCATGGGTCTTCTATCAGATTACCGCTAGCCCTCAGATCATGAAGTGTTTGGAACGCCTAGCGTCATTGAACGTCACTTTCGTTACACGATCTGACGAACGCCGACCTCTATCAGTTTGTTCAGATATCACTCCATAAGCCAGTTTTGATCAGCTTCAGCCTCTGGACAGACACTGACTCTCAACAACCCTTTTTGTTATGCTTGTAACATTTAACCAGTTCAGCCCCGGAAGATTTTACCCCCTTCCTGACCAGAGCACTTTTTGCGATTCGGCACTGCGTCGCTTTAACTGACAATTGCGCAGTCGTGCGACGTTGCACCCAAACAAAATTGACATCCTTTTTTTCCCACAAATAGAGCTTTCTTTTGGTGGTATTTGATCACCTCTGTGATTTTTATTTTTTGAGCTATAAACAAAAAAAGAGCAACAATTTTGAAAAAACACAATATTTTTTACTTTTTGCTATAATAAATATCCCCCCAAAATATATAAAAAATATATTTTTTTCCTCAGATTAGGCCGATATGTATTCTTCTACATATTTTTGGTAAAAAAAAATCTCAATAAACGTATATTGATTGGTTTGCGCAAAAGTTATAGCGTCTACAAAATAGGGGATAGATTTATGGCATTTTTATTATTATTTTTTTTTTACTAGTAATGGCAGTGATCTGCGATTTTTATAGGGACTGCGACATTATGGCGGACACATTGGACAATTTTGACACAGTTTTGGGACCACTGGCATTTTTGCAGCGATCAGTGCTATAAAAATGCATTGATTACTGTAAAAATGTCACTGGCAGGGGAGGGGTTAACACTAGGGGGCGATTGTGTTCCCTAGTGTGTGTTCTAACTGAAGGAGGGAGTGGACTATGTAGGGGAAGAGATAGATCGCTGTTCATACTCTGTATGAGCAGACGATCTGTCATTTCTCCCCTCAGAGAACCGGAAACTGTGTGTTTACACACACAGATCCCGGTTCTCCGTGTGCCCCGAGCGTTCGCGGGAGCCCGGCGGCCTCATGAACACTGAATTTGTGAAATGTTTTAGGCCTGGGTGCTGCCTTCAGGTGGAGAGCATAGAAGTATCTGGTAAGACAAAACTGGCCATTTTATATGTAGATGATAATAATGGTGGAGTAAAAAAGATATAATTTTATATTTTTATATATAAGCTATAATTTAGTGGATAACTCAAACGAGTTGCCTTAGGTTTGATGAATTACTTAGGATGTATAAAGCCTTTTCTCTGAGTTGTTACACAGACCTCCTTTCTTTCTTTCTTCTTCCTTTTTTTGTTTTCATTCCCTTTAGTGGTCTCTTTGTATAGGCATTCCCATGCTCGTCTCGGAAAGCCCTGGAATGGTTGCACATCATGGATGCCAATGTTCCAAAGACTACCACAAAAAGGAGAGGGATCGTCAACAATCAGTCCCTCTGAAATATAACCAATTATTAAATAGTCCACTAGAACACCCTATAGGTGTAGATTGCCGTACCAGAAAAAGCACATAAAAAACATTTTGGGAAGGGTCCCAGGAGGAAAACAGGTACTACAGGCAATCCTATTAGTTGAAAATTGATTTATTAAGGACATCAAAATATTAAAAGATAGGTTAGTTAACTATTGTAACCACAACCCAACACACAAATTTAAAAATGACAACGTTGTCATACATTAAAAAAGCCAGAGTTCGGACTGTTAAAGGCAAACAAAATTATGACTTAATCTAGTTTCTCGGAACTCTAGGTCATCTCTTATGCTGTGTACACACGGGCGGACTTTTCGCCATCAAAGGTCCGACGGTCTTTCCGACAGACTTTCAACGTACTTTTGACGGACTTCCGACGAATTTTCGAACAAACGGACTTGCCTACACACGATCACACCAAAGTCCGACGGATTCGTACGTGATGACATAAGACCGGACTAAAATAAGGAAGTTGATAGGCAGTAGCCAATAGCTGCCCTAGCGTCGGTTGTCGTCCATCGGACTAGCATACAGACGAGCGGATTTTTAGACCGGACTCGTGTTTCAAATCAAATCTAAAGTCCCTCAGATTTTCGCTCGAAAAAGTCCGCTGCAGGTCCAGTGAAGCCCACACACGGTCGGATTTTCCGACGGATTGTCCGACGGATTCGTCCTGTTGGACCAGTCCGGTCAAAAAGTCCGCCCGTGTGTATACGGCATTAGAGCTAGAAGCTAATATCATTAAAGAACAATATTGTTCACTATCAGAAGAGAAAAACTCTGCAGAGAAACACAATGTTAATCCTGCCAACTGCTACAGTTGTTCCAACATGACTGTGCACCAGTGCGTAAAGCAAGGTCCATTAAGACATGGATGAGCGAGCTTGGGGTGGAGGAACTTGACTGGCCTGCACAGAGTCCTGACCTCAACCCAATAGAACACCTTTGGGATGAATTAGAGTGGAGACTGCGAACCAGGCCTTCTCATCCATGTCAGTGCTTGATCTCACAAATGCGCTTCTGGAAGAATGGTCAAACATCCCCATAGACACACTCCTAAACCTTGAGGACAGCATTCCCAGAAGAGTTAAAGTTGTTATAGCTGCAAAAGGTAGGCCAACTCAATACTGAACCCTACAGACTAAAACTGGGATGCCAGTAAAGTTCATGGTCGTGTAAAGGCAGGCGTCCCAATACTTTTGGTGATATAGTGTATGTAAATGTTTTCATATGTTATAGTGAGACCATGTTTTTTCCAAGAAGGCAAAGTGACAGGTTCGTCTTAAAGCTGACATCCCTAGCAGCAACCTACTAACCTTTCCTTCCCTCCCTGTCACTCCATTCTGATGCCTGGGGAAACAATTGCCCAAACTGCAATCGAATTTGTAATCTTGTACTACTTAAAACCTTATTTTGCATTTTCTGAAGAGTTGACACTAGACATAAGTTTATTAAATATCTGCAGTGGAGGAGGAGAAATTGAGGACCCAAGAGTCAGAGTAAGCCATTACTGGTTAGGGGAAGCATAGAAAACAAGGCAAACAACCTACTGAAAACCTCAAATATACAGAAAATGTGCATGTTTCACTATGATGAGCTACCAGTGTCATATTTAAAGTGGAGTTCTGGGCTTATACTAAGTAATTGTCAGTAAAGGCGAAATATGCCCAGGTGCATAGTTATGTGCTGACCAAAAAACCTGTTAGCCGGACTCATGCTAATGCGCACACATATGCTGCCACTATGCTGCCTTGTGGGCTATTTACCACTTCAGCTCCGGAAGTTTTACCCCCCTTCATGACCAGGCCATTTTTTGCAATACGGCACTGCATTACTTTAACTGACAATTGCGCGGTCGTGCAACACTGTACCCAAATAAAATTGATGTCCTTGTGGTATTTGAACACCTCTGTGATTTTTATTTTTTACGCTATAAAAACAAATATGGATTTTATTTTTTACTTTCTGCTATAAGACATATCCAATAAAAAATGTAAAAATTTTATTTCTTCATCAATGTAGGCCAATATGTATTCTGCTACATGCTTTTGGTAAAAAAAAATCCCAATAGGCGTATATTGATTGGTTTGTGCAAAATTTATAGCGTCTACAAACTATGGGATATTTTGATGGAACTTTTATTTATTTTTATTTGTTTACTAGTAATGGTGGCGATCAGCAACTTCTATCGGGACTGCGACATTCCAGCGGACAAATTAGATACTTTTGACAATTTTTGCATTGTCCTTGTACTAATGACACTGGCAAGGAAGGGGTCAACATGTGTTCCCTGGGAGTGTTTGCTAACTGTGTGGGGGATGCTTTGACTGGGAGAAGACACTGATCCGTGTTACTGCTTACCAGAAACACAAGATCTCGATCTTCCCCTCTCACAGACTGCCAATTTGCCTCTCTCGGGAACGATCGCTGAGTGCCGGCGAACATCGGGTCTGCCAGGCCTGCTGATTGGCTGATCACAGTGGGACTGGGTCGCCGGTTGCATGTATGCGTGCCCCAGACCCGGAAATGAAAATGACGTTCGCGCTGAAGGGCTGCACTGCCGCAGTACATGTACGTGGGGAGGTCCGGAAGTGGTTAAACATCAATGCTGCACGAGGACTTCTGCTGCAATCCTGATCCGTCTGACCACACTTGAACTCTGCCTAAACTGACCCCTGGCTTGTCCTTTGACCACGCCTCTGCCTAACCTATCTGCCTGTCTGTTTTACCATTGCCAACCCCAGCCTGAACCTGACTACTCTCATGCCTGCTGCTCAGTTTCTGACATACCTGCTAGTTGCTGACCCGGCTTGCCTGACCCTGCAATGTGTCTTGCCTGTGAACTGGCAGCCTGCCAAGTGCCTACTGTCTGTAACCTGCCAGCCTGGCCGGTGCCTGCTGCCTGTGACCTGCAAGCCAACCAAGTGCCTGCTGACTGTCTACCAGTAACCTGTCGATCTGCTGTTCCTTCTGTTCCTGCTGTTCTGCGTTACGGTCCAGCCTGCATCCGAGTGCGCACAGACTTCTTATCTGAGCCATCATCGCAAGAACCACCAGGCACTCATGCCACTCCAGGCTCTCGTACCTTCTGTTACTTTACCTGGGTTACCAAGGCGGAGGTGTAAGAGAATTCCTTCCTCTCTATGACTGGCTCCATGGCCAGGTACGTGACACTAATTTTAAAACTGCTCCTACACCCCATCACTTATAACACCTACTGACTACCCTGTGTAAGAAAGATCTGTATACTTACCTATTCTCAGGCCGTTTCAGTCTGGTCACGGAATTGGCTCCACTCTGTCAGCTAGCAGCTTCAGAGGAGAGAAGGGAGACAAATGACCCATAGTAAGCCTATGGGTGATGTCACCACTTTGGCATTTCAGCTGTTGTCAGAGTGCTCTCTCTTCTCCCATGCAGCCAGCACTGACTGACATGTAACTGGACTGGAGCAGCCTGAGATTAGGTAAATATATGCATCTTTCTTCTAGAGGGTACTTAGTATAGATATTAGAAAGGTGGTGGGAGCAGTTTTAATTATCATATTGCCGCATACACATGAGCGGACTTCACGGCAGACTTTGCCTGGCGGACGGGATTTCGTCGGACAATTCGATCGTGTGTGGGCTCCAGCGGACTTTGTTTTCTCAAAAGTTGGACAGACTTAGATTTGAAACATGTTTCAAATTAATCCGACGGACTCGAGTCCGGTCGAAAAGTCAGCTTGTCTGTATGCTAGTTCGACGGACAAAAAGCCACGCTAGGGCAGCTATTGGCTACTGGCTATGAACTTCCTTGTTTTAGTCCGGTCGTACATCATCACGTACGAATTCGACGGACTTTGGTTGATTGTGTGTAGGCAAGTCCATTCATTCAGAAAGTCCGTCGTAAAGTCCATCGAAAAGTCCGCCGGGCAAAGTCTGCCGTAAAGTCCGCTCGTGTGTACGCGGCATAAGTGTAGCGGTACCCTGTAGGGGCTGCTGGATATTGTGGTCCACCTGTCACCCTGCCCAGCCCTGCATTCACTTTGCAGGCACTCCAAGACAATGAACAGTCTGTTAGCTTTGTTTTGTGTTTTTATTGAGGGATTATAACTTTGATGGGGTTAAGGAATTCATGGGATGCCCAGAAGGATTTTTTTTATATAGCTTGGAACAAATAATAAACTCTCCTCTTCCTCCAGCACAACTCTTGCTGCAGACTATTCCTTCCTCTTCCTCCAGCACAATTCTATAGGCACAGCTAGCACATAGTTAGGCCTAACATTGGCTTCAGCCAGGCCCTAACAACAGCCCTTTGCAGGCAGGGACCGTGGGCCCCTTTGGTGTAGCAAAAAGAATGGAAATTTCTGGTGCTAGCTGTCCTAGGTGGACTACTGATCCCAGCCAGCCCTCTTCCGGCCCTGCCAGCCCTCTTGGCTGCAGCTGCCTGTCTCAACTGCCCATGACACCACATTCCTCACTGGCTCTACATCCATCTCAGATTGCATCCCCCCAATCCGCTTCCGGCATGCCTCCCCAGCTTTCCTGGCTGTGTGTCACTCATCGACACCCGGTGGATCCCTCCTGGAGACTTGCCCGGCAGTGTCCTCTCCTGCTCCTGATCAGGATACCCCTGTGGTTTGTACAAGGGTACCTTCCACTCCCGGGCTCCAGGCCCAAGGTCACCCCCCTCCCCCAGACTGGAGAGCTTCCTTAAAGGCCATGACCGCTAGTAGTCAATCTCCCAGATCTTCCACCTGACAACTCCTCCCCAGCAGGGCTGACTCTAGGTATTTAAGGAGGCCTTCCCCCTGCCAATCCAAGTTAGGGATTGGTTAGGGCTCCTTAGAATGCCCCAGGCAGCTCCACCTCTCTTCCCCTCCTCCCTTCTAGACTCCTCTGGGAGCCAGAGGGAGGTAACCAAGAAGTGATGCTGCATGTGAGTCACCTGCTGCTACTCTAGGCCACTCCCAGCCCACACAGATCAAAACAAACAGGCCTAGCTGCCTGATTAAATTTACCTGCACTACAAAAATCCTACTTCTAACACCTACCTAAAGTAAAGGGTGCTACATAAGTCCCGAATTCCAATTTAATTAAACAGAATAATGCACCCACTCAGAATGTTCAGGGCTGCAATCAACCTATCCTTGATTTCTGGATTATGGGTGGAAACCAAAGCACCCCAAGAAAGCCCACTAAACAGCAGGCCATGTCTTTACAGGGACAATCAAATTGACATCCCAAGCACTGCAAGGAACTACTGCTATCCACTCAGCCACCACAACTTTTAAAATATTATTACAGAGTTACTTTTTTTGTGAAATCTAATTATTTGGAACAATTTAGATGAATTCTTTTGCTGACCACATGCCACTGAGCAATGTCTGAGCAATGTTCCAAACATCAAATTGGCCTTTCTCTCTGTGTCTCCCTCTCTCTAGCCTTCAGTTTTTTTTATCATAAACCACCTTTGTGCAGCTTTTCTTTAAATGGTTCCTATTCAGATATTTCTCAAGTGAACATTGGATTTGTCTCCTGAGAACCCATGATATTCATGTGCTTACACACTGGTTTTATGTACAAATCTCAAACTATTCATCAGAGAAGAAAACAATTCTTTCTCCATATGGTTTAAATCACAAGTTTATGTGCTGGAAAGAGTAAACTGAAATGTACTTAATTTGCAAAAGCTGTAAAGGCTACACGAATATTCAACAAAACTAGGAAGAGAGCAAAATCAGACAACACTGACAAAAAGATAGGAAAAATTATATATGGGGCTACAATAACAGTTTTGTCATAAAAATTGATGTAAACATCAGATCTTACAGATCTTACTGGCCATTCTATATATGATCAGAATCAGATGCCTACTGGCAAAGGCAGTCTCTCTTTAAAGCACCTCCATTATGTATGATGACGACAGAAGGGGGTGGGTATCCTTGTTAAACTAGAAATAAGTTAAAGTGGAACTTTCGTCAGAAAATAAAGTCCTGCTAGATCACTTCAGGCTGGCTCATTTGGCAGGTATAGCTATGTAAAACATTAAAAATAAATGTCTATACTGTATAAAATTATGAAATAACCTACTGGAGTCAGGAAAAACATTCAATAAAATCCTCTTTAACGTGTCCTCAAGAGATTTTATCTTCTGCACTCTCTGTGGGGATGGGATGAGTTCTGAAACCTTCCCCTTATAACGGTGGTCAAGGAGGGTTGCCAACCAGTATTCATCCTTCTCCTTTATGCCATGTATTCTTGGGTCCTTTTGCAGGCTTTGAAGCATGAGGTTGCCATGCACCTCAAATTTGCTGAGGCTTGAGAAGCAGACTCCTCGGGGTCACTCAGGATGACAGCATCTGGAACATCCTCCTCCCAGGCACATACTACTCCCAAGGGTCCAGGAGTTGGAAAGCCGTTGCTTACAGATTGACGCCTGTCTTGCTTTTCTTCAAAACCTATGAAAGTGCCAGAATCCTCCTCCTCATCCTCCCCTTTCTCCTCCTGTGTGTTCTGTAACATAGAAATGATGGTGTCTGGATAAAGTGGGCCTTGAAAGGAAAGGAAGTCCTCCTCTTCCTCCTGCTCCTCAAATGGTGATAATACAGTGCATGCATCCCTAATGATCAGCCATTGGTGTGGGGAAAAAAAGCAGAGCTGGCCTGAACCTGTCGTCGTGCTGTATTCGCACAGGTACTCGTTGATGGCCCTATGCTGCATGTATAGCTGCTGCAGCATTGACAAAGTCGCGTTCCACCTGGTGGGCATGTCACAAATCAGGCGGTTTACGGGCAGGTGGATTTCCCCCTGAATTTCAACCAACTGAGCACTGGCTGTGTATGACCACCTGGAATGGCTAAAGACTCTTTTGACCAGCTTTAGCACATCTTGCAACCCTGGGTACTTATTTAGGAAATGCTGCACCACCAAATTGAGGACATGTGCCAGGCATGGCACATGTGTCAACTTTCCCTGTCTAAGGGCGAACAGGAGGTTTGAGCCATTATCACACACCACCATTCCTGGCTCCAGCTGGCGTGGTGTGAACCACCTCGGGGCATGTCTCGGTAGAGCTGCAAGAATCTCTGCGCCGGTGTGGTTGCTGACTCATAAACACACCAGCTGAAGCACTGCATGGCACCACTCTGGGAATAGCCCTTTGAACGCTTAGGGGGTACCTGATGTTCATAGGAGAATTCTGCAGAGGAGGGCATAGAGGTGGCGGAGGAGGAGGGGGAAGAGCTCACAGGTCTGGCATCATCACCACCAGCTGTATGAAGACATGGGGGCACAACAAGCTGCAGCACCAAGCCCTGTCCTGCATTCTTTCGATTTGCAAGCAGCGTTACCCAGTGTGCTGTGAATGAAATATATCTCCCTGCCCATGCTTTCTGGACCACATGTCAGCAGTAAGGTGGATTTAACGGCTGACTGCTTTGCCCAATGATGCCAGAACATTCCCTTCCACGTGATGGTAGAGAGGTGTAATGGCCTTACGTGAAAAATAGTAGCGACTGGGAACCTGCCATTGTGGTACAGCACATTGTGTGAATTCACAGAAGGGGCAAATTCCACCAGACTGAAAGGCAGAGGTTGGAGAACCAACAGCTTTGACAAGCTTGCATTTAGACGCTGGGCATGAGGCAGAGGAATTTGTCATCTACAGTCTACAGCTGGTGGTGTGCTGCTGGAAGATGTGCTGCTAGGACCTGGGACACCCTGTGCTATACCATCATCCCTGTCAGTGAAGGCTGCTGAGAGGTAATGACTCGGTATAGCAGGGACAGACTGAAGTGGGTAAGGAGGAGAAGGAGGAGGAGGAGGGACAGATTTGTGCCCCTTTTGTGTGGCTTTTATGTGCTCTTGCCCATTGGCTGAGTGGTTGGATGTTAAATGCCTTGTTAGGCATGTGGTACCCAAATGGCTGGTGTTTTTGCCACGTTTGATGTGCCAGAGACACAGTTTGCAGATAGCAACAGTGCAATCTGCTGCAGATGTGCTGAAAAAGGCCCAGACAGCTGAGCTTTGGGGAGTGTAGAATGTGATGAAATAGGGTGGCTGCTCTCTACTCTTTCTTGATGTAAGCCTCCTTGGGGTGGTGACTCCTCACCTTCAGTTTCCTCCTCTGCTCTATCTGGCACCTGAGTCGCATCAGTGACCTCATCATCAACATCATCTCTATCTCCTCCATCATCATATTTACCACTGGAGATAACTTGGCAATACACCGCGGCTATTGGCAACATGAATGCCAATTTGTCTACCAGTGTTCTCCCCTCTCTCTAGGCTCATGTTCCTGTCATCCTCAACCTCAGAACCAACATGTGAATCCAGTAATGGCTGGGCATCATCAAGGAGCAAGTGGCTGATGCTGTGGTCAAATAATTCAGCTGACTCCTCCATGGCTGATGTTGGGGCTATGGCAGGAATATATGTGGACAAGGAGGCAGGTTTATCCACTCTGGCAACTGCAGGGGACTGCACACTTGTCTCTGCTTGTGTGACAGAGGATGAGGAGAATGAGGAAGGTTTAGTAAGCCATTCCACCACCTCCTCTGCAAGCTGTGGCTGTTTAGCATGGGCAAACTCACTAAACAGGGGAAATGATGCCCTGCCTGAGGACTGATCACCACGTACACCTTTGGCTGTGGACACATTTGTTGCTGGCCCCCTTACAGTGCCAAGGGAACATCTGTTTCTCCTTGTTGTCCTCCCAGACATTATTGGGAGGGTAGGGGTGGTGCTTATAAGCAAATGTAAAGAAGAAGCGGAAATCTGTATGTAGATGCACTTTAATCAATGTAAAGTGGTGTTTGGTGCACTTTAATTTAAGTACTCACACTACACAGACACACTCCATGGATACACTATAATATACTGCAATGAAATGCACCAAACGTACAGTGACACACAGAACTATATGGCATTAAACTTGCAGTAACGCACACAGAAGTAAATGGCGTTAAACTTGCAGTAATGCACAAAACTATATGGCGTTAAACTGGCAGTAACGCACACAGAAGTAAATGGCGTTAAACTTGCAGTAATGCACACACAAGTAAATGGCGTTAAACTTGCAGTAACGCACAAAACTATATGGCATTAAACTGGCAGTAACGCACACAGAACTATATGGCGTTAACCACTTGCCGACCGCTGCACGCCGATGTACGTCCAAAGTTTGGCGGCGGATATTGTTGTTATGGCAAGAGCTAGCTGCCATAACCCCGGTATCCCCGTTTTCATGCGGCGGTCGGCTTTCAGGTAAAAGTGGTCTCTGTGGCGGATTCGTGATCCGGTGCCCTCCGCTGCTTACCGGAGCCGTCGATAGAGGCGGAGGTGATCACGTCTGTCTCCCTGCTGTGCCTGGAGAAGAGTGAGGCTAAGATGGCGCCCACTCGTCTCCATGACACTGCTGGGCAGGAGTGACGTCAAAATGTTACTTCCGCCCATACGTCTTAAAGGCACATTTTTTTCAATGTCATTTTTTTAAATGACTTTTTTTTTTATTGCATTTTAGTGTAAATATGAGATCTGAGGTCTTTTTGATATTTTTTTTTTTCTCGTATTTAAGAGGTCCTGTCATGCTTTTTTCTATTACAAGGGATGCTTACATTCCTTGTAATAGGAATAAAAGTGACACATTTTTTTTATACAGTGTAAAAATAAATAAAATCATGTAAAATAAATAAAAAAAATAAAATTTTTTTTTTTAAAAAACCTCCCGTCCCGACGAGCTTGCGCGCAGAAGCGAAAGCATACATGAGTAGCCCCCGGATATGAAAACGGTGGTCAAACCACACATGTGAAGTATCGCCGCAATCGTTAGAGTGAGAGCAATAATTCTAGCCCTAGACCTCCTCTGTAACGCAAAACATGCAATCTGTAGAATTTTTTAAACGTCGCCTATGGAGATTTTTGAGGGTAAAAGTTTGACGCCATTCCACGAGCGGGCGCAATTTTGAAGCGTGACATGTTGGGTATCAATTTACTGGGCATAACATTATCTTTCACAATATAAAAAAATTGGGCTAACTTTACTGTTGTCTTATTTTTTTATTCAAAAAAGTGAATTTTTTCCAAATAAAGCTCGCTTGTAAGACCGCTGCGCAAATACGGTGTGAAAAAAAGTTTTGCAATGACCACCATTTTATTCTCTAGGGTGGTAGAAAAAAAACAATATATAATGTTTGGGGTTCTAAGTAATTTTCTAGCAAAAAAACCTGTTTTAAACATGTAAACACCTAAATTCCAAAACGAAGCTGGTCCTTAAGTGGTTAAACTGCCAGTAACGCACACAGAACTATATGGCATTAAACTGGCAGTAACACACACAAAACTATATGGCGTTAAACTGGCAGTAACACACACAGAACTATATGGCGTTAAACTGGCAGCAACGCACACAGAACTATATGGCTTTAACTGGCAGTAACGCACACAAAATGATATGGCGTTAAACTTGCAGTAATGCACACAGAAGTAAATGGCGTTAAACTGGCAGTAACACACACCGAACTACATGGCGTTAAACTGGCAGTAATGCACAAAACTATATGGTGTTAAACTGTCAGTAACGCACAAAAAACCATATGGCGTTAAACTGGCAGTAACGTGCACAGAATTAAATGGTGTTAAACTTGCAGTAACCCACACAGAACTATATGGCGTTAAACTGGCAGTAACGCACACAGAAATATATGATGTTAAACTGGCAGTAATGCACACAAAACTATATGGCGTTAAACTGGCTGTAACGCACATAGAACTATATGGCGTTAAACTGGCAGTAACGCACACAGAAGTAAATGGCATTAAACTGGCAGTAACGCACACAAAACTATATGGCGTTAAACTGGCAGTAACGCACACACAAGTAAATGGCGCTAAACTGGCAGTAACGCACACAAAACTATATGGAGTTAAACTGGCAGTAACGCACACAAAACTATATGGAGTTAAACTGGCAGTAACGCACACAGAAATAAACTATATGGCGTTAGTCTAGCAGTAACGCACACAAATCGATATGGCGTTAAACTGGCAGTAATGCAATCAAATATATGGTGTTCAACCGTCACTGCACTGACGCTATCTGAACTGTCCCTACTCTAGCTATACACTAATGTCAAGATTACTGACACGGTCTCGCTACACTACACTGGAACTATCTGAGCTGTCCCTACTCTACACTAATGTATGTATGAATGACACGTCTCACTACACTACAGTGAAACTATCTGAGCTGTTCCTACTCTAGCTGCACACTATGCAAAGCTGAATGATGGTCCTCCTCACTACACTCACACTATCCCTAGACTGACACTAAACTAATATTCAACACTGACAATTGAAGAAAAATAGCACAGTAAGCACACTAAATAAGACCGCTGCGCAAATACGGTGTGAAAAAAAGTTTTGCAATGACCACCATTTTATTCTCTAGGGTGGTAGAAAAAAAACAATATATAATGTTTGGGGTTCTAAGTAATTTTCTAGCAAAAAAAACTGTTTTAAACATGTAAACACCTAAATTCCAAAACGAAGCTGGTCCTTAAGTGGTTAAACTGCCAGTAACGCACACAGAACTATATGGCATTAAACTGGCAGTAACACACACAAAACTATATGGCGTTAAACTGGCAGTAACACACACAGAACTATATGGCGTTAAACTGGCAGCAACGCACACAGAACTATATGGCTTTAACTGGCAGTAACGCACACAAAATGATATGGCGTTAAACTTGCAGTAATGCACACAGAAGTAAATGGCGTTAAACTGGCAGTAACACACACCGAACTACATGGCGTTAAACTGGCAGTAATGCACAAAACTATATGGCGTTAAACTGTCAGTAACGCACAAAAAACCATATGGCGTTAAACTGGCAGTAACGTGCACAGAATTAAATGGTGTTAAACTTGCAGTAACCCACACAGAACTATATGGCGTTAAACTGGCAGTAACGCACACAGAAATATATGATGTTAAACTGGCAGTAATGCACACAAAACTATATGGCGTTAAACTGGCTGTAACGCACATAGAACTATATGGCGTTAAACTGGCAGTAACGCACACAGAAGTAAATGGCATTAAACTGGCAGTAACGCACACAAAACTATATGGCGTTAAACTGGCAGTAACGCACACACAAGTAAATGGCGCTAAACTGGCAGTAACGCACACAAAACTATATGGAGTTAAACTGGCAGTAACGCACACAAAACTATATGGAGTTAAACTGGCAGTAACGCACACAGAAATAAACTATATGGCGTTAGTCTAGCAGTAACGCACACAAATCGATATGGCGTTAAACTGGCAGTAATGCAATCAAATATATGGTGTTCAACCGTCACTGCACTGACGCTATCTGAACTGTCCCTACTCTAGCTATACACTAATGTCAAGATTACTGACACGGTCTCGCTACACTACACTGGAACTATCTGAGCTGTCCCTACTCTACACTAATGTATGTATGAATGACACGTCTCACTACACTACAGTGAAACTATCTGAGCTGTCCCTACTCTAGCTGCACACTATGCAAAGCTGAATGATGGTCCTCCTCACTACACTCACACTATCCCTAGACTGACACTAAACTAATATTCAACACTGACAATTGAAGCAAAATAGCACAGTAAGCACACTAAATAAGACCGCTGCGCAAATACGGTGTGAAAAAAAGTTTTGCAATGACCACCATTTTATTCTCTAGGGTGGTAGAAAAAAAACAATATATAATGTTTGGGGTTCTAAGTAATTTTCTAGCAAAAAAAACTGTTTTAAACATGTAAACACCTAAATTCCAAAACGAAGCTGGTCCTTAAGTGGTTAAACTGCCAGTAACGCACACAGAACTATATGGCATTAAACTGGCAGTAACACACACAAAACTATATGGCGTTAAACTGGCAGTAACACACACAGAACTATATGGCGTTAAACTGGCAGCAACGCACACAGAACTATATGGCTTTAACTGGCAGTAACGCACACAAAATGATATGGCGTTAAACTTGCAGTAATGCACACAGAAGTAAATGGCGTTAAACTGGCAGTAACACACACCGAACTACATGGCGTTAAACTGGCAGTAATGCACAAAACTATATGGCGTTAAACTGTCAGTAACGCACAAAAAACCATATGGCGTTAAACTGGCAGTAACGTGCACAGAATTAAATGGTGTTAAACTTGCAGTAACCCACACAGAACTATATGGCGTTAAACTGGCAGTAACGCACACAGAAATATATGATGTTAAACTTGCAGTAATGCACACAAAACTATATGGCGTTAAACTGGCTGTAACGCACATAGAACTATATGGCGTTAAACTGGCAGTAACGCACACAGAAGTAAATGGCATTAAACTGGCAGTAACGCACACAAAACTATATGGCGTTAAACTGGCAGTAACGCACACACAAGTAAATGGCGCTAAACTGGCAGTAACGTACACAAAACTATATGGAGTTAAACTTGCAGTAACGCACACAGAAATAAACTATATGGCGTTAGTCTAGCAGTAACGCACACAAATCGATATGGCGTTAAACTGGCAGTAATGCAATCAAATATATGGTGTTCAACCGTCACTACACTGACGCTATCTGAACTGTCCCTACTCTAGCTATACACTAATGTCAAGATTACTGACACGGTCTCGCTACACTACACTGGAACTATCTGAGCTGTCCCTACTCTACACTAATGTATGTATGAATGACACGTCTCACTACACTACAGTGAAACTATCTGAGCTGTCCCTACTCTAGCTGCACACTATGCAAAGCTGAATGATGGTCCTCCTCACTACACTCACACTATCCCTAGACTGACACTAAACTAATATTCAACACTGACAATTGAAGCAAAATAGCACAGTAAGCACACTAAATAACTAATACTGTAGCACTGAACAGAGCCCTGTTCTATCTCTCTCCATACCAAAATCACACTGAAAAAGAATACTTTTATACTGTGGGGCGGGAATGAGCCATGATTGGATAAAGTCATGATGACAGTGTCCAGTGCCCTGTACCCTGATTGGCTGAAGCTTTCACTGCTTCAGCCAATCAGGGCTTGCAATGCACTGTTCAGCGCCGCAATGCATTGTGGTTGGTTCAGGGGCGCGAACAAACAGTCAAACAACTTGTTTGTTCGGCTGTTCACCGAACGTCTGAACAACGAAAGTTCGGCCCGAACTTATGTTTGGGCCAAACCATTCGCCCATCCCTAGTGGGGCTACGGAAGGAGTGACTGTGTACAAGGAGCCAGTGGAACAGGCTGCTTTGGCATCTGCGTTTTAAGGCAAACTACTCTGAGCCTGGGTGACAGAGGATGAGTAGGATGAGGACGGCTTTGTTATCCACTCCACCATCTCTTCTGGATGTTGTGGCTCAATAACACGGCCAGCAGCAGCAAAAAAGGACACGTGTGCCCTACAGCCTCCTGTAGAGGATGCGCCATGTCCATGACCACCACTGTTGACTGTAGACACAGAGGCTGCTTGCCCTCTTTTAGTGGCCTGTGAGCGTCTGCCTCTCCTTGGTGACCTTCCGTAAATTATATATTTTTTGTTTTGCAACATCACACTACACTGTATTAGATAATGTGTACACTGCCTAAAGTGTATTAGAAAGTGTACAATGACTACACTGTATCGTATACTGTGTACACCACCAGAAGTGTAGTAGAAACTGTACACACTGTATTAGATACTGTGTACACCTCCTGAAGTGTATTAGAAACTGTACACACTGTATTAGATACTGTGTACACTGCCTGCACTGTATCAGCAACTGTACAACAGCTCCAGTGTAGTATATACTGTGTACACCACCAATAGTGTATTAGAAACTGTACACACTGTATTATATACTGTGTACACTGTCTGAAGTGTATTATAAACTGTACACACTGTATTAGATACTGTGTACACCACCAGAAGTGTAGTAGAAACTGTACACACTGTATTAGATACTGTATACACTGCCTGAAGTGTATTAGAAACTGTACACCACGGAATGCACTGTAGATATAGGCTACACTGAATGCAGAGTGCTGATTTTATCATCCAATCATGTGCAAGCTAAAATGCTGTTTTTTTATTTTCCTTGCATGTCCCCATCAGATGTACAGCGACTGCACAGTGCAAACTGGATTTGCCTTTCATAAATAACCCCTAATATTTAGTACTTTTTGCTATAATAAATACCCCCAATTTTTTTTTAAAAAAAGCTATTTTTTTCCTCAGTTTAGGCCGATATGTATTCTTCTACATATTTTTGGTAATAAAAATCGCAATAAGCGTATATTGATTGGTTTGCGCAAAAGATATAGCGTCTACAAAATAGGGAAAGATTTATGGCATTTTTATTATTATTATTATTTTTATTTACTAGTAATGGAGGTGATCTGCAATTTTTATCGGGACTGCGACATTATGGCGGACAGATCAGACACTTTTGATAGATTTTTGGGACCATTGACAATTATACAGCGATCAGTGCTATAAAAATGCGCTGATTACTGTGTAAATGTCACTGGCAGGGAAGGGGTTAACACTAGGGGACGATCAAGGGGTTAACTGTGTTACCTATGTGTGTTTCTAACTGTAGGGGGATGGGAGTGACTGGAGGAAATGACAGATCATTGTTCCTAGCTAGTAGGAACACACGATCTGTCTCTCTTTTCCTCACAGAACAGGGATTTGTGTGTTTACACACGAACATCCCTGTTCTGGCTCTCATGCCCGCGATCGCGCGTGGCTGGTGGTCATCGCGACTGCCGGTCACACGCATCGCCATCCCCGCAGTGCAGCGGACACGCACGTGCGTCTCCAGCGGCACGCATGCACCTGCTATCTTGCTTAAAGGGACCGACGTACAGCTGGGATGGTTTGCGGGATCGTGCTGACCTGCCGCAGTATAATGACGGCAGCTGGACGGCAAGTGGTTAAGCCTAAGTTCACATTTCTGCGGGTTAGAAATCGTGCAAGTTCAGCTAAACTCGCATGATTTCAACCCGGCAATGCAGTCCGACTTCAGGGGCGATTTGTGCAGATGTCTATACAAATCACCCCCCCCCGAAGTCACTAAAAGTAGTACAGGAACTATTTTTGGGAATCAGTGCGTCAGGTGGTGCCTTTGCCGGCAATAGCCGAGGATTTGGCATGCCATTTAATATGTCAAATGGCATGCCAAATCACTACAATGTGAACCTAGGCTAAAAAACATATGCATTTTACACCCAGCTTGTATGTGTTTTACTTTAACATAGCTTTAGCTGTGTATGCATTCTGTTACCAATCTCCATGGATTTTTCTTCCAGTTTGCTTCTGCTTTGAATGCTGAGCTTTTGAAAATGATGAAAATGCATTTTTCAAGAACCAGAGACAAAAAGCTGCACACTCCAAAAAATCATATAGATGCAATGGTGCAAAATGGTTCTTGATATTTCTGGGAAGTTTGGCTTCTTACAAAACCATAAGCAAAGTGCTATAGGGCAACATGTGTTGCCCTTTGTAGAGAGATCAGTGTTTGTATCGATTTTCAGAGGGTATTTGACAGGTGTTGAGGAGACGATACTCACTACCTGATTTAACCCTGCTGAACCACTACTGTGTCACAGTCACATGCGGTTGCAGGGTAGTTGTCGCATGGCCCTATAGACTTGCATTGGTTTTGCTTGATGGCGGTAATGACCTTGGAATGTGACATGCTGTTTAGTTTTTGCCCTAACCGCGAAGCACAGCATCATGGCTGTGGGGTGTGCACACCATGAGCATCTGGGTGTTAGTGTTCAGGCTGGCTGTCAGGTGGCTCAGGCGATAAAATTTGAAAAAGTTGAAAAAGAACCTGTTATTTAGTTGCACCAGGGATTCTTAAAGATGAAAACAAAATTGAAAATGGTAGCTAAACAAAACTAATTTGTAATGGATGGAGTGATTCTCAGCAAATAAACAATACAAAAAACTCCCACCTCTCAATTTAATTAGCCTGCACAGAGAACCAAACTAGCATTCTGGTTAAAAACAACATACATAAGCAAATATATACAAAGTCACACTGCTGTATCAAGGCACCTTTATAAAGTATAGTCCATAATTCTAATCTATGTGATCACCCATAATGACACATATATAGACATTAATGAATTGAGAGCAGCCGACCCTGGGTAAGCCATATCTTTCTTAGGCCTCATGTACACTGCTGCTGGTAAACGGACGTTTAGGAGCAGGTGGACATTTTTTTCAGCTGCTCCTGAACTCTCCTCTATGTTATCTTATCAGTACATGTATGCAGAGTCGTTTATAGTCGTTTCTAGGCAGTTGAGTTTAGAAGCATTTTTTGGAACGCAAAAAAATGCGTTCAGGACCAATGTTCAGAGGCATTTGAAATGCCAAATGCCTGTAACAGCTTGTAAACGCTGCTAAACTTGCTAACTCGTGGTTAGCAGCATTTAGTTTACAGACATTTTTCATTTTAACAAAAAAATATATTTTTTTTTTAAAACGCTCTTAAACGCAAACGCCACAAAACGCTGCATGTAAACGCGGCTCAACAAACGTTTTTAAACGTCGGTTTCTAGCTGTCAAGTTAAATCATTCAGGAGAGGCTAAACAATGTCCCGTGTACATGAAGCCTTAAAGGTGTTGTAATGACAGTCACACATGGTTTGAAAACATCCATACTGTAGGTCATGCTTCAAATTGGTCACAACCAGCTTTATTTTTCTTTTAGCATCAGAAAAGTACTATTCACATTTCCAGCAATACATAATTTAGGCAGTTTTCCCAGAAATAGAACACATGAAAATAAATCCTAGCATGTATTGATCTATTGTACATCAACTTCCAGCAACATAAAAAGAACCTTGCGCACAGATCCTCAAAAACAATATTTCTTACTTACATTCCACCACATAGAGTCTCTCTGCAGAGCAACATGCTTCCACAAGGTCTGCAGGTGTTGAGACAAACTATCGGTAAAGCAAAACAATCACAGCTCTGGCATAATAGCCCTTCATTACACCAGTCTTTCAGATACAAACAGAACTTTTTACTGGCCAAACTGACCTTCCTAGCCCTTGCAGCAAACATAAGACAGGCTAGATGGTGCAAATTTCTTTCCTGCAACCAAGGGGTGCAGGAAAGAAATTTGCACAATTCCCCCATTGTGCAAATTTGGGGGGGTGGGCGGGGAAGCTGTCGGGAGAAGAAAGTGTTTATCACTAGCAGCTAAAGCAGCCGCTTGCGATAATTGCAAGTGAATCCAGCAGGCTGGTTGTGATCGATTGATCAACTTGGTTCATTCAGCCTGCCTGCCCATTAATGGTTTGAATCTCGGACAGTTCCTGCTGAACCAGCTGAGATTCACACCATCTATGGTTGGCCTAAGTATGCATCCTGGGAAAAATGTAGCCCTCTTCCATTAAATATCCAGCATTTGTTTAATGCCCTGTACACACGGTCGGACATTGATCGGACATTCCAACAACAAAATCCATGGATTTTTTTCCGACGGCTGTTGGCCCAAACTTGTCTTGCATGCACACGGTCGCACAAAGTTGTCAGAAAATCTGATTGTTCTGAATACGGTGATGTAAAACACTTACGTCGGGACTATAAATGAGGCAGTAGCCAATAGCTTTCGTCTCTTAATTTATTCTGAGCATGCGTGGCACTTTGTGCATCAGATTTGTGTACACACGATCGCAATTTAACCGATCGGATTTTGTTGTCAGAAAATTTTATAGCCTGCTCTCAAACTTTGTGTGTCAGAAATTCAGACGGAAAAAGTCCGATGGAGCCCACACACGATCGGAAGTTCCGACAACACAATCCGATCGCACTTTTTATACAAGACAAGACAAACACAAAGACCAGACCAACTAAAGTCAGCTGAAGAACCTATGGTCTGTTTCAAATGCCGATATATGCAATGCGATACCTCCTTAAAGAGGTTGTTAAGTCACATCGATTATATTCTTTTATCCTCTCTGTTTTAGAAACATATTAAATACTGTGTGTGTTTTTTAAATGATAAAGCTAAATCCCTTCTTTGCCCAGCTGTTCTGTGTGGTCACATGTCCTCCCTCTGCTCTCCTTCTCGATCTAAGGAGTGGAGTGAGAGAGGCTGAGATTCCCCTCTGACCGAAGAGGGAGGACATGTGAACACACAGCAGAGCTGCGAAAAGAAGGTATTTAACTTTATAATTAAAAAAAGCACACACACACACACACACACACAAACTGTATTTAATATGTTCCTGAAACAGAGAGGATAAAAGTATATAATAGATATTACTTTACACTTTACTAAAGGGGAGGAGCAGCTGCAGTAGAATAATCAATCAAGGCAGGAAGAGAGGGGAGGGGAGGGGAGGAGATCGGCTTCATAGTTCACCTACAGGCTACGGAAATGACAGGGAGAAAGAGAGAGAGATGCAGAGACGCTGAGGAGAGAGCAGGATGATGGAGGCATATAATCTGACCACACTATCAGGGATCAGCAGCCATGCTAAGCGTGGTCAGTACACACAGGGGAACACAGGAAAAAGCAGGATCGAACAGGTATTTTAGAACATAGAAAGGGACAATTGACATTGCAAAGGCACTGTGCTAAATCTCATACCTTAAAGGGACAGGAGCATGTTTTTTTTTTTATTTTTAGGGTTACAACTACTTTAAACCCAGCCTGCATTGACAGTCTGGCCATTTTCTGATTTGACACAGTCCACAGGAAATTGAACTCTTCAATAAGATGCAGAAGTTGACTCCAACAAAGTTTTACTTCAGATAATTGTATACAGAAAAGGTGTAAAAGAAGAAAAGGTGTAAGACAGCCCCGTCTCTGCAGTGGAAAGTGAAACTGGACTGAAGGCTAAGGTAGGAAGGGTCTAGCTAAAGACTGTACCAGCTAGCACCAGACAGGAAGGGGAACAGGTGAACATAACAAGGATGCAAAACAATAGACAGGTGACCATGGCAGTGCAACCCTAGTGTTTTTCTGCATAATATTTGTATCATTTTCAGCTTTACATTGCAGAAAAACTCTTTAAAGAAGATAAAATAATTTTTGGGGGCATTTATCCTATTTTTTTCACTGCCTTGAGAAAGTCTGTGTGTTTCTATACTTTTCAAGGGGATGGGACCTATCACAAGCTCATAGCTCCGAACTGTCCCTGATTTCGAGGGACTGTCCCTGATTTGGAGCAATGTCCCTCTGTCCCTCTTTCCTCCTCATTTGTCCCTCATTTTGGTCTGATCTATATAGCTGTATATAAAATGTACTTTTTTTCTTTCTAAAAGTGTTTCCAAGTGCTAAAACTTTCATCCAAATTCTAAATTGCTGCATTTGTAAATTTTAAAAGCCAATATAAAGGAATAGTAGTGGTAAAAAAAAGTCCTTGTTTATTTAATTAACCTTTTTTTTCTTACCGTATGTACTCGAGTATAAGTCGATCCGAGTATAAGTCGAGGCCCTACTGCAGCATCTACTGTAAGTGGAAAAAGAGGGTCAACAATGCCCATCTGCAGCTGTATACCTCCCTGTGTCCTGTGCATGTGTCCTGTGCATGTGTCATGTGTCCTGTGCATGTGTCATGCATCCTGTGTATATGCGCATGTGTCATGTGTCCTATGCATATGTGCATGTGTCCTTTGTATATGTGCATGTGTCATGTGTATATGTGCATGTGTCATGTGTCCTGTGTATATGTGCATGTGTCATGTACCTGTGTCCTGTGTATATGTGCATGTGTCATGTGTATATGTGCATGTGTCCTGTACCTGTGTCCTGTGTATATTTGCATGTGTCCTGTACCTGTGTCCTGTGTATATGTGCATGTGTCATGTACCTGTGTCCTGTGTATATGTGCATGTGTCATGTGTATATGTACCTGTGTCCTTTGTATGTGTCATGTGTATATGTACCTGTGTATGTGTCCTGTGTATGTGTGCATGTGTCTGTGTGCATCCTACCTGTGTCCTGTGCATGCCTCCGTGTGCCGCTCTGCACCGATCAGCGCGTGCTATTACTATTCGGCAGCCATTCACTGTTCAAAAGTCGCGTCTCCTCCTCATCCATGATAGGTAGAAACCTCCATTTCCCAGCAGTCAGCGGTCAGCCTATCACGGACATTCTCTCATCCTCATACCACGGACGAGGATGAGAGAATGTCCGTGATAGGCTGTACACTGACTGCCTATCACAGACGAGGAGGAGGTGCGCTTTGGAACAGTGAGAGGCTGCCGAGTGGTATGTAGCACACGCTGGCCGCCGTCTGCCTGCATGACACGCTGATCATGTAGGCAGACGGCGGTGACTCGAGTATAAGTCGAGGAGGGCACTTTAAGCCCCAAAAAAGGGGCTGTAAATTTCGACTTATACTCAAGTATATACGGTAATTCTCCTTTAAGGGGGCGTGGCAGGGGGGCGTGTTCTTTGCCTACATACTTTTGTTAGTAGGTGTCCCTCATTCCCATCTCAAAATGTTGGGAGGTATGCAAGCCCTGCAGCGCTAACATTCTCAGTTTGAATCCCAGCCAGGAAGTTATATGCATGAAGCTTGCGTGTTGTCCCTGCTCTTGGATGAGTCTCCTCCCATACTTCAAAGACACGCTGGTACGTTAATTGGTTCCTGTATTCATGTGAGATAGGGACCTATAATTGTACAGCCCTTGAGGGCAGGGACAGATGTAAATGAATAGTATGTAAAGTGCTGTGTAATTTGACGGTGGTATAAATATGCCTGTAATAATAACAAATTGGACATAGGTGGGTGTTACACACAAATGAGAACAGTCTACTTTCAGCCAGGGAAAGTTGCCACTTAGTAGACATGTGCATGACGAAAAAAATTGTTTTGCTTACTTTCGTTTTGATTCGTTAATCTAGTTTTGTTTAGTTCAATTTGTTTGATTCGTTCAATTCGTATTTGTAATTCGTAATACGTATTCGGAATTTTCAAATTTTCTTCGAATTTACCGATTTATATCAATTTGAAATGTTCAAATCGGTCGAAATGAAAATGTTATATTCTTTTTGATTTGAATGCAGCAAAGTGAACCAACAAAAGAAAAATCTTCATGAAATGATTACAATGACTCCTTAAATCACCTTTGGCTTAACAAAAACAGCATTATTTCGAAATGGTACTCTATTACACAGTCTTTGATTTCAGCATTATGTGTAGTTAGAATTCGACTGGAGTTCAATGTAAAGTTCGATTTGAATTTCAGTCCTAATTTCCGAATTTCGGACGAATATCGTTACCTTATTCAGAGCATTTGGTAAAATTTGTTTATATTGTAATCCGGGTATTCGGATATATGCAAATAATGAAAAATTTGCCCAAATATTCATTCAGAATGAAACAAACCGCACATGTCTACCGCTTAAGAAGCATGTGTGAGGACACATTGGGTGCCATTCTAAGGGTACGTTCACAACAGATGTGGTGGGACTGGCTTGGGCTGCTATTGGGCTGCTATTCTAGTGCAGTGCTATTCTACTGCTAAATGCCTTGTCTCTGGTGTGCCTGGTTCACACCACAATTGTGTGGCAGTGTGTGCCGAAAAAAGGTACTACATGCAGTACTTTTTTCCAGCACAGCGCAGTGTGTGGCAATCCACTGCCCCACAATGTTCAGCCAGCAAATGAACCTAATGAAATGTATCTTTGACATTTTAATAAAAGTTTATTTAAAGTGTTACAAAACCCACAAAAAGTAAACTCAGTCTATATATGCAGTAAAGCATGCTTGTTATACTCACTGTGGAACCTAAGGGGTTAATCATCCACCATGTGTAAAAAGGCTGTTTGATCCTGTCTTTCTCGATCCTCCCCTTCTTTAACTGTTCCCAACCCATCTCCTGATAAGACAGAGTCTTTGGAATCACTCTGCACATGTTCAGTTTGGTTTGTATTTCTAGAGAGTGTTTTATTTTTGTTTTTTTCTTGGGAGGGTGCGTGTTGATCAGCACAGGGCCAATCAGCACTGTCCAGACAGAAGGTCAGGGGTCCTGCAGCCTCATAGGACAGTCAGAGTAGAATGAAAACTCCTCCTACAAGCTTTAACCAGACACTGATAGAAGTCATAAGGCTGCTATATACTGCTGATGAGAAAAGGTATTTAGCAGTTTATATTTACTAAAACAATTGCATTTCCAGGTTCTGTGTACTGTGGGAGACCATATATAGTGAATGCAGGGTCCTGGCTTTAGTAACACTTTAAGAATAAAAGGGTGAACCATGCGGGGCGTGGCCTGGACGGGAATCGAGATGGCTGCTTAAACAGAAGGCTCCCGCACTCGGAGGACGACAAACGCCTTATTTGGGACTTTAGAGACACTTACCCATGATGGGAAAGTCCAATAGGAGCACCTCGACACCCCGCACACAAAAGGAGCCAGGCACGCAGATCAGCGGTAATATCCCGGAGATCTTCCGGACCAGACAAGCTGCACAACTCGTGGCTTTGCAGGCCTCGCAGGCCTCACAGACCCCGCAGGCCTCATCCCTGGACTCAATTAGAAGTAGCGCATGGATGACGATGGATCCGGAGTCCCGCTCCAAAGCCTACTTGACCTCCAAAGAGACCTCCAGAGAGTCGCCCTGGACATCAAACATACTATGATGTCGGCGATCTCAGATCTAAAGGCGGACATTCACTCAATGAACAACCGAATCGCGGATGTGGAGGAAAACGCTCGCACACAAGCTACTGCTATCAGGCAAGTACAGAAAACCTACGATTCGCATCTGCCACATTTATTTGAACTACATAGACAAGTAGAAGACCTGGACAATAGGGGCCGCAGGCACAACGTGAGGGTGAGGGGGATCCCGGAAGGAGTCGACCAGGCCGCACAGTATGCTCCATCTTTAATGATTTACTGGGCCGACCAGCAGACTCCCCCATAGGAATGGAACGCATGCACCGTGCATTAAGGCCCCCTCCCCGCGATACTGAACCACCCAGGGACATTGTCTGTTGCATTGTCAACTTCCCCCTTAAAGAGGAGATTCTTAAGAAAGCAAGAGACAGAGGCCGCATATTATTTAATGGAACTGAAGTGAAATTGTTTCAGGACTTATCTCAAATTACTCTACAGAACAGACGCACCCTACGCCCTCTGCTGGAAGTCTTACGTACGCACAATATCCAATATAGATGGAAGTTTACATTCTGTCTGTCAGCTTCCACTAGGGGCCGCACAGCTTTTCTTAGAACCCCGGAAGATTTACCCACTTTCTGCGAACAACTGGACATTCCTCAGATGGACATTCCTGAGTGGTACTCGTTCTACTTTCCTACGGATCCATGGAAGCCAGTCTCACACAACTCCTCTCCCAAAGCTCAAAGACAACGGTCCAGACGTCGCAGACTGGACCCCACATCACCTGGAGACCGCCAATCTCGCCGAGACCTCCCTGCTCGCAGCCCAGGCCTGGCAGATACTCCTCGTCGGAATTACTAGATGACATAGCTCTCCTTGGAACTTCTCATACTGCTGTCACACAGTAAAAATAACTTTTGCTTCCTCCTAGCATACCGCTTCTCCCTCTCCCCCGGTTTTTCTGTTTTCTTTCTCCCTGTGTTTTTCTCCCATTTTGTTTAGCCAATGGAGCAACATCAGTCTTCACAAGAACTCTTAATGGAAGTCCCTTGTCCAGATATGAGTCTCATGCTCGTGATCCTTGAGGAACCTTCAACACCCCACTCGGACTTTGTGAGTAGAGTTCTGGCTTGATATGGTTGATCTTTCAACTTACTCACTTCCATCTTTAGCACTAGTATCATTTATACACATGCCTATGCTAGAATAATAGCTACCCAAACAGGACGATCTCTCTTGTCTAAAGCAAAAGGCTATAAATCTATTTTTGTTTAAGTTATGTTTGTTTTATCTGGTTGTGACCTTACTTGATGGATAAAAATGTGGGGGATCTGGATCTTTTAATCCCTAGTTACAAATCAATCTAGTGTATATGCTGTTCAAATTCTCTAGATCTACAATTACCTTTACCCTCCAACGATATTTCACATATCACTCATGGCTCATACACTATTAACAAACTTCCTACAACGGCACTTTTACCTTCAGCAAATGAGGAACTAGTATTAATACACTTCATTAGCAGCAAAATTCTACCAACACTATCGTTCCTCTAGTTCTCTAATGCTCACACTTACTTATGAGCCCTGGGTGGAGATCCAGACCCCCATACTAGCCAACCTGACCCTAGGGTGAGGGGGCAGAAAAATTTAGTTAAAGTAAGATAAAGAGGAATATACTTCCAAAATTTAATTGCCTTTTCTAATGGCTATATCCCTAAGGTGTTTGACTGTCATAGGCTGTTGGTTTAGCCTGCTTTTTACCTGTTAACCGTTATTTGTTATATGCTTCACTGTGCAGGGACATAGCTCACCGATAGGGGCTCTAATGTATTATTATTACCATTAGAAACGACATATAGTTTGTCGAAATTTTACTATACACAGAACCGAATTAGCATTCATATGATCCCACACGACACACATCTAGATCTCCACAACGCAGTTTCTTTGTACACCTCTTCATGCCCTTAACTGCTACTATTTAGCATTGTTCGTCCTCCGTAGTGCTGCAGCACTCATTCCTACCACAGCTTGCAAACCCCAAACAGCTGTCCACATGGACTAGAGCTATTAAACCGGACATTTTTTCTACAGGTGGATAGGCAAGCCTACGACCACCTCCGGTAACGACTTACACACGTACCAGCCGTATCTCTGAGGTACGTTCCCCAATTCCCCAAAGTCTAATCTTATTTACCCCTTCTTTTTCTCCCCTTCCCTCCCTTCCCCCCTCCTCCCCTCTATTCCTTCCTTTTTCTATCTTCTCATTCCCCTTGTGCCCTACCCTCTTTAATTTGTCTAACTTCTATCTCTTCTTCCACATCTCGTCTACATCACATCTACACTATAGGGTGGGGACTGCTCCTCTCTCCTCTTCTCCAGTTTCCATTTACCCACAGAATCATCCTGTAACACACATACAGGATACGGTACTAGCTAGTTAATTTCAACACCCCCTATAACTTTAAAATATCCACAATGCCGAGGGGAGTAGCAACCTCTACTCAACAACTCTCACTTAAATGCCTGTCACTTAATGTCAAAGGCTTAAATATTCCACAAAAAAGGTTGCAGGTTTTATCGGCATTGACTAAACACAAAGCCCACTTCCTCTTGTTACAGGAAACACATTTTTGCACAAAGCATGTCCCCAAATTATCAAATGACATCTATAAGCATGCACTCCACTCTACGAATCCAACTTCTAAAACAAAAGAAGTCTCTATACTTATCTCCAAACACGCTGACTTTCAACTGAAGGACTCCCTGGTTGACCACGAGGGCAGATACATTTTTATTAAAGGCACATACGCATCAAAACCAATCACGATCGCAAATGTGTACTGCCCGAATGAACACCAAGTAACCTTTTTTAGGCGAATTTGTGATCTCCTCTCCACCTTTCAAGAGGGCATAGTACTTCTTGGCGGTGATTTCAATGTCCCACTAAATCCAACTTTGGATTCTTCCACTGGGACCTCTGCACTCCCCTATCGCGCACTACGACAAATTAAATTCCAACTACAGAACCTGACTCTCCACGACACATGGCGTACCATGTTCCCGACTGACAAAGACTACACATTCTTTTCCTCCCCACATCAAAAATACTCGAGAATTGACTATATATTTCTATCCCAGACAGACCTATCATTTCTCTCACAAGCCACAATAGAACCTATGTTCTTATCAGACCACCATCCCATCACGATAACTTTAACATTTCCAGATTACAACAACAGAACTAAGACCTGGAGACTGAACCCTTCTCTCCTTAAAGACCCTGACGTAGTAAGGCAAATAAACACCCGACTCCAACTGTACTTTCAAGAGAATACTTCCCCAGACACAACTCCTGTCACACTATGGGAGGCCCACAAGTGTGTCATTAGGGGGAAACTCATTGCCCTAGCAACGAAAGAGAAAAAAAGACATCAGATCCATATTGCATCCCTTATCGAAACTATCAATAGACTTGAAAAGACACACAAAAAATCTACCTCTCAATCCACACTACAGGACCTCCTTCACGCTAGATCCACTCTATTGGAGGAACTAGGAAAAGCACAAGACGACAATATGTTCTCAGACAGAAAGTGTTCTATGAACACGGCAACAAGAGTGGGAGACTGCTTGCGCGCACTATATAAGCAGCCAAGACTTCCTCCATAATCCACCATCTTCGCACTGACAACGGCACAACTCTCTCTAAAAATGAAGACATAGCGGCTCACTTCGAAAAATTTTACTCTGAACTCTATAACCTGCCATGCCATAACACAGACTCGTCTAACAGATCAGTCCGCAAATCTCAAATACATGACTTCCTAGCTCAATACTGCCCTAAACCGATCACTTCACAACAAGCTGCAGCTTTAGAATGCCCTCTGACCACGGAGGAGCTGTGCCTTGCGATTAAACAAATGAAAGTGGGCAAGAGCCCAGGCCCAGATGGACTACCACTAATCTACTACAAAAGTTTCCTAGAAACTCTCTCACCGCAAATGCTCACTGCCTTCAACTCCCTATCAAACCCATCTCCCCCATCGGGCAACATGCTTGAAGCCCATATAGCAGTCATACCGAAAACAGACAAAGACCCATCCCTAGCGTCCAACTATAGACCCATATCACTACTCAACGTAGATATTAAATTATATGTAAAAATGATAGCAAACAGATTACTGCCCTTAATCCCTGGCCTTGTCTCAGCGGACCAAGTGGGCTTTGTCCCGGGTAGGGAGGCCAGAGAGAACACCATATGCACCTTAAACATCCACCACTGGCTCACTTCCTCGGAAACAAAGGGGTTCCTGTTGTCACTCGATGCCGAGAAGGCGTTTGACAGGGTGGCCTGGGACTATATGCGGGAAGTGCTGAAGGGCATTGGCCTACTACCACGCATGTGTGCATACATCAACGCTTTATATGACAATCCCTCAGCAATGGTTAAAGCAAACGGCCTCCTGTCAGACGCCTTTCCAATAACTAACGGAACTCGCCAAGGCCGTCCATTGTCCCCTCTAATTTTTAGTAAAAAATAGTGTAGCGCTATGTGTATATATAAATTATAAGTGTAACATATATAAACAGTGAATCTGCACGTCCTTTGCGGGAAAAAAACAGGTATTGAAACAACACTAGGTGATACAAATTAGCATTTAAAACTGGCTACAGTAAATAAGTAATATAAATTCGTAATATAAAAATGAGTAGTGGGTCTAGAAAACCGTACATGTGTGGCAAATCAAATAATATAGTCCATGAAAAATTGATAATTATGTTGGTAGTGACTAGTGGAATAGAAAACCACCACCAAAAGTCTATAAGAGTTGAGTGTTAGAAAAACTGAAAAATGAATAAAAAATAAAAAACTCCCGGGGTTTCCTCATAAACGAAATTGTTCACTTCTGGCAGATGAATAAATAGAAAAGACCTCTATTGCTTCCAGGAGCCCATAGGAGACCCCTGCAAATCAATATAAGTGGCGCTAATAACAGTGATGACACTAAACAGTGTTCAAGAAATGTTAAACCCTATGTGCTAAAGCAATCTAGTGCAATACGTGATAAAAATGTACCATACATAAATTATTATATACCGTAATAATGCATAATTGTGATATAACATACACAAAACAATTTAAATCGCAAATTATATCAATAATGAAACCATATAAAATGTATATAGTCCATAAAAAGTCCGTAGAGAGAACACTGTGAAGAAAGTGTGCAATTTCTGAAAACAGTCCACCAATTCACTCAGTGCCAGTGCTTCCTCTCCCTTTGAACTCAACACTCACCGACTCAATATGCCTCACACTCTCGTGTTTTGGCAATCAAGCATGATCATCTAGATGGTCAGATGAAAGTGAAAGCTCCGAAAATCCATTTATCCCAGTGTCATCTCATTCCATAAAAAGTAAACATACTCAAATAGTGTGATACCGTAAAACATATAAAATTTATTCAACTAATAAAAATCTTCAATCATTGCACTCACATAAAATCTCTTGAGTCAAGCAAAAATCACACTGCAATTCAAATCTCAATCCTCCTCTGTGAAACGCCCAGCACCACTGTGAAATGAGGGTCGCGGCGGACCCAAGGTAAACGTTAGATAGGTTCTCACCCCCGCTCACTGACGCTCTGCAGATCTGGCACGGATCTCCTGCTGACACACGGAGATAGGAAGCAGCTCCTCAATCGAGTACGAATCTCCCGCTGATACACGGGGATGAACAGCAGCGTCCCGTCCGTCACTCTCTGCTATTGATTGATGCCGTACAGCCACGCCCCGACATGTTTCGTCATACCTGACTTAATCATAGGATTGGCTGTACGGTACGGCACCTCCTACTCTTATACCCCTCACCTCTATCCACGCAACAGATTGTAATTACACTTCCGCATTCCCAGGTGTCCCCGCGGCCCTCAAACCGCAGCGCTGGGCCGATCACATCATCCAGGAGACACTTCCATTACAAAGCATCACAGAGTGTATCAAAATATGACAGAGTGTAATGCATGGACTAAACTACAATCAAATAAATAAATCAATAGGCAATATAGTGTATAAACAGAACTTATAAAAGTATGTGATAATCACAAATTGTGTGGTTATCAATGTGAGTTTGCTATATACCCTAATTAATTAAATGCGGACCATAGACCCCTATACCATATGTGAACCTCCATATAAATATACTGCACTTCCATATCATATAACATATGTGAAACTCCATATAGAGATATTGCACTTCTATATTAAAACTAGCACCTCTATAATCAAAATTTGTGCTCAACCTAAACAGTACCTAATCTGTCCCATTAATCTAGACATTCCCCTCTATAGTCCACAATCCCAATAAAGTGAATCAAACACAATTGCTGTGATATAATGTGCACTTAGTGAGTCTTGTATAACCTTAAGATGCCCATTCATTACTAATCAATGTCTAAGCCCTCTAGTGGTAGAGTGAAAAAGTGCATCCTTTTGGATCTAATATCAGTTAAAGCGGTTGTATAGTCTTTATTTTGACTTTTACCTACAGGTAAGCCTATAATAAGGCTTACCTGTAGGTAAAAAAAAATCTCCTAAACCTTTACGGTTTAGGAGATATTCCCCTTGCTATGCGCCGCTGACTGCAGCGGCGCATGCGCACAGGGGATTCTCGGCTGAAGCCCGGCAGCTGCCGGACCTTGCCGAGTAAGAAATCTCCCGCGCGCATGCGCGGGAGTGATGACATCGCGGCTCCAGCCACTCACAGCGCTGGAACCGCGATACCCGGAAGACACGCCGAGGCAACATGACAGCTCCCTCGGCGTGGACCAGGTAAGATACTGACGCCTCATTCTAAGGTAAGTATTTCATAATGAGCTAGTATGCGGTGCATACTAGCTCATTATGCCTTTTGCTTTACAGGGATCGCAATAGCTATTTGACTATTACGAGTGGACACCACCCCACTTGGATCCGTAATATACCAAAGGGACAAATACTCAGGGTGCGAAGAAACTACACCGAGCTGGAGGACTACCACACCCAAGTCAAAGTATTGAAGGACAAATTCATGCAGAAAGGCTACCAAGAACAGATGTTAGATAACATAATACAGGAGGTAGCACATACATCTAGAGACCAGTGTTTTGGGAGTGGACATTCACCGGGAGGTAGTGTTCAACATCACATCAGGTTCATCACAGGCTTCCATTTCCAATTCAGGGATGTTGAGGCTATATTTAGAAAACACTGGCACATTTTGGGTCGGGATAGACATTTGGGCCAAATTTTACCCTCATCACCCAAATTTGTCTATAGACGGGCCCCGAATTTTGGGGACCGGGTGGTAAGGAAAATCTTGGACCCACCAGGTCAACAAACTTTAAGGATTGACCTAAAAGGGTTTTACCCATGTAGAAAGTGTGTGTGTTGTAGAACTGTAAGGGTCTTAAACAGGGGAATGACAAGTGTCACCAGTACAGACCAAGAAACCTTTGAGATAAAGGAGTACGTCTCATGCAATTCTTCGCATGTCGTTTACCTATTATGGTGCCCATGCGGTTTATTGTATGTAGGACGTACGAAAAGACTACTCAGAGTTCGAATATCTGAACACCTTACGAACATGCTTCAAACACCATAGTGTATCGTTACACTTCAGAGAGAAACACAATCAAGATCCCTCCTTAGCACAATTTTGTGGGATAGATTGTGTATATCCATCATGGAGAGGATCAAATAGGGTGAGGGACCTCTCACAAAGGGAGACCCTATGGATATTTCGTCTGAAGTGCCTTGCCCCTAGGGGCCTCAATATTGAAGTAGACCTGAACTGCTTTATTAATGATTTTTGATCACCTTAACCAAAAAAACATTTTTTTGGACATATTCCGGCCAATTTATATTAAAGTTGAGATTAAGGTTAAATTTATTTTTATTTTTGGCTATTGGGTAAAAGAGGTTGCTGTGCCTACAACATCCAGGTTGTGCTGCATCTGTAATACATTCTGTACGGATGTAGCCCAATTTTGAGGATGTGAGGTTTTGGTTCTCACAGGGGGGTGGTAAATGTGTGGATTAATTCCGGACTTAACTGATATTAGATCCAAAAGGATGCACTTTTTCACTTTACCACTAGAGGGCTTAGACATTGATTAGTAATGAATGGGCATCTTAAGGTTATACAAGACTCACTAAGTGCACATTATATCACAGCAATTGTGTTTGATTCACTTTATTGGGATTGTGGACTATAGAGGGGAATGTCTAGATTAATGGGACAGATTAGATACTGTTTAGGTTGAGCACAAATTTTGATTATAGAGGTGCTAGTTTTAATATAGAAGTGCAATATCTCTATATGGAGGTTCACATATGTTATATGATATGGAAGTGCAGTATATTAATATGGAGGTTCACATATGGTATAGGGGTCTATGGTCCGCATTTAATTAATTAGGGTATATAGCAAACTTACATTGATAACCACACAATTTGTGATTATCACATACTTTTATAAGTTCTGTTTATACACTATATTGCCTATTGATTTATTTATTTGATTGTAGTTTAGTCCATGCATTACACTCTGTCATATTTTGATACACTCTGTGATGCTTTGTAATGGAAGTGTCTCCTGGATGATGTGATCGGCCCAGCGCTGCGGTTTGAGGGCCGCGGGGACACCTGGGAATGCGGAAGTGTAATTACAATCTGTTGCGTGGATAGAGGTGAGGGGTATAAGAGTAGGAGGTACCGTACCGTACAGCCAATCCTATGATTAAGTCAGGTATGACGAAACATGTCGGGGCGTGGCTGTACGGCATCAATCAATAGCAGAGAGTGACGGACGGGACGCTGCTGTTCATCCCCGTGTATCAGCGGGAGATTCGTACTCGATTGAGGAGCTGCTTCCTATCTCCGTGTGTCAGCAGGAGATCCATGCCAGATCTGCAGAGCGTCAGTGAGCGGGGGTGAGAACCTATCTAACGCTTACCTTGGGTCCGCCGCGACCCTTATTTCACAGTGGTGCTGGGCGTTTCACAGAGGAGGATTGAGATTTGAATTGCAGTGTGATTTTTGCTTGACTTAAGAGGTTTTATGTGAGTGCAATGATTGAAGATTTTTATTAGTTGAATAAATTTTATATGTTTTACGGTATCACACTATTTGAGTATCTTTACTTTTTATGGAATGAGATGACACTGGGATAAATGGAATTCGGAGCTTTCACTTTCATCTGACCATCTAGATGATCATGCTTGATTGCCAAAACACGAGAGTGTGAGGCATATTGAGTCGGTGAGTGTTGAGTTCAAAGGGAAAGGAAGCACTGGCACCAGGGCCGGTCCCAGGCGGGTGCACGGGGTGCAGTGCACCCAGGCGCCAGAGAGGTGGGGGCGCTGAAGCGCCAGAGTGCTCCCCTCCCTCCTCCTCCTCCCCTCCGTGTCCAGAAATATCCGGCCGTGCCGGCGCCGCTGTGCTTTACATTGCTAGAGCGAGCCTGTCCCCCCTCCCTCCTCCTCCTGTCAGAGGAGAGCAGCCGCCGGAGATCGGAGCGGCTGGTCTCTGTGTTGAGAGAGACCAGCCGCGCAGTGACTTCGCTGGGGGGAGGGGGGGCGGCCCGTGCCTGCAGCCTGACACAGGTTCTCTCTCTTCTCCGCTGTCTCTCACTCCCGCTCGATCTGTTCTTCACCCGGGCGGCGCGGCTGCACACTGTCCTCTCTAGCTGCTGCCCGGGTGTTAATGTGTCTGTCTGTACTAATGGGGGGGTTGTCCTGGGGGGTCTGTACTAATGGGGGGGTTGTCCTGGGGGGTCTGTACTAATGGGGGGTTGTCCTGGGGGGGCGGTCTGTACTAATGGGGGGTTGTCCTGGGGGGTCTGTACTAATGGGGGGGTTGTCCTGGGGGGTCTGTAATAATGGGGGGGGGTTGTCCTGGGGGGTCTGTACTAATGGGGGGTTGTCCTGGGGGGGCGGTCTGTACTAATGGGGGGGTTGTCCTGGGGGGGTCTGTACTAATGGGGGGGTTGTCCTGGGGGGTCTGTACTAATGGGGGGGTTGTCCTGGGGGGTCTGTAATAATGGGGGGTTGTCCTGGGGGGGCGGTCTGTACTAATGGGGGGTTGTCCTGGGGGGTCTGTACTAATGGGGGGGTTGTCCTGGGGGGTCTGTACTAATGGGGGGGTTGTCCTGGGGGGTCTGTACTAATGGGGGGGTTGTCCTGGGGGGCGGTCTGTACTAATGGGGGGTTGTCCTGGGGGGTCTGTACTAATGGGGGGGTTGTCCTGGGGGGTCTGTACTAATGGGGGGGTTGTCCTGGGGGGTCTGTACTAATGGGGGGGTTGTCCTGGGGGGGCGGTCTGTACTAATGGGGGGTTGTCCTGGGGGGGTCTGTACTAATGGGGGGGTTGTCCTGGGGGGTCTGTACTAATGGGGGGGTTGTCCTGGGGGGTCTGTAATAATGGGGGGTTTTCCTGGGGGGGCGGTCTGTACTAATGGGGGGTTGTCCTGGGGGGTCTGTACTAATGGGGGGGTTGTCCTGGGGGGTCTGTACTAATGGGGGGGTTGTCCTGGGGGGTCTGTACTAATGGGGGGGTTGTCCTGGGGGGGCGGTCTGTACTAATGGGGGGTTGTCCTGGGGGGTCTGTACTAATGGGGGGGTTGTCCTGGGGGGTCTGTACTAATGGGGGGGTTGTCCTGGGGGGTCTGTACTAATGGGGGGGTTGTCCTGGGGGGGCGGTCTGTACTAATGGGGGGTTGTCCTGGGGGGTCTGTACTAATGGGGGGGTTGTCCTGGGGGGTCTGTACTAATGGGGGGTTGTCCTGGGGGTCTGTACTAATGGGGGGGTTGTCCTGGGGGGTCTGTACTAATGGGGGGGTTGTCCTGGGGGGGCGGTCTGTACTAATGGGGGGTTGTCCTGGGGGGGTCTGTACTAATGGGGGGGTTGTCCTGGGGGGTCTGTACTAATGGGGGGGTTGTCCTGGGGGGTCTGTACTAATGGGGGGGTTGTCCTGGGGGGTCTGTACTAATGGGGGGGTTGTCCTGGGGGTCTGTACTAATGGGGGGTTGTCCTGGGGGGTCTGTACTAATGGGGGGGTTGTCCTGGGGGGTCTGTACTAATGGGGGGTTGTCCTGGGGGGGCGGTCTGTACTAATGGGGGGTTGTCCTGGGGGGGTCTGTACTAATGGGGGGTTGTCCTGGGGGGTCTGTACTAATGGGGGGGTTGTCCTGGGGGGTCTGTACTAATGGGGGGGTTGTCCTGGGGGGTCTGTACTAATGGGGGGTTGTCCTGGGGGGTCTGTACTAATGGGGGGGTTGTCCTGGGGGTCTGTACTAATGGGGGGGAGTTGTCTTGGGGGGGTCTGTACTAATGGAGGGGGGATTTGTCCTGGGGGGTCTGTACTAATGGAGGGGTTTGTCCTGGGGTCTGTACTAATGGAGGGGGGTTGTTCTGGGGGGTCTGTACTAATGGAGGGGGGGTGTTTGTCCAGGGGGTCTGTACTAATGGAGGGGGGGTTCTGTACTAATGGAGGGGGGTTTGTCCTGGTGGGGGGTCTGTACTAATGGAGGGGGGTTTGTCCTGGTGGGGGGTCTGTACTAATGGAGGGGGGTTTGTCCTGGTGGGGGGTCTGTACTAATGAAGGGGGGATTTGTCCTGTTGGGGTCTGTACTAGTGGAGGGGGGTTCTCCTGGGGGGTCTGTAGTAATGGAGGGGGTTTGTCCTGGGGGGTCTGTACTAATGGAGGGGGGGTTTGTCCTGGGGGGGTCTGTACTAATGGAGGGGGGGTTTGTCCTGGGGGGTCTGTACTAATGAAGGGGGGATTTGTCCTGTGGGGGTCTGTACTAGTGGAGGGGGGTTCTCCTAGGGGGTCTGTACTAATGGAGGGGGTTTGTCCTGGGGGTCTGTACTAATAGAGGGGGGGTTTGTCCTGGGGGTCTGTACTAATAGAGGGGGGTTGTCCTGGGGGCGATCTGTACTAATGGAGGGGGGGTTGTCCTGGTGGGGGTCTACTAATGGAGGGGGGGTGGTTTGTCCTGGGGGGGTCTATACTGATGAAGGGGGGTCTGTACTGAGAGAGGGGTTTATACTTAGTGGGGGTCTATACTTAGTGGAGGGAGGTCTGTACTGAGGGGCGACTGAAGTTGGTGGAAGGAGGGTGACACCATGTTATTCTGCACCTGGTGACACCAACCCTAGTGACGTCACTGCAGCTGCAGGCTCTTCTTTCGCCCCTTCCCCTCCCTCTCCCTCTCCTCCGCACGTGCACTGCTATACTAGTGAGCGGCGCTGGCCAGCACAGCCTCCCACTATGTTTCTTCCCCCGCCTTCATATCAGCCAGGGAAAAATAGAATAGAAAAAGGAGAAGAGGATTGTGGGACATGTAGTCCCGAGGACTGGCAGCCCCACTGTAACACGGAAACTGCAGTCCACACAGCATGCTCAGCTAAATGGGAGAGAGAGAGATACAGGAGCCTGGGAAAGCTTTCAGGGAAGTGCACCCAGGACTCCAGAGGGCAGTGCTCAGGGAACACCATCAGAGAGGAAACCCCGCTGCCCTGCGCCACCAGAGGGAAAGTCACACAGCCTGGTGCCATCCCTGGCGGAGAAAGGAATGGAGTCATTGCCAGAATACAGATCTGGGTGCTACCCAGCGGAGTCACCACGGGCAATTCAGAGTGAGCTTACTCCTGATCAGAGGAACCATCGCTGGGTCAGGTGAGAGGGCCAATCGGCCATTATCTACTAATGTCCATAGGAACTGCAGTCTCTGACCATCTCCTGTATTATATCTGCAGTCTCTGACCTTCTCTTGTATCATGTCTGCAGTCTCTGACCATCTCCTGTATCATGTCTGCAGTCTCTGATCATCTCCTGTACTATGTCTGCAGTCTCTGATCATCTCCTGTACTATGTCTGCAGTCTCTGATCATCTCCTGTACTATGTCTGCAGTCTCTGACCTTCTCTTGTATCATATCTGCAGTCTCTGATCATCTCCTGTACCATGTCTGCAGTCTCTGACTGTCTCTTGTATCATGTCTACAGTCTCTGACTATGTCCTCTACTATGTCTGCAGTCTCTGATCATCTCCTGTACCATGTCTGCAGTCTCTGATCATCTCCTGTACTATGTCTGCAGTCTCTGATCATCTCCTGTACTATGTCTGCAGTCTCTGATCATCTCCTGTACCATGTCTACAGTCTCTGATCATCTCCTGTACCATGTCTGCAGTCTCTGATCATCTCCTGTACCATGTCTACAGTCTCTGATCATCTCCTGTACCATGTCTGCAGTCTCTGATCATCTCCTGTACCATGTCTGCAGTCTCTGATCATCTCCTGTACTATGTCTGCAGTCTCTGATCATCTCCTGTACCATGTCTACAGTCTCTGATCATCTCCTGTACTATGTCTGCAGTCTCTGATCATCTCCTGTACTATGTCTACAGTCTCTGATCATCTCCTGTACCATGTCTGCAGTCTCTGATCATCTCCTGTACTATGTCTGCAGTCTCTGATCATCTCCTGTACCATGTCTACAGTCTCTGATCATCTCCTGTACCATGTCTGCAGTCTCTGATCATCTCCTGTACCATGTCTGCAGTCTCTGATCATCTCCTGTACCATGTCTGCAGTCTCTGATCATCTCCTGTACCATGTCTGCAGTCTCTGATCATCTCTTGTATCATGTCTGCAGTCTCTGATCATCTTCTGTACTATGTCTGCAGTCTCTGATCATCTCCTGTACTATGTCTGCAGTCTCTGACCATCTCCTGTACTATGTCTGCAGTCTCTGATCATCTCCTGTACCATGTCTGCAGTCTCTGATCGTCTCCTGTACTATGTCTACAGTCTCTGATCATCTCCCTGACTATGTCTGCAGTCTCTGATCATCTCCTGTACTATGTCTGCAGTCTCTGACCATCTCCTGTACTATGTCTGCAGTCTCTGATCATCTCCTGTACCATGTCTACAGTCTCTGATCATCTCCTGTACCATGTCTGCAGTCTCTGATCATCTCCTGTACCATGTCTGCAGTCTCTGATCATCTCCTGTACCATGTCTGCAGTCTCTGATCATCTCCTGTACCATGTCTGCAGTCTCTGATCATCTCTTGTATCATGTCTGCAGTCTCTGATCATCTCCTGTACTATGTCTGCAGTCTCTGATCATCTCCTGTACTATGTCTGCAGTCTCTGACCATCTCCTGTACTATGTCTGCAGTCTCTGATCATCTCCTGTACCATGTCTGCAGTCTCTGATCGTCTCCTGTACTATGTCTACAGTCTCTGATCATCTCCCGTACCACGTCTGCAGTCTCTGATCATCTCCTTTATTATATCTGCAGTCTCTGATCATCTCCTGTATTATGTCTGCAGTCTCTGATCATCTCCTGTACCATGTCTGCAGTCTCTGATCATCTCCTGTACCATGTCTGCAGTCTCTGATCATCTCCTGTACCATGTCTGCAGTCTCTGATCATCTCCTGTACCATGTCTGCAGTCTCTGATCATCTCCTGTACCATGTCTGCAGTCTCTGATCATCTCCTGTACCATGTCTGCAGTCTCTGATCATCTCCTGTACCATGTCTGCAGTCTCTGATCATCTCTTGTATCATGTCTGCAGTCTCTGATCATCTCCTGTACTATGTCTGCAGTCTCTGATCATCTCCTGTACTATGTCTGCAGTCTCTGACCATCTCCTGTACTATGTCTGCAGTCTCTGACCATCTCCTGTACTATGTCTGCAGTCTCTGATCATCTCCTGTACTATGTCTGCAGTCTCTGTCCAGCTCTTGTACCATGTCTGCAGTCTCTGTCCAGCTCTTGTACCATGTCTGCAGTCTCATTCCAGCTCTTGTACCATGTCTGCAGTCTTTGACCGTATCCTGTATTATGTCTGGGGACTCTTTCTAACAGAAGCCCTCTCTGTGTGCATCAGAGAGGTTCCCCTCCAGGTCTCATTAGTGTTCTCTCTTCCTGTATTTTCTTTATTGTTAAGAGATCATGGGAGGATTTCAGGGTAACAAAGACTTCTTAGGGGAGCAGCTCTGTATTTGAGTCGTTGCCATAGAATCATTTGTAAAGGGGTGGAGTTGGTAAGATGACCACGCCCATGTGGGGGCGCCAGAAATATTTCTGCACCCAGGCGCCGGTGACCCTAGGATCGGCCCTGACTGGCACTGAGTGAATTGGTGGACTGTTTTCAGAAATTGCACACTTTCTTCACGGTGTTCTCTCTACGGACTTTTTATGGACTATATACATTTTATATGGTTTCATTATTGATATAATTTGCGATTTAAATTGTTTTGTGTATGTTATATCACAATTATGCATTATTACGGTATATAATAATTTATGTATGGTACATTTTTATCACGTATTGCACTAGATTGCTTTAGCACATAGGGTTTAACATTTCTTGAACACTGTTTAGTGTCATCACTGTTATTAGCGCCACTTATATTGATTTGCAGGGGTCTCCTATGGGCTCCTGGAAGCAATAGAGGTCTTTTCTATTTATTCATCTGCCAGAAGTGAACAATTTCGTTTATGAGGAAACCCCGGGAGTTTTTTATTTTTTATTCATTTTTCAGTTTTTCTAACACTCAACTCTTATAGACTTTTGGTGGTGGTTTTCTATTCCACTAGTCACTACCAACATAATTATCAATTTTTCATGGACTATATTATTTGATTTGCCACACATGTACGGTTTTCTAGACCCACTACTCATTTTTATATTACGAATTTATATTACTTATTTACTGTAGCCAGTTTTAAATGCTAATTTGTATCACCTAGTGTTGTTTCAATACCTGTTTTTTTCCCGCAAAGGACGTGCAGATTCACTGTTTATATATGTTACACTTATAATTTATATATACACATAGCGCTACACTATTTTTTACTAAAAATTAGAGGGGACAATGGACGGCCTTGGCGAGTTCCGTTAGTTATTGGAAAGGCGTCTGACAGGAGGCCGTTTGCTTTAACCATTGCTGAGGGATTGTCATATAAAGCGTTGATGTATGCACACATGCGTGGTAGTAGGCCAATGCCCTTCAGCACTTCCCGCATATAGTCCCAGGCCACCCTGTCAAACGCCTTCTCGGCATCAAGTGACAACAGGAACCCCTTCGTTTCCGAGGAAGTGAGCCAGTGGTGGATGTTTAAGGTGCATATGGTGTTCTCTCTAGCCTCCCTACCCGGGACAAAGCCCACTTGGTCCGCTGAGACAAGGCCAGGGATTAAGGGCAGTAATCTGTTTGCTATCATTTTTACATATAATTTAATATCTACGTTGAGTAGTGATATGGGTCTATAGTTGGACGCTAGGGATGGGTCTTTGTCTGTTTTCGGTATGACTGCTATATGGGCTTCAAGCATGTTGCCCGATGGGGTAGATGGGTTTGATAGGGAGTTGAAGGCGGTGAGCATTTGCGGTGAGAGAGTTTCTAGGAAACTTTTGTAGTAGATTAGTGGTAGTCCATCTGGGCCTGGGCTCTTGCCCACTTTCATTTGTTTAATCGCAAGGCACAGCTCCTCCGTGGTCAGAGGGCATTCTAAAGCTGCAGCTTGTTGTGAAGTGATCGGTTTAGGGCAGTATTGAGCTAGGAAGTCATGTATTTGAGATTTGCGGACTGATCTGTTAGACGAGTCTGTGTTATGGCATGGCAGGTTATAGAGTTCAGAGTAAAATTTTTCGAAGTGAGCCGCTATGTCTTCATTTTTAGAGAGAGTTGTGCCGTTGTCAGTGCGAAGATGGTGGATTATGGAGGAAGTCTTGGCTGCTTATATAGTGCGCGCAAGCAGTCTCCCACTCTTGTTGCCGTGTTCATAGAACACTTTCTGTCTGAGAACATATTGTCGTCTTGTGCTTTTCAGTTTACATTTAAAGTGGCTGCTTTGGATCAATTTTATTAGAGCACATTTATTTTCACATTTTTTCACATTACTTTGTTCACAGGGGGCTAACACCCTTTTGTTAGGCGTTGAGCGCAGTGGTGAGGACTCAAGGAGGGCGCAGTTTTTTGAGTTTTCACTTTGTCACAGATGAATAAATAGATCACAGATGGGTGGAAGGTCTAAATAGGTGGCAGGACCATCACCGAAACATCAAAGGAGGCTTACCAGAATCAGGTGACTTGAAAAGACCTACGTCTTACAAGTCTAAGAAAGCTTAATGACCACCAGGTCTGGCGAGATGAATCGTCAGATTATCCTCGGCTTCCAAAAGGGAGAGGGGTCTCACCACAGCTTCAAACGTCCCCAAGACAGTCCAACAGGCCCAATGGATGTTTCAAATATCATGCGAGAAAAAAAGCTCACATGGCATGATAACGTTTAAAAAACATCAATTTATTAAAATAGTAAAAAAGAACACTCACATGGTAGGAGATCAAAAACAGCTCATATAGAATCAATCGCGGTAATCGTGAGGGGTCCACCCGACATGTTTCGGCTACTAAGCCTTCATCTGGGGTGTGGAGCCTCCCCACCTCACCGCTATTTAAACAAGAAATGGCCCCCTCTGGGAGTGTCACAATACCGGAAGTAGCGCAATTGATGCCACTTCCTGGTTATTCAAAATAATGGTATTTTGCTATAAAAGTATACAGAATGAAAGGGGCAATGAGCGGTATTATACCGCTATCACTAGCAGATGAAAAATCTAGATAATATAATAAAAGTTAGAATGGCCGCTTGGTCAGCTAATTCGGAAATAGACCGAGTGCGCACCAAGCCTCTCTTTCGGTACAGCCGGGTCCCATTGGCTGAAGCGCCGTCCCGCTCCACCCAATGGATCCGGCGTCGTGATCCGAGTGTGCGCAATGATGTCATCCGCTGTACTAATGTGGCACCAGTGCGCTCCACTCAGAAAACCAAGCCTCTCTCCCACAACAGCGACCACAACATTTCCGGTATAGAGAGCAAGGCGCTGATAGGCTGGAGAGGGCCGGGAAAGGTCATGATGATCTGACACCACGTTACAAGTGTCAGCAAAGATGGACCTAAATAAAAATGGTGTTTAGATGTTGTCAAAACATCATGAAATAGGTGGCAAGGCTAATTAAAGTAATAAGAGGGCATCAGTCATGACCAAATGATAATTAGAAATATTGGATAGAAGTTAGAATGACACTGCCAGTGAGGGGCATCGCATAACATAATGAACATTAAAGCAAACATGACAGGATCTCAACATGAGAAGACATCCTTTTATAATATTCACTGCACGAATTGTGTATGTTCTAAGATGATAATAATACATTATTTAATAATAATATACAAGGTTTTAATCTAAAATGTATGTCTATATGGGGGTCCAGACTTGGTATTAGTGCTAATAGTAATAATTAAAAGTAAAAAATTAAAATTAAAAAATTTTAGAAAGAAGAGACCATGAGCTGGATGACTATGCTTGGTTGATGAAAGAATTGATGTCCCACTCAACGTTAATACCTTGCGGAAAATGGGACCCCAATTCGTAAATCCAGTAAGTCTCCAGACGGGAGACGCCCCTCGTATTTTGGGAGATCAAGAGACATACATTGAATTATCTAGCAATCCTACACATAAATATAAGAAGGATTTACACAGACTGGTTTCAAAAGGTTTTAATTCTTATATTTTAAATAAGAAGGAGAGATCATTTTTAGTTTTTCTCTCGCATGATATTTGAAACATCCATTGGGCCTGTTGGACTGTCTTGGGGACGTTTGAATCTGTGGTGAGACCCCTCCCCCTTTTGGAAGCCGAGGATAATCTGACAATTCCTCTCGCCAGACCTGGTGGTCATTAAGCTTTCTTATAGGGCGTACACACGGTCGGACTTTGTTCGGACATTCCGACAACAAAATCCTAGGATTTTTTCCGACGGATGTTGGCTCAAACTTGTTTTGTCTACACACGGTCGCACAAAGTTGTCAGAAAATCCGATCGTTCTAATCGCGGTGACGTAAAACATGTACGTCGGGACTATAAACGGGGCAGTGGCCAATAGCTTTCATCTCTTTATTTATTCTGAGCATGCGTGGCACTTTGTCCATCGGATTTGTGTACACACGATCGGAATTTCCGACAACGGATTTTGTTGTCGGAAAATTTTATCTCCTGCTCTCCAACTTTGTGTGTCGGAAAATCCGATGGAAAACCTATACCTATACATATCCTCCCTACAACATCTGCACCCATGTGCAGGTGGCACACAGACTCTCACACTCTAACTACAAATCCTTCCAAATTGGATGTGAACATCCCTAACGATCCTGATCGGATCAATCAAGATTTGGGATATCAGGTGAAACCCCTAGCATTTGACCCATGTGCAGGTGGCACACAGACTCTCACACTCTAACTACAAATCCTTCCAAATTGGATGTGAACATCCCTAATGATCCTGATCGGATCAATCAAGATTTGGGATATCAGGTGAAACCTCTGCGGTGAACACGGACGCCGAGCGTCTCTCCGGATTGTTTATACCATTGGATATGAGACACTAACAAGCTTGACCCTTGTGACTCACCTTACCTTCTGCCGGAGGATACCCGGAAGTAACCCGCTCATGCCCACAACAAGCTAATACTGCATGAACGTGTTTTCAAATCCACACGAACGCGGCCATCAGCAACTCCTTTGGGCTCTACTCCTTCTTCATTGAAGACGTCAGACGGTGAGCTAAAATGTACCCTCACATTCATGAGGCATTTTGTTTATGGCCATTCTCCGTCCATCCTTAAAAGCCCTCTTTGTGAGGTTGCTTGAGTTGCAATTGTTCACCACACAATCAGGACACCGTTTCCTTCCTTGGCTCTGGTTGAATGACACACACATATGTCTAACCAGCCATTGGTTCACATCCGAGGGGACTTTTGTTGTGTATTAGCACTTGCACTTTACCTACAAGGACCTAGTCTACCCACTCATGTAGCCAATCCAGCTCTGGAATTCCAGTGAAATTGTATAGACCCGGGTCTCTAGTGACTTTAATTGATGAGTGTGAGTGCATGAATGCATGAGATATATGTGTAATGTCTGTGGTGGCCACCAGCACACAATAGGACTTTTATCTGCCCTATTTTTAAATACACATGGTTGTTGGATTATGTTTCTACATATTGTGACACAATAAAGTTTTTGTAGGTTCAACTGTTTGTTCTTGAGCGGACCATCTTTTTTTGGGGGGATCTCCTCTTGACCCCTTCCTTCCCTTTCTTATATATGCTTTATGGTCCATTGAACAACCGTTTGACAGCTAGTCAGCTACATACCACTGAGTTACATGATTAATGATACGGGTGACATGAGAGGCATATTAATCTGATTAATTACCACAGTGGGAGGGAATTCCCCTCCCCCCGTTTGTCACCCTAGAACCTACTATTGGATGACTTTAAGGTGTCCTTCCCCCCCTTTCTTTTCCCTACAACATCTGACTGAGACAATTAACACAACATATTCTAAGATCTGATAGAGACAGATCTTTCTGTTTTAGTTCCACACAAGTCTAATGCTCTTCCTTACTTCGTGACTGGACCTGGTGATATTGGCCCACACGAAGGATTTTTGATTACAACAATACTTGTATACAGAAAATGTCTCGTAGTAATACGGTCAGCTGGTTCTTCTTTTATGCACTTCAATTAACCTACCATATACTTTTGTTTACCATGACTTAAACTGCATCAACACTTTTTGTATTACCAATGTATAAAATGTCATGGATGCATTTTTCAAAACCTGTTCAACCTGTTTGTACATGTAATTGTGCTTTCTTTCAATAAAACTTTTTTTTTATTGGAAAAAAAAAAAGGGTGAACCATGTGAGGCACTGGGATTGGCTCATTAGAGCTGCAGTGATCCTGTTGGACCGCACCACATGCAAGTCACTGCTTTGTAATGCAGAGGTTGGCGTGAACTAGCCCTTAGCCTAGGTTCACATTGATGTGATTTGGCATGCAATTTGACATGTCAAATCCCATGCCAAATAGGTGGCAATGGCACCGTCCTAAGCAGTAAATAGCCGACATTGCGGCGCCGCGACTGATATGACTGATTTCTGATTGGGACTCTAAAACAAAGTTAATACTGCAGCTGCAGGAACAGATTCACAGGACTCAATCACTGTGTTTAAAATGTCCGTTCAGTGAAAAATTTTATTATTACATGTTATTTTATACATAGATAAGAAAGGGGTGGTGTGAGATGTCATTAAAAGCTAACAAATAGAAATATGTTATTAAAAGCTAACAAATAGAAATATATTATTAAAAACTAGCGAATAGAACAATTGCAAAAGTAAAACCTTGAAAAGGGAGGGGGGAGTAGAGAGCGTTTAGTAGGAGAAGTGTCTGTGTGTTAGGTGAAGGTTACAGAACACATTTCAACAGAGAGAACAAAATGGATTCTCTTGTGCTTAAATGAACAGTACAATGAATGTCCATGTCATTTCCCCCCTTTTGTTTATTTGACACCATTCTTCTCCGCGTTACGTTCAGCCGATTGCTGGTAACTCCTGTTACATTGGCACAGAGAGACGGCGTCCTGTTCAGCTCTCTCCTAGCTTTCTCACAATAATGGGTTCATCAGGGCTGGTGGTACATTTGTTGGTACAGCGGGTAGTCACACAGAGGCATAGCCTGATGAGGAAGTAAATAACAAACATGAGAAATAGGAACATCACAATGTAAGCGCCTAGTTTCTGTAACCATGTTACTATGCCATATAAAAAGTCACCAAAACCTCCTAAACCCTGAAAGGGGTTCCATCCATCTTTAGCAATATCTCTGGCCTTATTCTGTAGTTCTCTTATCTTAGCAAGATGCCCTTTAATAATGTCCTCATTATCAGAAATGTATATACAACAGTCAGTGCGAAATATCTTACACAACCCACCTTGAGCTGCAGTGAGATCATTTAGCGTTAATCTGTGCTCTAATACTACTTTTTTAAGCTGAGCCATTTCTTCATTTAATAAACCTATATCAGTGGTAGTAAGGTTAATAATCTCATCTACAATTCTGGTGTAATTATTTAGTCTTTTCATTGCTTCAATTCCCCATCCTGTCCAGGAAGGGAACCATGACCATGCCATGTCACCTTCAGTGAACAGCTCTCTTTTGAACACTAAAGGGTATTCTGGACTTTGATCTGGTCGCACTGTATCTTTGCGAACAGCCAAAGCAGGTACTAACTTCCCAATATAACATGTACCTGTAACATTAGTAGGAAGCCAGGCGTAAGCTTTATTTCCACATATATAATATAACCCTCTACGTATGGACGGTATGCCTGCTCCTAAAAAACTGGAAGCAATAACATGGAATCTCAGGAAACCGATATTTTCACATATTGGAAACTGTGAGCAATTTGTACTATAAAGGGTTCTATTTAGTTCTGGATCTGGGATATAATAATATTGACCATAGTTTCCTCCATAAACTGTAATTTTTGCTCCGGTGCAATCTGAATTGCCCAACCGTGTACATTTAGTGTTAAACGGGCATGTAATGTTTAAACAAATCTATGGAGTGTTTATCTGTTTCGAAACCATCAAAGTTACTGATCTGTGCTCATTAGCTGTGGAGACGATGTATGAGCCATTTATTCTGGTCCTGTTTAGATCAGTGAAATTGAGAGGCATTGCTATCATGGGTATTGTTCCTGTTTGGGGATGTAAGTGAGAACACACCCAGCAGTTACTAGCGTTGCTATGGGTTGCATACAATTTTAACATTTGGATGAAAGGGTTATTTTTCCATGTCTCAGTTCTCACAAACAACAAAAAGAAAAGAAACATTATCATCTTTTTTTCAAAGGATATCATCACTTCAGGATTTTCTTGCAGTGACTGGCGTGAATCCAGGTGGGCTTTCCTTCCAACTTGACAGCAGAACCGGTTGTCAAAAGCACCAAATGTGGTCCGTCAAATTTTGGTTCTAGCGGCTTTCTGACGTGTCGCTTGACCAGCACCCAGTCACCTGGTTGGATTCTGTGAATACCTGAAACAGAATCTGGGTTGGGGATAGATTTATAAACACCTTCATGTATTTTATTCAATGTTCTTTGCAAAATCTGAACATATTCTAACAGATTAGAGTGAGAAGCCTGCAACTGTTGGGGAAAATATAGCCCTGTTTTGGGTGGCCCTCCAAATAAAATCTCATAGGGGGACAGCCCATGTGGTTGTTTAGGGGTAGTTCGTACAGAATATAGGGCTAATGGCAAAGCTTCCACCCATCCTTTTCCTGTATATGCTTTAATTTTTGCACATCTGTTTTTCAAAATTCCATTAAGTCTCTCAACTTTACCACTACTTTGTGGATGATAAGGTGTATGGAAAGCTTGCTGTATGTGAAGTGCTTCCATTACCTCTTTCATTACTTCCCCAGTAAAATGGGTTCCTCTGTCACTCTCAATAGTTTCAGGAACTCCATATCTACAAACTATTTCATTCAAAATTTTCTTTGCTGTTGTTTTTGCATTTGCTTTGGCCACTGGCCAGCTCTCGGGCCAACCCGAGAACATGTCAACACACACTAAAGCAAACTCATAGGTGCCTATTCTGGGCATCTGAATGTAGTCTATTTGAATTCTTTGGAAAGGGAAATCTGGCTTTGGAGAATGCCTTTGGGGAACATGAACAGGCCTCCCTGCATTGTACAGAGCACAAGTGAGACATGAAGCACAAAACCTGGCTGCAAATGCACTAAATCCAGGTGCTATCCAATAGCAGTCAGTAAGTGCCACCATCGCGCCCTTAGCAAGATGACTGACGCCATGTGCCAGCTGTGCTAAAACTGGGTACAAACTCCTGGGTAGACACCACCTGTTGTCAGCGCTCCACAGGCCCTGCTGATTTTGGGTAGCATTACATTTGATCCACTTATCCTTCTCTTCATCAGGGGCCTGGTTCTGCAACTGAATTAGAGTTTCTACATCCCACTGCTCTTGATGAGGGGAATCTGTCCCCGCTACCTGGGCGACCCCTACAGTGGGTGTGACTCCAAATGCCATAAGGGCAGCATCCTTTGCCGCTTGGTCCACTAAAGCATTTCCTCTGGCTGTCATGTCACTTCCCCTTGCATGCCCTTTTACCTTCAAGATGGCAACTTCTGCTGGTTTCTGAAAGGCCTCAAATAGCCGCTCTATGAGTTTTGCATGTCTCACTGGCTTCCCTGCACTAGTCAGAAAGTGCCGTGCTTTCCAGATAGGCCCAAAATCGTGGGCTATTCCAAATGCATATCTGCTGTCAGTGTAAACATTTCCCCTTTGATTCTCTAGGAGATGACATGCTTTGACTACAGCATACAACTCCGCTTCCTGTGCTGACATCTGGGGTTTCAATGCTTCCTGATGTAAAATGGTGTCTGTAGTGGTTACAGCAAACCCTGTGTGTGGCTGACCATCATCAGTGTAAAATCTGGAACCATCTACGAATAAGTGTGTGTCACAATCTGATAAGGGCTCATCTTTTGCTGGTGTGACAGAGGCCCTTTCTACCTCCATAAGAGCCATACAATCATGAGAAAAACTCTCAGGTTCTACATCAGTACCATTTGTTGCATCTTCCTCATCAATTATAGGAAGAAGAGTACCACATCGTTTGATTGTTAAATTCGATGGAGCAAAAAGAGCAGACTGGTACTTGTCAAATCTACTGGCAGACACATGTCTAGTATTTACTTGATTCATGATTTCCTGTACTGCATGTGGCACATACAGGATCAGAGCAGAATCTAGTACAAGCTCCGTTACTTTGTCTAGCAGCAAAATGCAGGCTGCTATGGCTCGCATACAACTGGGGGAGCCTTTGATGACAGGGTCTAATGAGGCTGATACATACATCACAGGCCTCTGTTTGTCTCCATGTAGCTGGGTGAGTACACCTGCAGCAAATCCATTGACTTCATGACAGAACAACGAGAAAGTCTTAGTATAGTCAGGAAGTCCAATGGCGGGAGCTTCAGACAAAATTTTAATAAGCTCCTTCATCTGCAATTCATTGTCCCATGTGAGTTTGAAAGGGTTTCTAGTGGTAGCCTCATATAGAGGAGCCATACGTTCTGATGCATTTGGAATCCAGTCCCTACAATATCCCACTAACCCCAGGAAGGCACGTAGTTGCCGTACATTTCTTGGCTTTTCAAAGTTTTGTAGAGTTTTAACTCGATCTGGGGTTAGGTGACGGATTCCATGTGAAATGCAGTGACCCAGGAAGATCACTTTCTCTTGGCAGTATTGCAGCTTATCTTTGCTAACTTTGTTGTTACTGTTATAGAGAAACAGGAGAAGGCTTACTGTTTCTCTGCTACAAATGTCCTTTGTATCAGAACAAATAAGCAAATCGTCTATGTACTGAAGCAAAACTGTGTTTGGGTGTGAGGGGGACCATTGGTCCAATACTTGCTTTAACGCAGTATTATATTCAGAGGGGCTACTCACACAGCCTTGGGGCAATCTTGTCCATGCTAACTTTTGGGCATCATGGGTAAATGAAAAAAGGTGCCAGCAATCTGGGTGCAGGGGCACCGAAAAGAAAGCATTTGCAAGATCAATCACTGTAAAGCAGGTGCTGGAGGCAGGTATTCCACTTAGTAAAGTGCGGGGGTTGGGCACGATCGGGGTATCTGCCTCTATTATATTGTTAATGGCTCTCAAATCATGCACCATGCGATATGTCACCTGCCCACCCTTCTTGTCTGGCTTCTTTGCAATTGGGAACAGGGGTGTATTGACCTGGGACTTAATTGGTACAACAACCCCTGCTGCTTTCAGTTGAGTGATTTGATCCTTTATCCTCTCGGTCTGAGCAATACTCAGTGGGTACTGTTTAATCTGTGGGAGATGGGCTCCTGGTTTAATTTTTATCATGACTGGGGTGCAATCCAGCAGACCTACATCATATTTGCTGGTGGCCCATAATTCAGCGGGAATCACTTTCAATTCTGGTGGAAATGGCAGAGTGGAGTCTTGGATTAAAAATACTCCACAGGCAGAATTTAAAACTTCTCCTGACAGACTACTGACCACTTGGACTCCTGTAGGAGTGTAGTCTATGTTTGCTAAAATTTGGTTCAAAATTTCAGCTCCCAAAAGATTGGTAGGAACTGTGTCTGAAACTAACACTTTAGTGACAATTTCTGTTTGCTGTCCTAGCCTGAGTTTAAGTGGCTTGGACTCAACCAAATTAGTAGAGGTCCCGGTTAGGCCAACACCAGAGATAACATTTGTAGATAATAATCCTGGAGGTAAGTCCTCTATATTAAAAACACTTCGGCTTGCACCAGTATCAATTAAACAGGTTAATTCTGTTTCTCCTCCAGGATAGAGGAGTTCTTGTAAAAATACTTTTACTCTGGCCTCGGGACCATTGTCTCCCCTATTTAACATGATTGATACTGGCATGCCATTTTCCTATGCCTGATCGACTGCTTTTGGCAGAGAACTGGGATCAGCATGAGGGGCCTCTAAGCTCTTTTCTAGTCTACGGTCAGGAAGATGGCAGAATTTGGCTATGTGTCCTTCCCCATCACAATTGTAGCATATAATTGGTCCCGGATTGCCATGATTTCTGAAATTGCCTTTGCCTCTTCCTCTTCCTTTTCCTCTCTGCTTCCCCATGTACATTACCTTGGGTTTGCTGTCTTTTTGGTTAATCCTGTTTTCTATGGATAACAGGATAGGCAGGACGTCTCGAATAGACATATTGCCTGCCTCAGGCCTTGCTGTGAACAACTTTTCTTTCAACTGGGGTATTAAACCATCAAGAAACCTTTGTTTCACCAGTTGTGTAGATGGACTTGCAGTTTCTCCCGCCTTCTCTTCCTCTATTTTAATGCCTGCTTCCTCAGCCATATCACTTAACCGCCTCCAATAAGCCCCTGCTGCTTCCTCTTTCCCTTGCGTAGCATTCATAAATTCAGCATGTCTGGTTTGTCCATATATTTGGGGCAATTTTTCCTTCAATTTCTCACAAACCTCCCGTCCACTAACCATCTTACCTAGATTTTTGACGTCTACACCACATTCTTTAAGTATATAGCCAGACATGTTGCTTCCCACTGCTTTAATAAGAAGGTGATGAATGTCAGTAGCAGAAGCCTCATATGCTTCCTGTGCAGCACTAAGTTTGTTTGCAAACCCAATTGGATTCTTTCTAGGATCTCCCAATCCCTCTAATATGGCTCTCATATCTTGGGGACTAAAAGGTACATGCCATTTAATTTGAGACTTACTGTCAACAGCATCACCTTCAAAAACTAATTGGGTTCTGACAGGATAAACTGCAACAGATTTCTCTATGCCAGGGGCAGAAGGGCTGGCATCTCCCTTCCTTCTCTCTTCATCTTGCTGCCACAATTTGGAAATTATGGTTTGCTCTGGAAGTTCAGACTCTATCTCTCTTTCTCTGGCCAAAGCCTTAAGTTCAGAGAGATCTAGGTTTGCATATGTGCCTTTTGATTTATGCCAATCATCTGTTTCTAGGATACGAGCCAAATCCCTCTTTGTAGGTTGATATGGGGCTGTTAAACCTCTGCTCTCTACTATATTACATAGCTCATCTTTTGTGTGTTCCATGTAATCTAATTCTTTTGCTTTTGTGCGTGGACCCCTTAAAGCCAAACTGGCAGCCACATAAGGTGGGGGGTCCTCCTCTACAGAATCTTCTGGCCAAACGTAGTAAATTTGGGCAGTACTTTTATTAAATATCTCCATCAAGCCAGTTTGATTTGCTACTTTAGCTTCTGTCTCCCATGTGCAAGCTATTCTCCACGTTCCTTCACTGCACAGTAGTGGGCCATAATCGTGCAGAAAAGTTTGCCATACTTTTAAATCAAAAGTCCCTTCAGATTTTAAAGGTTTAGCTGTTCCCTTTGTCCATTCTACCCATTTATCTAGGGGCTCAGTATAGGCAGAACCGTACCTTCGGTTCATATATTCTCTAGCGCTCATCTTGCGCTGGGCATTTTCTGAAGGCCTCTCTCCCTTCATTCCCTTAATTAATTTAATGCCCATAATGACTGGCCAGTCTTCTCTCTTCTCTAATTGTGCCTATACCCTCTTGCCTCTAAAACAAATAGTACAGCAAATCTGCAGATTTACAAGAATAGTCTCCACTTATCTACGTGGATAGAAGGGGTTTATGACAATAGACAAAACACTCATTAAGAGACCCTCCTCCTCTCTTCTCTTCTCTGTGAGTTTTATCTGACCCTACCATGCGCCTCTGACCCAGGTCGCCCACAAGGAGTCAACGCAGGGAACTGCAGAGGATTTTCCCTATCCACACACAGTCCAACCCGTGAAGGGGGACACAAACACATTCACACACACACGTTACCCAACCAGAAAGGTCCGAGAGTGGTCTGGTTTCCTTGAGAACCGACAGATAGGATACATAGGAAAAGGCAGAAATATAGCAAGCTTAAGGGCAGCTTACCTAGCCGGCATTTGAGGTCTGCGTTTCCCGATGATCCCGATCGAAGCGCGGTTCCTTCTGGAGACTCTGCCAAACTCCTGGCTGGCTCGCCAAGACTGATATGACTGATTTCTGATTGGGACTCTAAAACAAAGTTAATACTGCAGCTGCAGGAACAGATTCACAGGACTCAATCACTGTGTTTAAAATGTCCGTTCAGTGAAAAATTTTATTATTACATGTTATTTTATACATAGATAAGAAAGGGGTGGTGTGAGATGTTATTAAAAGCTAACAAATAGAAATATGTTATTAAAAGCTAACAAATAGAAATATATTATTAAAAACTAGCGAATAGAACAATTGCAAAAGTAAAACCTTGAAAAGGGAGGGGGGAGTAGAGAGCGTTTAGTAGGAGAAGTGTCTGTGTGTTAGGTGAAGGTTACAGAACACATTTCAACAGAGAGAACAAAATGGATTCTCTTGTGCTTAAATGAACAGTACAATGAATGTCCATGTCACACCGATTCCCAAAAGTAGTTCCTGTACTACTTTTGGCGATTGCGGCTGTGATTTTAATAGACATCTGTGCAGGAACTCGCACAGATATCTCTGAAATCGCCTCCGAAGTCGGACTGAAATGCGGGTATGAAATCGTGCGCATTCAGCTGAACACGCATGATTTCAATCCCACTGTTATGTCCCGTACACATCCGACATTCCGACAATAAAACTGTGGATTTTTTCCGACGGATGTTGGCTCAAACTTGTCGTGCATGCACACGGTTACACAAAGTTGGACGGAAATTCCGAACGTTAAGAACGCAGTGACGTACAACACGTATGACGAGCCGAGAAAAATGAAGTTCAATAGCCAGTGCAGCTCTTCTGCTTGATTCTGAGCATGCATGGAACTTTGTGCGTCGGAATTGTGTACACCTGATCGGAATTTCCGACAACGGATTTTGTTGTCGGAAAGTTTGAGAACCAGATCTCAAATTTTGTGTGAAGGAAATTCCAATGGAAAATGTCCGATGGAGCCTACACACGGTCAGAATTTCTGACAACAAGCTCCCATCGAACATTTTCCGTCGGAAAATCTGACCGTGTGTATGGGGCATTAGTGTGAACCAGGGCTTAATGTTAGAAAAATGTTATAGAAGGTTCCCTGAGAAAGCTGCTGGAATATATACTAGAACGTTTTTGCCTTGAGTTTCTGGAAATATTAAAGTGCACATAAGTATGCCTTATTTCTGAAATTAGAACTACATTTTCCTGTTCAGCTCTGATGATCCACGTCTGTATGAGCCCTTTCCTCTCTCAGGATACATGAAACATGCATTTTTTGTTGCCATTTTAGAGCCTCTCGTAAAAGTTTTCAGCTCCTAGCTGTGCTCTACATTTTTAGGTGCAAAATTTGTTGCTATGATAAAAGAGAAGAGGGCAGATTTTACAAAGACTGGCTAAGGTGCTCTCAGTTTCTAAATATATATTAATAGTGGCTTTAAAATCTCCATAACATTTTCTATGCCAAGTGAATAAATGTGTCTCTAAGCACATTGTGCCAAGGAAGCTGAATTAGAAATCATTGAAATGCACTGCATGTCAGGGAAGCAAAATAACATAAATGTGATCTCACTTGGCTTCCTGACTTACCATTTTCAATTATCTTAAACGTGACTTGGTTTCGCAGATAAAAAGTTAACGGTCAAAAATGTAATATTCAATAGAAAAAAAAAAAACTTTTGTCCAAGTAAAACATTTATACCTTGATGTACTTTCACTGGATAAAGATGTAGTGTTACATTACTAACTCTTCTATGGGTCAAATTTAAATAAAGTGATTTCATTTAACTTATGCTATTTGCATGACTTTTCACCCTGCTGACGTATACTTCATCAAACATTGATAAATTTAAAATGATAGTTGGACAGTTTATACACTAATTATTAATAGGGGGAATTGGGGAGGGAATAACCAGGACTTCTCCAATTAAGTCCTGCCTCACCATGAGAAGCAGTATGGACTATCGCAGTACCTAGGTAAAATATCAATTTATTCAAAAATAAACATTAAAAAATCTATATATACACAATATAGATTAACCACTTAAGGACCGGACCATTATGCTCCCTAAGGACCAGAGGACTTTTTCCAATTTGGCACTGCGTCGCTTTAACTGCTAATTGTGCGGTCATGCAATGCTGTACCCAAACGAAATTTGCGTACTTTTCTTCCCACAAATAGAGCTTTCTTTTCATGGTATTTGATCACCTCTGCCGTTTTTATTTTTTGCGCTATAAACGGAAAAAGACCGAAAATTTTGAAAAAAAATGATATTTTCTACTGTTTGTTATAAAAAAAATCCAATAAACTCAATTTTAATCATACATTTAGGCCAAAATGTATTCGGCCACATGTCTTTGGTAAAAAAAAAGTCAATAAGCCTATATTTATTGGTTTGCGCAAAAGTTATAGCGTCTACAAACTAGGGTACATTTTCTGGAATTTATACAGCTTTTAGTTTATGACTGCCTATGTCATTTCTTGAGGTGCTAAAATGGCAGGGCAGTACAAAACCCCCCCCAAATGACCCCATTTTGGAAAGTAGACACCCCAAGGAAATTGCTGAGAGGCATGTTGAACCCATTGAATATTTATTTTTTTCTCCCAAGTGATTGAATAATGACAAAAAAAAAATATTTACAAAAAGTTGTCACTAAATGATATATTGCTCACACAGGCCATGGGTCTATGCGGAATTGCACCCCAAAATACATTCAGCTGCTTCTCCTGAGTACGGGGATACCACATGTGTTGGACTTTTTGGGAGCCTAGCCGCGTACGGGGCCCCGAAAACCAATCACCGCCTTCAGGATTTCTAAGGGTGCAAATTTTTGATTTCACTCCTCACTACCTATCACAGTTTTGAAGGCCATAAAATGCCCAGATGGCACAAACCCCCCCAAATGACTCCATTTTGGAAAGTAGACACCCCAAGCTATTTGCTGAGAGGCTTGTTGAGTTCATGGAATATTTTATATTTTGACAAAAGTTGCAGGAAAGTGGCAATTTTTTTTTGCACAAAGTTGTCACTAAATGATATATTGTTCACACAGGCCATGGGCATATGTGGAATTGCACCCCAAAATACATTTAGCTGCTTCTCCTGAGTATGGGGATACAACATGTGTGGGACTTTTTGGGAGCCTAGCTGCGTACGGGGCCCTGAAAACCAATCACCGCCTTCAGGATTTCTAAGGGTGTAAATTTTTGATTTCACTCTTCACTGCCTATCACAGTTTCGGAGGCCATGGAATGCCCAGGTGGCACAACCCCCCCCCCCAATGACCCCATTTTGGAAAGTAGACACCCCAAGCTATTTGCTGAGAGGCATGGTGAGTATTTTTCAGCTCTCATTTGTTTTTGAAAATGAAGAAAGACAAGAAAAAACATTTTTTTTTCTTTTTTCAATTTTCAAAACTTTGTGACAAAAAGTGAGGTCTGCAAAATACTCACTATACCTCTCAGCAAATAGCTTGGGGTGTCTATTTTCCAAAATGGGGTCATTTGGGGGGGTTTGTGCCACCTGGGCATTCCATGGCCTCAGAAACTGTGATAGGCAGTGAAGAGTGAAATCAAAAATTTACGCCCTTAGAAACCTGAAGGCGGTGCTTGGTTTTCGGGGTTCCGTACGCGGCTAGGCTCCCAAAAAGTCTCACACATGTGGTATCCCCGTACTCAGGAGAAGCAACAGAATGTATTTTGGGGTGTAATTTCCCATATTCCCATGGCATGTTTGAGCAATATATCATTTAGTGACAACTTTGTGCAAAAAAATAAATAAAAAATTTGTCTCTTTCCCGCAACTTGTGTCACAATATAAAATATTCCATGGACTCGACATGACTCTCAGCAAATAGCTTGGGGTGTCTACTTTCCAAAATGGGGTCATTTGGGGGGGTTTTGAACTGTCCTGGCATTTTATGCACAACATTTAGAAGCTTATGTCACACATCACGCACTCTTCTAAGCACTTGAAGACAAAGCCCTTTCTGACACTTTTTGTTTACATGAAAAAATTATTTTTTTTTGCAAGAAAATTACTTTGAACCCCCAAACATTATATATTTTTTTAAAGCAAATGCCCTACAGATTAAAATGGTGGGTGTTTCATTTTTTTTTTTTACACAGTATTTGCACAGCGATTTTTCAAACGCATTTTTTTGGGGAAAAAACACACTTTTTTAAATTTTAATGCACTAAAACACACTATATTGCCCAAATGTTTGATGAAATAAAAAAGATGATCTTAGGCCGAGTACATGGATACCAAACATGACATGCTTTAAAATTGTGCACAAAAGTGCAGTGGCGACAAACTAAATACATTTTTAAAAGCCTTTAAAAGCCTTTACAGGTTACCACTTTAGATTTACAGAGGAGGTCTACTGCTAAAATTACTGCCCTCGATCTGTCGTTCACGGTGACACCTCACATGCATGGTGCAATTGCTGTTTACATTTGACGCCAGACCGACGCTTGCGTTCGCCTTTGCGCGAGAGCAGGGGGGGACAGGGGTGCTTTTTTTTTTTTTTTTTTTTATTATTATTTTGCTTTTTTATCTAATTTTTAAACTGTTCCTTTCATTTTTTTTTTTTTAATCATTTTTATTGTTATCTCAGTGAATGTAAATATCCCCTATGATAGCAATAGGTAGTGACAGGTACTCTTTTTTGAAAAAATTGGGGTCTATTAGACCCTAGATTTCTCCTCTGCCCTCAAAGCATCTGACCACACCAAGATCGGTGTGATAAAATGCTTTCCCAATTTCCCAATGGCGCTGTTTACCTCCAGCAAAATCTAAGTCATGAAATGCTCGTAGCTTCTGGTTTCTTAGGCCATAGAGATGTTCGGAGCCACTCTGGTCTCTGATCAGCTCTATGGTCAGCTGGCTGAGTCACCGGCTGCATTCTCAGGTTCCCTGTTGAGACAGGAGAGCCAGAGAAAAACACGGAAGACGGTGGGGGGGGCTTTCCCTCCCACTGCTTGTAAAAGCAGTATAGAGGCTAATTAGCTGCTAGGATTGCTTTTACATGAAAGCCGACCGCTGGCTGAAAAGAATGATACCAAGATGATACCTAAACCTGCAGGCATCATTCTGGTATAACCACTCAAAGTCGTGAATGGCGTACCTGAAGACAAAAAAATGGTTAACAATAAAACACAGTAAACGGTAAAGTATAAAAAATTGCATACCTGAAAAGCAAACATGATAAAACATAATAACAATAAAACATTGCAGAATAGAATACAGTAAAAAAGAGCAGAACAATAGAGAGAGAATAGAGAGAGAGAGAACAATAAAACGACAACTATTTTTTTTTATTTTATATATATATATATATATATATATATATATATATATATATATATATATATATATATATATATATATATATATATATATATATATATTTTTTTTTACACTTTTTTTGGTAACTAACTTTTATAACTGTAACCGGTTCCAGGTTCGGGTCTCTCAAAATGCGATGGCATCTTGGGAGACCCTGTGAAAGTGTGCCTAGTCTGTGCAATGCTGTACCCTATGCTAATACTCAACTAGTGAATGGTAGCGTTCAAACCATTCACCAATGCAAAGACCAGGATTGTCAGGACAGGAGGGACAATAATAGCGGGTGTCACGCCTATATCCGCGCTTGCTGCAGACACGACATCTTTTTTGGGGGGGTTCGTTAGGGGTAGGGGTACTCGGGAGGACATAAAGAAAATGCCTCTGATGCATCCGACTGCACTTGTTTGGGGATGTGAATGGGGGAAGTACGGGCGCTGCAGAAGTGGTGGGTTCCCAATTAGGATTGGCGAATGCAGCAGGAAGGGCACCATGGGCACGATGGGCCTGTTTGTCTTCTTCTTGGTGGCAGCAGGACACTACTTGTGCTTGCCACCTCACCAGCTTGAACTGCAGTTATGGAACTCGCCACGTCACCAAGTGTTACTGCAGTGCTGGTTTGACTACGACCGGGGTGTACTAGGCCAATGGTGCTTGCCAGTTCACCAAAACGCTACCAAAAAAACTGTTAGCGATCGCAGGGATCAGGCCTGACTCTGCAAACGCTGCAGTTATGCGTTTAGTAAGTGACAGTGATCGATCTATACTGCACTTGGGTGGGCTTGGCTGGGCGGGGCTGAGGGGCAAAACGCAGGTGCTAGCAGGTATCTGGGCTGATCCCGCTAACACTGCGTTTTTGGGAACCCTAAACTGCTGGGGACGCTAGTATAGATCTGATCGGATCAGATATTGATCAGTTCAGATACTATACCACTAAGGGAGGTGTACGCTGCTTCGTTGGGTGTTAGCGGTACTGGTGCTAACCTGACGCTGCTTGGGGCTGGTGCTTACCAGTTCACCAAAATGCTACCAAAAAAACTGTTAGCGATCGCAGGGATCAGGCCTGACTCTGCGAATGCTGCAGTTATGCGTTTAGTGTTTTGTAAGTGACAGTGATCGATCGATACTGCACTTGGGTGGGCTGGGCTGGGCCGGGTGGAGGGGCAAAACGCAGGTGCTAGCAGGTATCTGGGCTGATCCCGCTAACACTGCGTTTTTGGGAACCCTAAACTGCTGGGGACGCTAGTATAGATCTGATCGGATCAGATATTGATCTGTTCAGATACTATACCACTAAGGGAGGTGTACGGTGCGTGCGTGGGTGTTAGCACTACTGGCACTAACCTGACGCTGCTTGGGGCTGGTGCTTACCAGTTCACCAAAATGCTACCAAAAAAACTGTTAGCGATCGCAGGGATCAGGCCTGACTCTGCGAACGCTGCAGTTATGCGTTTAGTGTTTTGTAAGTGACAGTGATCGATCGATACTGCACTTGAGTGGGCTGGGCTGGGCTGGGCGGAGGGGGCAAAACGCAGGTGCTAGCAGGTATCTGGGCTGATCCCGCTAACACTGCGTTTTTGGGAACCCTAAACTGCTGGGGACGCTAGTATAGATCTGATCGGATCAGATATTGATGCGTTCAGATACTATACCACTAAGGGAGGCGTATGCTGCATGCGTGGGTGTTAGCGGTACTGGCGCTAATCTGACGCTGCCTGGGGCGACGCATATCACCGCCGGGCGATCAGGGGGCTAAACCTTTATTAGGTAATAAATGGCGGGTGCCCTGACACTATAAAAAATAAACGAACTAACCAGCGTCACCCGTAACGATTATACGGTGATCAGTGGTGAAAGGGTTAACTAGGGGGCAATCAAGGGGTTAAAACATTTATTAGATAGTATATGGGGGTCCCTGTCGCTATAAAATGCTGACGGCGAACCTAAATATTTACGTACCTAACTAGCGTCACCAGTGACACTAATACAGCGATCAGAAAAATGATCGCTTAGCGACACTGACGACAGGGGGTGATCAAGGGGTTAAAACTTTATTAGGGGGGTTAGGGGGGTACCCTAGACCTACAGGGGGCTAATACTAACTGCCCTACCACAGTAACTGTCACAAACTGACACCATGCAGTAATCAGAAAAAAAAACAAAAACTGCTTGGTGTCAGTGTGACGGGGGGGGGGGGGGGGATTAGGGGGTGATCGGGGGGTAAAGGGGGTGTTATGTGTGCCTGGCATGTTCTACTGTGATGTGTGAGTGTTGTGCACTCACATTTCAGTCTTCTCTCCTCGGCACCGGAACAGAAACTGCCGAGCCGAGGAGAGATGACATCACATCCCCTGCCTCTGTGTACTACACAGAGGCAGGGGAAGAATCTTATTGGCTGGGAGCGGTCGCGAGGGGGGCGCCACGATCGGATGGCCTCCCCCTCATCTCTGATAGCTGCCAGACCAAAGGTGACCGCCTCAGGCACCGGGAGGGGTCCGATCGGACCCCCCGCCCGCGGGAAGGCAATCACATACCAGGTACGTGATTTTGCCTGCCCGTGCCATTCTGCTGACGTATATCAGCGTGAGGCGGTCGTCAAGTGGTTAACACAGGTATAGTTAAAACATGTTACAATACAGTATTTGTTTAAATAACAACTTTAAGCGCCCGCATAGGTGGATAAAGGCAGGTTTTGAATACTTAAGGACGTGAGCCTCGACAGGTTTGCGGTCAATCCGCTTCCTCAGGAGGCGTCCAAGTAAACTATCTACAAAGTAAAACAATTCCCCCCCCTTTTTTTTCCCCTTCCCCAACCTCCCCCCTTTTTTTCTTCCCTCCTATTCCCTTGTCCCGCCCCATCCCTTTCCCCCCTTTCCCCCCCTTCCCTTCCCTCCCTTTTCTCCTCCTTTCCCTTCTTCCCTTCCCCCTCTCCCCCTTTTCCTCCCCCCTCCCCCCCATCTCCCCCTATCAATCCCTCCCTTCCCACTTCTTTCCCGCCCTTCCACTCCCCAATCCTCCTCCTCCTATCCATTCCTTTTTCTCCCCTCCTCCCTCCCCCCCCCCACTGTCTTTTCACCCTATTCACTCAAGTGGCAATCACGTCATCATTAGTTGATACCACACACCAACATTCATTATATCTTATGTTTTCTACACAATAGCTTACTTTGCCAAAATACCCCCCTTGCTCGACCCCGGAGGAACGCCCGAAGTGGGCGTCTCACAAGTGCCATCTAAGCCCGAAGGGGCAGTGGTTGGTGAGTGTACTTTCAAAATTTGAGTAACTACTCCAATATCATGCTACCTACTTCATATTACTTCTCATCACTATGTGTATGTAATTTTTATTGTTTTACTTTGTAGATAGTTTACTTGGACGCCTCCTGAGGAAGCGGCTTGACCGCAAAACTGTCGAGGCTCACGTCCTTAAGTTTTCAAAACCTGCCTTCATCCACCTATGTGGGCACTTAAAGTTGTTATTTCCTTGTCAAAAGAAGTTTATTGAGTATACAATATTATAAAGATACATAAAGTAAGTTTACAAGGATCTATAAAGTAAGCTCATTGTTTTACAGTAGGGTTTATATAGGTAAATATCATAAAAATTTCAAATATTAAACCTTGGGTTCACGTAAACCTAAATTAAAGATATATATCATTTCCTTAGTTACTTTTGTAGGTATTTAAATGATATATATCTACTATACATATTGTTTACAGGTAGAGTGTATATAGGTCAAATAAATTCTGATAATGAGCTTTAATCGTAAGGTGGAGAAAAGGAAAGAGAAAGAAGAAAAAGGGTAGAAAGGCAGAGGTATGGTCCACAAGGTTGTCCCGCTCGTCAGTTTATTATTCTTTTTAGTTCTCTTTGAAGCCTTAGAATGGGTGTCTCTGTAAGTCATTTAATCTGTTACCATGGCAACAGGACAGAGTCATTGAAATTTGACAGGAACTGTTGTTTTATCCAAGGATGCCAAAGTTTTTCAAATTTTGGAATTTGATTTTGATCGATGGCTACCATCTTAGCATGGGACATTGTATTATTCATTCTGTGAATTGTTTCTGCTAGTACCAATGTAGGAGATTTCCATGCCTTGGCCACTGTTTGTTTTGCAGCCGTTATTAGTTGGATCATAAGTTTGAATTGAGAGAGTGTTAACCATTCCGGTTTTAGATTAAGTAAAGTTATATATGGATCTGGTTGTATTATTTTTTTAAATATTTTAGATGCAATCACGAAGACTTCCTTCCAGAAGGTTTGGATTACTGGGCACGTCCACCATATGTGTAAATGTGTGCCTATTTCTGGGCATCCTCGAAAACAAAGAGCTGAGGTATTAGGTGAATATTTTGCCACTCTAGCAGGTACAAGGTACCAGCGAGTTAGGACTTTATAATTTGTCTCCAGTGCTAAGATGTTGGGTGAAGATGACTTAGATGTGAGCCATATGTTAGACCAGTCCGTGTCTTCTAAAGTTCGTCCTAGGTCTCCTCCCACCTCTGAACGTAAGAGGGTCTATTAAGATTTACTACTCCATATAATTGATTATAAAGTGATGAAATTGTACCTTTAGCAAATGGATCTTTTGTACAGATTGATTCAAAAATGGATAATTGGGATAATGGCGTATCCCCCTTTAGGAATGGTGTATAGAAATTTTTGATTTGGAGATATCTAAATATCTCAGAGTTTGGTAGATCATATTTTTCTCTAAGCGATGGGAATGAAAGGAATGATTTAGATGCTATGAAGTCATTTAGTGTCTGAATGCCTGATGTTGTCCAAGCTTTAAAAGACTTTGGGTAGATCCATGCCAGATAAAAGGCCGGATTTCTGATAAAAGAAAGGAGAGGATTGTGTGGAGATTGTAACTGATATTTGGTTTTTAGTTTATCCCAGAGAGATAAGAAGTGTTTAGTTATGGGATTATGAATTTTAAAGCGGTCTTTAGGATCAAGTCATAACAAGTTTGATATTAATAGAGGGTCATTTTCTGAAGCCTCTATAAATACCCATAATGGGATTTCCTGTTTTGCATGGTATTTGGACAGACTGGCCAAATGTGCTGCTCTGTAGTAGTTAGTAAAATTAGGGTATCCCAGGCCTCCTTTATTTTTGGGAAGATGTAGTGTGTGTATAGGTATACGTGGTTTAGAAGAGCCCCATATAAACGAAGTTGCTCTTTTTTGTACTATTCTCAAAAAATAGGAAGGAATTGGAATAGGGAGGACTCTGAATAGATAAAGCAATTTGGGTAGAATAGTCATTTTGATTGCATTAATCTTCCCTATCCAGGATAAAGGAAGTTGCGACCATTGTTTTATTAGATTTGTGATCTGTCTTAATACAGGAGGATAATTGGTTGAGAATAAGTCAGAATGAGAAGCTGTTAAATGAATTCCAAGATATGGGATTGATTTTTCTGCCCATGTGAATGGGAGTGCAGCCCTAGCCGGGATCAATTCCATGTTTGTGAGCGAAATATTAAGCACTAGGCATTTCTTAGGATTAATCATAAGGCCGGATAGGGCTGCAAATCCATCAAGAGCTGGTATTAAGTTAGGACCAGAGACCTGTGGTGATGATAGAAAAAGTAATATATCGTCTGCAAATATACATAATTTGTGTGTAATACCTCCTACTTCAATGCCAGTTATAGTTTGGTTTGTTCTGATGTATTGGGCTATGGGTTCGAGTATAAGGGCAAATAATAAGGGAGATAATGGGCAACCCTGTCGGGTACCTCTTTCGATATTAAAGGCATCAGATTTGTATCCAGCATATTTTATATAGGCTTTGGGTTTATTATATAATGCTTTGATCCATGTTAAAAAGTGGGGTCCAAAACCCCATTTTTGTAATGAATATTGCATATATTGCCAGGATACTGTGTCAAATGCCCTCTTAATATCGAGAGATAGAAAACATAAAGGGATTTTCCGTTTTTTAGCAATATGTGCCAATAACACTGCCCTGCGTATATTATCGCCTGCCTGTCTATTTGGCATGAAGCCTACTTGATCTCTATGTATTAATTTTCCTATAATGCTATTGAGGCGTTTTGCTATTATTTTTGCTAATAATTTAATATCAAGGTTTAACAGAGAGATAGGCCGATAATTCACACAGGAAGTATCATCAGAAAGGGGTTTTGGGATCATACAAACAATTGCCATTAGTGTTTCTTGCCGAAAAGAATGTCCTTCTAGAAGTTTGTTAAAAGTTTCAGTGAGAATGGGAGAGAGTATTTCTGAGAATGTTTTATAGTATAAAGCCGAGTAGCCGTCTGGGCCTGGTCTTTTGTTAAGTTTTAGGTCTTTTATGGCGTTAGCAACTTCATCTATAGTTATAGGCTCATCCAAACTGCTTTTTTGATTCTGAGACAACTCAGGTAAGGTTATTTTTGAGAAGAAGGATTCAGCCTCTGTAGGATTAAATTCATTGTTTGTCTTGTATAAAGTTGCGAGATGTGAGTGAAATTTATGGACTATTTTAACTGGATTACAAGTATAAACATGTTTTGATAATTTCAAACGTATTGGTTTGAAAGATTTGTTAGTTGAATTTAATGCCCGAGCCAAATATGTACCTGGTTTGTTTGTATTCATGTAGAAATTGTGTTTGGAGCGTTTGAGGGATTTACCAACTGACTCAGTGAGAAATAGATCGTATTCCAATCTAGATTTTTCCAGATGAGATTTTGTACTCTGAGATGGATTATCTTGGAATGATATGTAGGCTGCATTAAAATTGAGTTCTAGTTTTTTTGCTAGATTTTTGCGTTCCCGTTTAAATAGTGCCATTTGTCTTTGTATTGTACCACGCAAGACAGGCTTATGAGCTTCCCACAGTGTTATTGGGGAAATGTCTGTTGTATTATTAATTGATATGTATTCCTTTAAAGCTTGTTCAATGGCCATCTGATGCAGTGGGTGTTTGAGTATTATGTCCGGTAAGTACCACGTTGGGTCATGCGCTTTTGGTATGGCTGAGGCTATAGTAGTGTATACTGCATTATGGTCAGACCACGGAATCGGAATTATATCTGATGCAATAATTTCTGGTATCATTCCTATTGTTAGAAAAATATGATCTATTCTGGTGAAGGTTTGATGAGGGTGCGAGAAATAAGTGAATTTCTTTTTCATTGGGTTACTTTCTCTCCACGAATCTACCAGATTGTATTTGGAAAGAAGTTGAGAAAAAGGTAATCTAGAGGTTATTTTGGATGGTGTAAAAGGTGATTTATCTAGAAATGGGAGGAGGACCTGGTTCGAATCCCCGCACATTATCACTGTTCCTATTTTGTGTGTATTAATCACTTGTAATATATGTGAGAGGAATGGTGTAGGTTGTTTGTTAGGAGCGTAGTAGGAAATCACCGTGATTGCTGTATCCATTATGTAACCCATGAGTATCAGGTATCTACCTTCTGGGTCTTTAATTTCTGATGATAAGGTGAATGGTGTGGATCGGTGAAATGCAATTAGAGTACCCCTTTGTTTGGTACAGGCAGAAGCCGTGTAAATTTGTTAATAAAAAGGAGAAATATATTTTGGAGCAGAAACTTTGGTGAAGTGTGTTTCTTGGAGGCATACTATGTGAGCCTTCTTGTTATGGAAAGTACGGAAGGCTTTGGTCCTTTTTTGAGGGACATTTATTCCCTGAACATTCAGGGAAAGTATATTCAGTGGTGCCATGGCAACAGATCAAATAGTTTTGACTTACTTTTTGTTATGCAGAGCTGACTGTGCAGATCAACCTGTGTGGACTGAAGAGATGAAAAGATAGAAAATAAACCAGTGAATTCTGGAGTAAAGAGTAAACAAAAAACATATGAGATTAGATGATACATTGTATAAATTATTTTTTGCAAGTAATCACAATTTACCCGTGAAAGAGAATAAATATCTCTCTCAGGGGAATAAGTGCCTTCGTCACACTCCCACATAATATGGTTGGGAGAATGAGGAGGGCTAATGGGGGTACACGGATCTTCCGCTTACAGGAGAGAAGTGCTATGTCAAAAGACATCAAAATGATGATTCATTAATTAGAGTGCAGAATATAGTTTTTGTTGAAATTATTTATTCCAGGGTGGTTGTATATGGTTAGTCTTGCCCTAGGCTAAATAATTCAGTTAGAAAGGTACTGTTAATAACTTTGCTATTGATGAAGATAGTTTGAATTATTTTGGGATTTTAACCCTTTTAGAGTAAACAATTACATATTTTATTCATATGTAACTGTTTAGATATGTTAACTCATAAAATTGAGGTTGTATTGCTTCAGATTAGAATAAACAAAAACATAGTTCTAGGAACTAGTTAGGTAATAATATATTTGTTTTATGAAAAGAAAGAAAAAGCTTCCATTACTTCTGGATTATTGAACATATTTGTCCTAAAAAGTAATAAATCTATTGTTATTACCTGAAAATACATAACTGAACAAGAATTTCCTTATTTCACTTATATATTCTAAGGCTATATGAATCAGAAGTAATAAGAAATATAACTGGAATGTAACATGATCCCACACAGTGTGTGACTATCAGAATGCAGTTACATTCAGTTATAAATACAGGTTTTTTATAGAGAACCATCTCTTAGTATAATAAATGAAGAGATATCAGGAATTAGGATGTCAGTCCATTGAATCTTCTTGGTCCATGGATGATGTGGCATAACGGCCTCTTTTGTGAGAATGATGATTCCCATTTTGTTCTGAAATTTTCTGGGTGCTGCCTGAAGGTGAAGATGATGCCATTCTTCTGCGTGTGGGAGAGTTGCTGCTTGTGGGTTCTGTCAGATTTAATTTTAAAAGGGTTTGTTGTAGTTCATCTGCTGATCTGCTTCTGTAAATTGTACCTTGGTAGTTAAATCTGACTGAGAAGGGGAAGCCCCATTGATACATAATGTTGTGGCATTGCAGTTCCATTAGTTGGGGTTTCATGGATCGTCTTTTAGTAATAGTAAGTTGGGATAGGTCAGCAAAAATTTGATAATTGTGTCCTTGAAAAATAAGTTCCTTTTTTTCTCTTGCAGTAATTAGTATTTGTTCTTTCGTTCTGTAATAATAAAATTTTGTGATTATATCACATGGGGGTCCATCTTTCTTTTTGGCTGTGAGGGCTCTGTGTACTCTGTCCAGTTCTAAACGTTCAATAGGGATATCTGGCTTTAGTTCTTGTAATAGAGCAGTAATAGTAGATTGCAGGTCTGTCACAGTTTCAGGTATTCCCCTTATGCGCAAGTTTGAACGTCTGGCTCTATTTTCGTAATCTTCGAGCTTAGTTTGAAGTATTAAATTCTCTCCTTTTAATTGTTCCAATTCTGTTATATTTTCTTGGGTTGTAATTTCAATTTCATCCATTTTTATTTCTAAGGCTGCTGTGCAGTTTCCCAGCTCTCTTATTTCTTTGGTTAGGCTGTTTGTTATTTGGTCTGAGGTTTGTTTTAAAGCCTTATGAAGCATCTTTTCAAATTGTAATAATATTACTGGGGATGTTGAGGAGGCTTGTGGAGAAGTTTGTGAGAGGATTTGTTCTGTATCTGACTCAAATGGAGAGTCTTGCTGTGACATTTTCTGTCTGTGAGAGCGCCCTGATGCTCTATATTGTGAGGTGACTGGAGTTGCTTTAGTTGCAGTGAGTGCCTGTGAGCTCTTTGTGAGGTGATTTTTATTTCTGCCACGGCTTCCTCCCAGTACCATATTTCCTGCCCAAACTTTCACAGTTTGTTCCCTGGGGCATAAAGGTTCAAATGGATACCTTTTGAGCCTGCAGGCTCCGCTTTGTCCTTCTCTTCTCTCCTCAGCGGTGCGGAGCTCTAACAATGCATGTCTGCTCCGCTAGGCTCCGCCCATGCACCTCCTAAAGTTGTTATTTCAACAAATACTGTATTGTAACATGTCTTAACCACTTCAGCCCCGGAAGGTTTTACCCCCTTCCTGACCAGAGCACTTTTTACAATTCGGCACTGCGTCGCTTTAACTGCTAATTGCGCGGTCATGCAATGCTGTACCCAAACGAAATTTGCGTCCTTTTCTTCCCACAAATAGAGCTTTCTTTTGATGGTATTTGATCACCTCTGCCGTTTTTATTTTTTGCGCTATACACGGAAAAAGACCGAAAATTTTGAAAAAAAATGATATTTTCTACTTTTTGTTCTAAAAAAAATCCAATAAACTCAATTTTAGTCATACATTTAGGCCAAAATGTATTCGGCCACATGTCTTTGGTAAAAAAAATGTCAATAAGTGTATATTTATTGGTTTGCGCAAAAGTTATAGCGTCTACAAACTAGGGTACATTTTCTGGAATTTACACAGCCTTTAATTTATGACTGCCTATGTCGATTCTTGAGGTGCTAAAATGGCAGGGCAGTACAAAACCCCCACAAATGACCCCATTTTGGAAAGTAGACACCCCAAGGAATTTGCTGAGAGGCATGTTGAGCCCATTGAATATTCATTTTTTTTGTCCCAAGTGATTGAATAATGACAAAAAAAAAAAAAAAAAAAAAAAATTACAAAAAGTTGTCACTAAATGATATATTGCTCACACAGGCCATGGGCATATGTGGAATTGCACCCCAAAATACATTTAGCTGCTTCTCCTGAGTACGGGGATACCACATGTGTGGGACTTTTTGGGAGCCTAGCCGCGTACGGGGCCCCGAAAACCAATCACCGCCTTCAGGATTTCTAAGGGCGTACATTTTTGATTTTACTCCTCACTACCTATCACAGTTTTGAAGGCCATAAAATGCCCAGATGACATAAAACCCCCCCAAATGACCCCATTTTGGAAAGTAGACACCCCAAGCTATTTGCTTTGAGGCATGTTGAGTCCATGGAATGTTTTATATTTTGACACAAGTTGCGGGAAAGTGACAAATTTTTTTTTTTTTTTTTTTTTTTTGCACAAAGTTGTCACTAAATGATATATTGCTCACACAGGCCATGGGCATATGTGGAATTGCACCCCAAAATACATTTAGCTGCTTCTCCTGAGTACGGGGATACCACATGTGTGGGACTTTTTAGGAGCCTAGCCGCGTACGGGACCCCGAAAACCAAGCACCGCCTTCAGGATTTCTAAGGGCGTACATTTTTGATTTTACTCCTCACTGCCTATCACAGTTTCGGAGGCCATGGAATGCCCAGGTGGCACAAACCCCCCCCAAATGACCCCATTTTGGAAAGCAGACACCCCAAGCTATTTGCTGAGAGGCATGGTGAGTATTTTGCAGCTCTCATTTGTTTTTGAAAATAAAGAAAGACGAGAAAAAAAATTTTTTTTTTTCTTTTTTCAATTTTCAAAACTTTGTGACAAAAAGTGAGGTCTGCAAAATACTCACTATACCTCTCATCAAATAGCTTGGGGTGTCTACTTTCCAAAATGGGGTCATTTGGGGGGGGGTTTGTGCCACCTGGGCATTCCATGGCCTCCGAAACTGTGATAGGCAGTGAAGAGTGAAATCAAAAATTTACGGCCTTAGAAAGCCTGAAGGCGGTGCTTGGTTTTCGGGGTCCCGTACGCGGCTAGGCTCCCAAAAAGTCCCACACATGTGGTATCCCCGTACTCAGGAGAAGCAACAGAATGTATTTTGGGGTGTAATTTCACATATTCCCATGGCATGTTTGAGCAATATATCATTTAGTGACAACTTTGCGCAAAAAAAAATAAAAAAAATAAAAAATTGTCTCTTTCCCGCAACTTGTGTCACAATATAAATTATTCCATGGACTCAACATGACTCTCAGCAAATAGCTTGGGGTGTCTACTTTCCAAAATGGGGTCATTTGGGGGGGTTTTGAACTGTCCTGGCATTTTATGCACAACATCTAGAAGCTTATGTCACACATCACCCACTCTTCTAACCACTTGAAGACAAAGCCCTTTCTGACACTTATTGTTTACATAAAAAAATAATTTTTTTTTGCAAGAAAATTACTTTGAACCCCCAAACATTATATATTTTTTTTAAAGCAAATGCCCTACAGATTAAAATGGTGGGTGTTTCATTTTTTTTTTTCACACAGTATTTGCGCAGCGATTTTTCAAACGCATTTTTTGGGGAAAAAACACACTTTTTTACATTTTAATGCACTAAAACACACTATATTGCCCAAATGTTTGATGAAATAAAAAAGATGATCTTAGGCCGAGTACATGGATACCAAACATGACATGCTTTAAAATTGCGCACAAACGTGCAGTGGCGACAAACTAAATACATTTTTAAAAGCCTTTAAAAGCCTTTACAGGTTACCACTTTAGATTTACAGAGGAGGTCTACTGCTAAACTTACTGCCCTCGATCTGACCTTCGCGGCGATACCTCACATGCATGGTGCAATTGCTGTTTACATTTGACGCCAGACCAACGCTTGCGTTCACCTTAGCGCGAGAGCAGGGGGGACAGGGGTGCTTTTTTTTTTTTTTTTTTTTTTTCTTTATTATTATTATTTTTTTATCTTATTTTTAAACTGTTCCTTTCATTTTTTTTTTTTTTTAAATCATTTTTATTGTTATCTCAGGGAATGTAAATATCCCCTATGATAGCAATAGGTAGTGACAGGTACTCTTTTTTGCAAAAATTGGGGTCTATTAGACCCTAGATTTCTCCTCTGCCCTCAAAGCATCTGATCACACCAAGATCGGTGTGATAAAATGCTTTCCCAATTTCCCAATGGCGCTGTTTACATCCGGCGAAATCTACGTCATAAAATGCTCGTAGCTTCCGGTTTCTTAGGTCATAGAGATGTTTGGAGCCACTCTGGTCTCTGATCAGCTCTATGGTCAGCTGGCTGAATCACCGGCTGCATTCTCAGGTTCCCTGTTGAGACAGGAGAGCCAGAGAAAAACACGGAAGATGTTGGGGGGGGGGGGGGGGCATTCCCTCCCACTGCTTGTAAAAGCAGTCTAGAGGCTAATTAGCCACTAGGATTGCTTTTACATGAAAGCCGACCGCTGGCTGAAAAGAATGATACCAAGATGATACCTAAACCTGCAGGCATCATTCTGGTATAACCACTCAAAGTCGTGAATGGCATACCTGAAGACAAAAAAATGGTTAACAATAATACACAGTAAACAGTAAAGTATAAATAATTACATACCTGAAAAGCAAACGTGATAAAACATAACAACAATAAAACATTGCAGAATAGAATACAGTAAAAAAGAGCAGAACAATAGAGAGAGAATAGAGAGAGAGAGAACAATAAAACGACAACTATTTTTATTTTATATTTTTGTTTGTGTTTTTTTTTTTTTTTTTTTTACACTTTTTTTTGTAACTAACTTTTATAACTGTAACCGGTTCCAGGTTCGGGTCTCTCAAAATGCGATGGCATCTCGGGAGACCCTGTGAAAGTGTGCCTAGTCTGTGCAATGCTGTACCCTACGCTAATAGTCAACTAGTGCATGGTAGCGTTCAAAACATTCACCAATGCAAAGACCAGGATTGTCAGGACAGGAGGGACAATAATAGCGGGTGTCACGCCTATATCCGCGCTTTCTGCAGACACAACATCTTTTTTGGGGGGTTCGTTGGGTAGGGGTACTCGGGAGGACATAAAAATGCCTCTCATGCAGCCGACTGCATTTGGTTGGGGATGTGAATGGGGGAAGTACGGGCGCTGCAGAAGCGGTGGGTTCCCAATTAGGATTGGCGAATGCAGCAGGAAGGGCATTATGGGCACGACGGGCCTGTGTTTGTCTTTTTGGTGGCAGCGGGACACTACTTGTGCTTGCCACCTCACCAGCTTGAACTGCACTTATGGGACTCGCCACGTCACCAAGTGTTACTGTAGTGCTGGTTTGACTACGACCGGGGTGTACTAGGCCGCTGGCGCTTGCCAGTTCACCAAAACGCTACAAAAAAAACTGTTAGCGATCGCAGGGATCAGGCCTGACTCTGCGAACGCTGCAGTTATGCGTTTAGTGTTTTGTAAGTGACAGTGATCGATCGATACTGCACTTGGGTGGGCTGGGCCGGGCCGGGCGGAGGGGCAAAACGCAGGTGCTAGCAGGTATCTGGGCTGATCCCGCTAACACTGCGTTTTTGGGAACCCTAAACTGCTGGGGACGCTAGTATAGATCAGATCGGATCAGATATTGATGCGATCAGATACTATACCACTAAGGGAGGTGTACGGTGCGTGCGTGGGTGTTAGCGGTACTGGCGCTAATCTGACGCTGCCTGGGGCTGGTGCTTGCCAGTTCACCAAAATACTACCAAAAAAACTGTTAGCGATCGCAGGGATCAGGCCTGACTCTGCGAACGCTGCAGTTATGCGTTTAGTGTTTTGTAAGTGACAGTGATCGATCGATACTGCACTTGGGTGGGCTGGGCCGGGCGGAGGGGCAAAACGCAGGTGCTAGCAGGTATCTGGGCTGATCCCGCTAACACTGCGTTTTTGGGAACCCTAAACTGCTGGGGACGCTAGTATAGATCTGATCGGATCAGATATTGATCCGTTCAGATACTATACCACTAAGGGAGGTGTACGGTGCGTGCGTGGGTGTTAGCGCTACTGGCGCTAATCTGACGCTGCCTGGGGCTGGTGCTTGCCAGTTCACCAAAACGCTACCAAAAAAACTGTTAGCGATCGCAGGGATCAGGCCTGACTCTGCGAACGCTGCAGTTATGCGTTTAGTGTTTTGTAAGTGACAGTGATCGATCGATACTGCACTTGGGTGGGCTGGGCTGGGCTGGGCGGAGGGGCAAAACGCAGGTGCTAGCGGGTATCTGGGCTGATCCCGCTAACACTGCGTTTTCGGGAACCCTAAACTGCTGGGGACGCTAGTATAGATCTGATCGGATCAGATATTGATCCGTTGAGATACTATACCACTAAGGGAAGCGCATGCTGCGTGCGTGGGTGTTCGCGGTACTGGCGCTAATCTGACGCTGCCTGGGGCGACGCATATCACCGCCGGGCGATCAGGGGGCTAAACCTTTATTCGGTAATAAACGGCGGGTGCCCTGACACTATAAAAAATAAACAAACTAACCAGCGTCACCCGTAACAGTTATACAGTGATCAGTGGTGAAAGGGTTAACTAGGGGGCAATCAAGGGGTTAAAACATTTATTAGATAGTATATGGGGGTCCCCTGTCGCTATAAAACACTGACGGCGAACCTAAATATTTACGTTCCTAACTAGCGTCACCAGCGACACTAATACAGCGATCAGAAAAATGATCGCTTAGCGACACTGGTGACAGGGGGTGATCAAGGGGTTAAAACTTTATTAGGGGGGGTTAGGGGGGTATCCTAGACCTAAAGGGGGCCTAACACTAACTGCCCTAACACTAACTGTCACAAACTGACACTATGCAGTAATCAGAAAAAAAAAAGAAAAAAAAAAAAAAAAATACTGCTAATGTCAGTTTGTGACAGGGGGGGGGGGTGATTGGGGGGGGATCGGGGGGCGATCGGGGGGGGGATCGGGGGTGTAAATATGCCTGGCATGTTCTACTGTGTGTGTGTGTGTGTTGTGCACTCACTTGTCATCTCTCCTCGGCGCTGGAACGGAAACTGCCAGACCGGGGAGAGATGACATCACATCCTCTGCCTGTGTGAAACGACACACAGGCAGAGGAGGATTCCTATTGGCTGGGAGCGATCGCGAGGGGGGGGCCACGATCGGATGGTCTCCCCCTCGCCTCCCGACGCTCCCAGTCAGATGCCGACCGCCGATGGCACCGGGGGGGGGTCCGATCGGACCCCCCGCCCGCGGGAGGCAGATCACGTATGGGTACGTGATTTTGCCTGCCCGTGCCATTCTGCCGCAGTATATATGCGGTAGGCGGTCGGCAAGTGGTTAACTATACCTGTGTTAATCTATATTGTGTATATATAGATTTTTAATGTTTATTTTTGAATAAATTGATATTTTACCTATATTGCATACTTTCATGAGGTACTTCTTCTCATGGTGAGGTAGGACTTAATTGGAGAAGTCCTGGTTATTCCCTCCCCAATTCCCCCTAATAATAACTCTCGAAGGAAATTATACAACTTCCCCTTCTTAATTTTGTGGCATTCACTTTAAAAGTTTATACACTAGAGTTCAATCTGTTAAAAAACAAGCAAAACTCCAGCCAAAAAGTATCAAGTTGCATTGCCTTTTAGGTAAAATAACAAAACCAGCTTTTGCTGCAATACTCACCTTCAATCCGGAGATTTACCCTGTAGCTCTTGACTTCTTCTACTAGATGTCCTCAGTCTATTGGTTGGCATCATTCAACCTACTTCCTCTGAGGTTGTCCTGGACAGGAGCGGCCGGTCCATAAGTGGCGCAGCCCCCCTAGTTGGCATGTGGGGCGCCGGACTCATAGCTTTCAATGAGGTTTTTTTTTTTTTTCAAACACATGATTAAAGCTTGAAGCTCTAATTGGCTTGAAAAAAAGAGTGGGATCGGGCGCAGAGCACTGTGCCCTGAACCCACCAACTTGTGTCACTAGCAATATTCACTATCGGTTTCCGGCTTCTCCTCCCACCCAATCAAGACAGGAGGAGAGTCTAAAGAAGACTAGGTTAATCAGGAGGAGAAGCTGGGGAAGCCGCGGTGCCGTGACCCTGGAGGGGTAAGTGCGGACCTGGGGGTTTGTTTACCGCCCCCCTAAAGAAGTTTAGCACCAGCCACCACTGGTCCTGAACCTGTCCAGCCTGTAATTGGACAGTAATAAGAGAAGCGGGAAAGTGATAAACTCATCTCTCTGTCACACATGAACTGACTGGCTCCATGTATTGCTTCTTCCTCTCACATTCCAGCGGTTGATACCAGGTAAAATGTGGGTATTTGCTTACATTTAAAAATATATTAAATACATTGTTTGCATTAAAAAAATATATAAAATACACTGCTTGCATTTAAACATATATTAAAGGATAAGTTTACCTTTAGTAACATGTTACATATTACACCCATATTCAGGGTGTAATATGTAACATGTTTCTATTGCAGCAGCCCCCACACCCCCGATCCCCTGTTGTGACATTGACTGGGAAATCTTCTCCCCGCACCAGCTGTCACAATTTACAAAAAAACACGACCATGCGGGACTACGCCTACCCAGCTGCGTCATTCATTCACAGAGTTCTTTAAATGGGAGAACTACAAGTACCGATAGCCTTTGAGGCTGTCAACTATGTGGTTCTCAAAGAGCCAGGGCACTGTTGAGTGCTGTGGCAGTTCATTGATGCTTCCTATCCTTGTGTAATTGCCTGCTTGTATGAGGTATGAGCAAGCAGCTTACACTGACAGTGTGCAGGAGCCCTGCATTGCACCTGTTATCTGCTGATCACTGGTGCAATGCTTTGCAGGCTCTAAGTAAAAAAAAATAATACATGTACAATGTTCTTCATATTTGCCTAGAGTTCAGATTTAAATGTAAAATTTGTTGCTACATTACATGCTTTAAAAAAGCAGACTACAGCACTGAATTTCTTGCCTTCCTGTCATTGATCTACTATACATTTCCAATAATTATGTTTACTTATGTAGCTTGAATTTACCCTTAAAGGAGATCTACATTGCTATAGAGGCCTATGATCAAAGTATTTCTATGCATCTGGAGTTTGTAGTTAAGTTTCCCTGTGTGAATTTGGTTCATTCCCACGCTGTGACCCAAACAGGAATTCACACACCCTGCGGTCAATGGCCCCATAATCCTGCATACTGAGCTCCTAGACTCCTCTCATCATTTCTTGCTGCTTGTCCGAGATTTCCCCTTCTATGAGATTTGAAGGGATCTGATGTCTACTATCTCCCTTACTTTTATAATTAAAGCGAGGCTATTGAAAAAAAAAATTACATAAATTATACAGTCTGTCAATAACATCAACACAGCAGTCCCAGAGTCCCCCTGTAATATGGTTGTATTACCTGTTGATCCTACCCGTAAGCGTTCTCTTACACTAGCTGTTAAGGGAAGTAAAACCATGCAGTTGAGCTGCTGTTAGACTGCTTTCACACTGAAAGTGCCTGCCTTTTAAGCTTGAATGGGAGAATTGAGAAAGAGGTAAAAAAATGTGGCTCAACCACATGTTTTTACTATCTCCCAACCCTTGCAGGCTTGAGATAAACCTTTTTACACTAGGGTGCTTACAATGATAATCTGTCATATAGTTAAAACCTTTATCCCCAAAAGGGAAAAAATTCCTCTGTAAGGCTCCATTCACACTAGCGCGTTTTTTGATGCATTTTGCATTTTGCAGAAATGCATGGGGATTTTTTAACATGAGTTCCTATGGAACATGTTCACATCAATGTATTTTTGTACCTCTGCGTTTTTGGAAAGGGTCAGGGACTTTTTTTCATGCAAAATGCAGCGTTTTGCATGTAATAGAATTCAATGGACCAGCATCAAAAACGCAAGTACATCGTTTTTGCAGCGTTTTTGCCGCGTTTTTGCCGCGTTTTGCGTTTTTGGCGTTTTGGTTTTTTTTAGACTGTATACAGTCTAAAAAAAAACTGTAAAGAGAAAAAAAAACGCTGTAAAAACACTGCAAAAACGCTGCTCAAAAACGTGGCAAGCATCACAAAAAAATAAATAAATATAGTTCAGAATGTGACGTATAATTAAACATTTTGGCAAAAATTTGGATTTGTTAACACATTCTGGCAAAAATCTAAATGAGCTTACACTTGCTAACAAATATTTTCTAATAAAACTGCCATCTGTAATATAGGGTAACACCCCAGCAAATCTGAGCAGTGAGAATATTCCCTAGATCTTTGGATGGGTGGGTGAAGTAATACTTACATAACCTACTCGCTGAATCATTAGGCAACATTTGTGATCTAGGGAGTTTGTTTTGTTAACAGCAAATCAGGGTCAATTATTTAATTAGTAGTGATACAAAAAAATTGGCAAAAAAGACTGATAATTACATTAAAGCATCTCAAAGAAAAAAAAAGTAGTAGTCAATAGTCAATCAAAAATGATTCATAAAAATATATAATGTATAAGAACTGCCATTGCTCATTTGTTTCTTAGGCAGGCCATACACAGTTCGAAATAGAGGAGATTCGATTGTCCATGGGCAGGCTGAATGTACCAGGTTGATCAATCAAGTAACCAGCATTCCGGGTTTCATCTGCGATTATCGCTAGCAATAGTCACTGTCTTCTCCTGGTGGGTGGTTGATGGGGGAATCGAGCAAAGTTAAGAAATTTGCTCTGTGTATGGCCGGCCTTAATTTTAAAGGTAGGTTTATTTTAACGGTGAGAGACAGAATAACAACAAAAATATCCAGAAAAAACGCATTTCAAAAAAGTTATAAATTGATTTGCATTTTAATCAGTGACATAAGTATTTGATCCCCTATAAATCAGCAAGATTTCTGGCTCCCAGGTGTCTTCTATGCAGGTAACGAGCTAAGAGTAGGAGCACTCTCCTAAAAGGAGTGTTCCTAATCTCAGCTTGCTACCTGTATAAAAGACACCTGTCCACTGAAGCAATCAATCAATCAGATTCCAATCTCTCCACCATGGCCAAGACCAAAGCGCTGTCCAAGGATGTCAGGGACGAGATTGTAGACCTACACAAGGCTGCAATGGGCTACAAGACCATCGCCAAGCAGCTTGGTGAGCGAGTATCAACAGTTGATGCGATTATTCGCATATGGAAGAAACACAAAATAATTGTCAATCTCCCTCGGTCTGGGGCTCCATGCAAGATCTCACCTTGTGGAGTTTCAATGATCATGAGAACGGTGAGGAATCAGCCCAGAACCACAAGGGAGAATCTTGTCAATGTTCTCAAGGCAGCTGGGACCATAGTCACCAAGAAAACAATTGGTAACACACTATGCTGTGAAGGACTGAAATCCTGCAGTGCCCGCAAGGTCCCCCTGCTCAAGAAAGCACATGTACAGGCCCGTCTGAAGTTTGCTAATGAACATCTGAACGATTCAGAGGAGAATTGGGTGAAAGTGTTGTGGTCAGATGAGACCAAAATTGAGCTCTTTGGCATCAACTCAACTCGCTGTATTTGGAGGAGGAGGAATGCTGCCTATGACCCCAAGAACACCATCCCACCAGCAAACATGGAGGTGGAAACATTATACTTTGGGGGTGTATTTCTGCTAAGGGGACAGGACAACTTCACCCCATCAACAGAACAATAGACACAAAACAAAGGGTTCCCCTAGGTGGACTTTTCCGGCACTTGCAAAGGCAAAAAGTGGGGTATGTAAAAATAGAGGGCGTTTGTATATAATAAAAAACATATAATTTTATTCGTATTGAAAAGTACAATTGATAAAAACAAGCAATAGATATCTAAGGTAACATAGTAAAACTACATAGTAACCATGATAAGCAACACAAAATAAGTTGTGATGAAAAGCTCTTCTCAAGCCCGACGCGTTTCGGGGTACTTAATATCTGTACGGTCCTTCTTCAGGGGCATGGTTGAGAGAGAAGGGTTCATCTAGGCTAATTGAAAAGGGATGAAAGGGAGGGGGGTCAAGTGATTGGTAAAGCTTTCAATAGTATTAGATGAGAGGTTGGGATGATCAATTGATCACCTACCTGAAGATATATGATTATTTGCTTGTGAAGATTTCTAAAAACAAAGAGGGCCACGGAGGAAGGGCAGGGTATGGCAATAAGTATTAGTGTTGTAGCTAATGTAGATGTTGATACTTAGACGGTGAGGGATGCAGGTTGGTAGGCTGCAGTCACCATGGAGAAGTGTGACAGTACTCCCGTCCCGACCGACCCGGGCGCGCGCAAACCAGAGCGGCGTGCTGAGGTCACAGGAAGGCGTCTCTAAAAAAAAAAATAAGAAAATATAGGAAAATATAGAGAGGACCTTAAGAGAGGGTCCATAATAGGTAGGTTGAAGGTAGTGGATGAATGTGTAAATACATAAGTTAGTAGGAATGAGGTTAGTAATGGGGAGAATGTAGGGGATGATATATATGCAATTAAAAATGCATCAAATAGGGGCTAACAAAAAGGTACAGCTCACATTGCACTAAAGTGGCAAAGTACATATGTATATATATATGGTTTTTAACTTAAGGGTTCAACATAATGTAGAGTAAAAGTAAATACACAATTATGCCGCGTACACACGGTCGGACTTTCTAGAAAGCTAGGTCCGACGTACTTGCCGCCAGACTTCCGGCGGACTACCGCCGGACTTTCTGAACGGCCGGACTTGCCTACACACGGCCGGACTTTCCGGAATCCGGTCTTCCCGACGGACTTCCGCCGGACTTTCAGAACGAACGGACTTTCCCACACACGGACAAGTCCGTTCATTTTGAACGTGACTTTGGTACGACGGGACTAGAAAAGGAATTCAATCTCGCCGCTTTTTTTGGCGAGATTGAAACCTTGCGAGCCCCGTCGCAGGCCCTTAGGTCTGGTATGGATTATAAAGGGGAACCCCTACGCCGAAAAAACGGCGTGGGGTCCCCCTAAAATCCATACCAGACCCCGATCCGAGCACGCAGCCTGGCCGGTCAGGAAAGGGGGTGGGGACGAGCGAGCGCCCCCCCCCTCCTGAACCGTACCAGGCCGCATGCCCTCAACATGGGGGGTGGGTGCTTTGGGGGAGGGGGGCGCCCTGCGCCCCCCCCCCCCCAAAGCACCTTGTCCCCATGTTGATGAGGACAAGGGCCTCTTCCCGACAACCCTGGCCGTTGGTTGTCGGGGTCTGCGGGCGGGGGCTTATCGGAATCTGGGAGCCCCCTTTAATAAGGGGGCCCCCAGATCCCGGCCCCCCACCCTATGTAAATGAGTATGGGGTACATGGTACCCCTACCCATTTACCTAGGTAAAAAGTGTCAGTAATAAAACACAACACAGGTTTTTAAAATAATTTATTAAACAGCTCCGGGGGGGGGGGTCTTCTTCCGTCTTCGGGGGTCCCTCCGGTTCATCTTCTCCCGGCGTCCGGTTGGTTCTTCTCCGCTCTCCGGCCTCTTCTCCCGGTGTCCCAGGTCTTCGGCCGGCCCCTCCGCTTTCTTCAGGTAGCTCTATTGCCAGCGGAGGTCCGGACTTCTGGGCTTCTTGGCTTCTTGGCTTCTTGTGTTCTCTTCTCTTCTCTTCCCCCAGATGTTGACACGACGCTCTCTCCGGCTGGACTGGTCTCTGAGGGCTGCGTTGTGACTTATATAGGCGGAGACCCCGCCCCCATATGATGTCACAGTCCCTGGGCATGCTGTGACTGTGACGTTTTAGGGGGCGTGGTCGACCACCGTTTTTTCGGCGTAGGGGTTCCCCTTTATAATCCATACCAGACCTAAGGGCCTGGTATGCCCCGCGATCGCCGCAATAGGAAGATTTGTTTTTCCTATTGCAGCGAGCGCGAACTGCAGTAACCTGCTCCTCCGTCGCATCTGGTCCTTCGGACTAGCATACAGACGAACGGGCTTTCCGTCAGGAACTGAGTCCGGCGGAGGTACGACGTAAAGATTTGAAGCAGGCTTCAAATCTAAAGTACGTCGGATTTCCGCAAAAATCCGACCGAAACGGTCCGTCGGAAGTCCGATGGAGACCACACACGGTCGGACTTTCCGCCGGACTTTGTCCGGCGGCGTCCGTCGGACTTTTGCAGGTGAAAAGTCCGACCGTGTGTACGCGGCATTACATGCCACAAAGTAAATATGATATGCATGGATATTGGAAAATTCCATAATAAATGTTAAGTAGCAGGTGGAATGATATAGTTAAGAGCAAAACAATAATATATGAAGTGTGAAAAAGACAAATGTATTAATACAAAGCCCATGTAAGTATGCTCCTAATAGCCTACAGGGACCAGAGTAAGAGCAGGCCCAGGACTGGTAGGGTGTAGCTGTACAGCTGAGCGGAGGAGTAATGAATATACCTGAAACTAGAGTGCTAGAGTAAGAAGGAGTAGGGAGAAGTAACTGAAGAATCATACCTTAGATGGGAACAAGAGTGTATGACGACAGCCTCACAACCAAGCGTCCGGCATATGTAGCGCCTTGGTAGGGAATGAATGGGGCTGGTTAAAGTAGTGTGGAGGTTCCAATCAGCTGGCGACAGAATGAGGCACAGCTGTGTTGTAGAAAGCGTAAGCAGAGACGTACTATATTGACCCCCCGAGGCGAGGATGCGCGGCGCCGCCCCAACAGCGCGTGCGCGAACGTCACGGCGTTTGGAGCAGCGTCGCGCACACCCACCCACCGGCACGGAAGTGCCACTCCGGCGAACTGCGCATGCTCGCCGGAGTGGCAACATGGAGGCAGTGGGCGTGGGGTGGAAAAGCGCCCAAGTACCTCCCTAAGCACTGCCCAAGAATTCTTGTGGCGGCTTTCCGTGCCGGGCAGCCGCTCTGGCGCAGGTGGCCAGAGCGGCTGCCCGGCACGGAAAGCCGCCACAAGAATTCTTGGGCGGCGCTTAGGGAGGTACTTGGGCGCTTTTCCACCCCACGCCCACTGCCTCCATGTTGCCACTCCGGCGAGCATGCGCAGTTCGCCGGAGTGGCACTTCCGTGCCGGTGGGGCGGGTGTGCGCGACGCTGCTCCAAATGCCGTGACGTTCGCGCACGCGCTGTTGGGGCGGCGCCGCGCATCCTCGCCTCGGGGGGTCAATATAGTACGTCTCTGCTTACGCTTTCTACAACACAGCTGTGCCTCATTCTGACGCCAGCTGATTGGAACCTCCACACTACTTTAACCAGCCCCATTCATTCCCTACCAAGGCGCTACATATGCCGGACGCTTGGTTGTGAGGCTGTCGTCATACACTCTTGTTCCCATCTAAGGTATGATTCTTCAGTTACTTCTCCCTACTCCTTCTTACTCTAGCACTCTAGTTTCAGGTATATTCATTACTCCTCCGCTCAGCTGTACAGCTACACCCTACCAGTCCTGGGCCTGCTCTTACTCTGGTCCCTGTAGGCTATTAGGAGCATACTTACATGGGCTTTGTATTAATACATTTGTCTTTTTCACACTTCATATATTATTGTTTTGCTCTTAACTATATCATTCCACCTGCTACTTAACATTTATTATGGAATTTTCCAATATCCATGCATATCATATTTACTTTGTGGCATGTAATTGTGTATTTACTTTTACTCTACATTATGTTGAACCCTTAAGTTAAAAACCATATATATATACATATGTACTTTGCCACTTTAGTGCAATGTGAGCTGTACCTTTTTGTTAGCCCCTATTTGATGCACTTTCAATTGCATATATATCATCCCCTACATTCTCCCCATTACTAACCTCATTCCTACTAACTTATGTATTTACACATTCATCCACTACCTTCAACCTACCTATTATGGACCCTCTCTTAAGGTCCTCTCTATATTTTCCTATATTTTCTTATTTTTTTTTTTAGAGACGCCTTCCTGTGACCTCAGCACGCCGCTCTGGTTTGCACGCGCCCGGGTCGGGCGGGACGGGAGTACTGTCACACTTCTCCATGGTGACTGCAGCCTACCAACCTGCATCCCTCACCATCTAAGTATCAACATCTACATTAGCTACAACACTAATACTTATTGCCATACCCTGCCCTTCCTCCGTGGCCCTCTTTGTTTTTAGAAATCTTCACAAGCAAATAATCATATATCTTCAGGTAGGTGATCAATTGATCATCCCAACCTCTCATCTAATACTATTGAAAGCTTTATCAATCACTTGACCCCCCTCCCTTTCATCCCTTTTCAATTAGCCTAGATGAACCCTTCTCTCTCAACCATGTCCCTGAAGAAGGACCGTACAGATATTAAGTACCCCGAAACGCGTCGGGATTGAGAAGAGCTTTTCATCACAACTTATTTTGTGTTGCTTATCATGGTTACTATGTAGTTTTACTATGTTACCTTAGATATCTATTGCTTGTTTTTATCAATTGTACTTTTCAATACGAATAAAATTATATGTTTTTTATTATATACAAACGCCCTCTATTTTTACATACCCCACTTTTTGCCTTTGCAAGTGCCGGAAAAGTCCACCTAGGGGAACCCTTTGTTTTGTGACTATAGATTATTGGACGTGGCACGGCTCTCTTTCCTAAACTAGTTGGTCACCCCTTTTTCCATCAAAAGAACAATTGGCGGGGCCATGTACTGTCAAATCTTGGGTGAGAACCTCCTTTCCTCAGTCAGGGCATTGAAAATGGGTCGTGGATGGGTATTCCAGCTTGACAAAGACACAAAACACATGTCCAAGGCAACAAGGTGTGGCTCAAGAAGAAGCACATTAATGTCCCGGAGTGACCTAGCCAGTCAACAGACCTTAATCCCATTAAAAATATGTGGAGGCATCTGAAGTTTCGAGTTACCAAACGTCAGCCTCGAAACCTTAATGACTTGGAGAGGATCTGCAAAGAGTAGTAGGATAAAATCCCTACTGAGATGTGTGCAAACCTGGTGGCCAACTACAAGAAATGTCTGATCTCTGTGATTGCCAACAAGGGTTTTGCCACCAAGTACTAAGTCATGTTTTGCAAAGGGGTCAAATACTTTTTTCACTCATTACAATGCAAAACAATGTATAACTTTTTTGAAAAGCGTTTTTCAGTTTTTTTGTTGTTGTTATTCTGTCTCTCACTGTTAAAACAAACCTACTATTAAAATTATAGACCGATCATTTCTTTGTCAGTGGGCAAATGTACAAAAACAGCAGGGGAACAAATACTTTTTTCCCTCACAGTATGTATGGCGGCAAAAGGATAGGCTTTAAGAAAAAGTCTGTTGGCACTTGTTGACCCGTGAGCTGGAAAATCTCTGTGCAGGGTGAGCCTGTGAGTATAGTTATTACCTTTTGTATCACTTGACCCTCCCTTCTAGATTGTAAGCTCTAACGAGCAGGGCCTTCTGATTCCTCCTGTATTGAATTGTATTGTAACTGTACTGTCTGCCCCCATGTTGTAAAGCGCTGTGCAAACTGTCGATGCTATATAAATCCTGTATAATAATAATACAACTTTTAATTAGTGTCACATATAAAGCAATCAATAAATTGTGAGCAGGCTTATCTCTGCGATAGCCTCTTCCTCCTTAAAGCGGAACTTCACCCTCACAGTCAACATTGGCTATTTTAGTCCTGCTAGCATTAGTAAATAGAAAGTATATCATATCTCCTTGTTTTAAACTTTTTTTTTTACATTTCTTCAGTTACATCCTGGCTTTCATGCCTAGGCAAATTATGTCATACATCCCAAAAGTCTTCAGGAGAGGAGGAGGGGTTTTCTTAGCTAAGCACCCTTCTGTCTGCATGCCTGAGCTAAGGGCAGATGAATTCCAGGAAGTAAATGCTACATGAATCTTCTGCCCTTACTCAAAATGCTAGGGGGTGTTTTTCAATGTGATTTCTCAGCAAAATAAAGCATGGAGACATGGATGGATGGGTGAGTTTGCATTGAATATTAAAAATGAATTAAAAAGTGATTTTGATTTGTGGTGCTCAGATACGTTCCTCTTTAAAGGTACAGCAACACACAAGAATCCTAAGCTGGCTAAAGGCAGCTAAAGCCTCCCCAGTGTGCTTTTGCACCAAATGTAACAAAGCAAAATAAATAATAGTTTATAACCAGCATAGGAAATTATACCAATTAATAGAAAAATTCCTCAGCTAAGTTCAGTCTTGATGTGATTGCAAGTTTGATTTTCTACAATCGTATGGTTTTCGATTTTCTACAATCGTATATACAGTAGATCCTCAGTGCCTCTGGAAATATTGTACTAAACAATGTAAGACCAAATATTATTATTATTATTATACAGGATTTATATAGTGCTGACAGTTTACGCAGCGCTTTACAACATAAGGGTAGACAGTACAACTACAATGCACTTTAATAAATAAATAAATATACTTCTGTTAGTGCATTAATATATAAAAATAATAGCAAAATACGTTCACTAGTTGTGTGTTCTTTCAATATTACTTTTTATGCCTTCAGTATTTATTTTCCTAATAAGTAGCGAGCAGATATGGGAAGAGATATTCTTTATAGCTAGCAATCTGTATGCCTTCTTACTGTAGTTTTTTTTTTTTTTTTTTTCTGTCCCTTATAAAACAAATGCTATGTGGGAATGCTGAACTATTTGCAATCCCCGGAGAGAACCTACATAAGGGCAGTTGCTATTTCTCATGAGCAGATCACTGGGTTAGGTTTCTTTTCCATTCCAGTTATGCTCTCACAATGACCCGCCAGATGTAACCCTTCTGTTCTCAGATACAAATATGTTTGCATTCTCTTCTTTTTGTTTGTTTAAGCTGATTCCAGGCATCTGGCCTGACTGTGATTTTTTTTTCTTTCAACTTTTTTTATTTCTCGACATTGGAATACATTTTTTTCATAATAAACTGATAAAGTAATGTTTGTTTTTGAAAACATCTTATAAGATATATTGGAGGATTTCAGCCAGTGCAAGCTTTAGTAATGATTGAAAAAGGAGACTCTAGCAGGCTTATTTAGTAACATGTATTATTTATTTCTTTTTATTTATTTATTTAATAAGAGCAATGTGCAGTAATCAGTAGCCAACCAATTAGATCACTCCTTCAACAAACTACAAATCATCCCTTACGCTAGGTTCACACCTATGCATGTGGCTACAGGTGCGGGGATCGCAGAGATTCCCACGATTCCCGCAACCACCCGCAGAGAAAACGTGTTGCTCTGCCAAAACGTGCGGGGCTGACATTCATTCTTAATGGCACCTCCACACATGTAGAAACGCAGCACGTTTGCGGGTGCAGGTCAAAATGGCCACGCGATTTCCCTGCAGGTCACGTTTTGCACCTTTTTCTGCGGGAAACGCAGGCATGACAGTCCTTTCATTTGAATATACTGCCATTCCCATACACACACAGGCCGCAAAAACGCTAAAGTGTGAACCTAGCATTAAAGACAAAACATTTTGAATAGAGTCATGAGGGTTAGAACTACTGTCAGGTTTTAATCAATACACCCATATAAGGAAGATTCACTCTCTCTTATTGTCCTGGTTCCCAATAACACCAGGGATTTGAGTAAAGGTAAGCCCAAGATTTTGAATTGCCCCCAGAACAGGATTAGAGGGGAAATATTTTAATGAAGGATACATGTTCATGTGACAACTGTCTAAGGTTGGGTTTCCCTCACATTGAAAAGACATTCTCTTAATTCTTTCTGAACCTACAGAACAGGAAGTGGAGGGAAATATTCCTAATGAGACACAGATGGCACACAGTGGCACTTTATTCAAATAAAAAATGTTTTGAATTTAAATATACTTTAAAGCAGGGGTCAGCAACCTGCAGATCGAGATCTACCAGTAGATCGCGGACAGCAGGGGCGGATCCAGAGTCTAGTCTCGGGAGGGGTACTGCCAGAAAATATTTTTTTTGCGGGCAATTCATCGGGGAAATGGCTAGTGTTGGCGCTTCATTCATCTTGGCAATCATCCTGGCACCATGGTTGTTATGGTGTCAGGATGATTGAAACGCCTTATTTATATTATTACATTGTAATATAAAATGAAATGGTTCAACGCACCATAATGCAGAATCAGTGGGAGCCTGAGTGTGTCACTTGCCACCGTCACCTGCCACCAGATGTGGATTGTCACTTGCCACGTCACCTGCCACACGTTGCAGATTGTCACTTGCCTGCTATCAGATGCAGATTGTCACTTGCCACGTCACCTGCCACATGTTGTGGATTGTCACTTGCCGCGTCACCTGCCACAAGTTGCGGATTGTCGTTTGCCACGTCACCTGCCACACTTTGCGGATTGTCACTTGCCATATCATCTGCCACACCTTGCGGATTGTCACTTGCTATGTCACCTGCCACACCTTGCGGATTGTCACTTGCCTGCTAGGGGGGTGTTTTGCTTGTCTCTTGCTTTGTCCCACCCAGAGTCAGGCAGCAGAGAGATGATGTAAATCTCTGCTGCCTGCGCTGCCTGCACAGTGAGGGCGGAAGTTACTGCAGGGATGCAGTGCGGTGAGAGATGATGTCATCCCTGGCAGCCCGGCCCGCCCGCTCTCTCACCCACCTGCCCGCTCACACACCGAGCCAGCCAGCACGCCCGCAACTAATTTCTCGGGGGGGGGGGGGGGAATTGCCGACAGGTGACTGGTAGATCACGGTCTGGGCTTGCTGACCCGCCATCCCAGAGCATCAAACAGAGTGTCATGCAGAGGGACTACTTGTAAAGTTGGAGCTGTATTAGGGAGCAAAAGCCACATAAGCTGATGCCTCCTCTGTAGTGCTGGCTCCTGTCCCATGCGGAGTGATACCAACTGCACTCCACCTCTTAGTAGTGGTCTCCAAAGTGGTGCCAGCAGCTGGAAAGAAGAGACCTTCATATCAATGTGCAGCAATACACTGGGTATAATAGTATAGGGCTGCTTTCACACTGATGTGCTGCAGTTTACCCACATCTCGGGTGCAGTGCAGTGTACCTGCAGCTTTCCTGAAGGTTAGCTGCACTTAGTCATAGATTTCTATTATATCCTGTAAGTTTGGTGCACTTTCTAAAAGGGTTTTATCACCCCCCAACTTTACATGTGAACGTAAACTAAGGGTGCCACTGCTCATTTACAAGTACAGCAGGCACTGCTGCTCCTCTGAAAAGTGATCTGAGTGTGTTTGACAGGTGGTGAGAGGAGGCAATATGTTGTCACCTTCACCACCTGATTCCAGCCCATGATTGCCATGCAATGCACATGATTGTGACACAGTAGTACGGTAATTAGAGGTTTAAATCAGGTGTGAGGAGGCGACACTGTGCCCTGTGATCTTTGACTTCTCCCATGTTGTTCAGATAGATCTCCACCTCTAAGGTTGCCTACCCCTGCTTTAAAGTAGAAGATGGTATAAAATGGTGCAAAGAGAAATGTGCGTGTACAAATTGCAATTCAGCTTGTTGAGATCAGTTAAGTTCAAGTGGACAGAGCTAAAAAAATGTGAAAACAACCCATTCAGTTTAAAATAGAAATGAAAAGCAAATTATTTTGTATAGATATATATATATAAAAAAAAAATCTAAATACTTTTTTTCCCTTTTTATAAGTGATCAGATTCCCTCTGTTCTCAGCTGCATAAGAGCTGATGGGAACAGCAGCACACTGAGTTTCCCAGTGAATGGTTGTGTTGTGGGGGCGTGTCAGGACAAGTCTGATCATTGGAGGAGCGCACACTTAGTTCCCAGCATAGCTAGAAAATTGACCATGGTGTGCTTAGTGTGGTCAGTTTTCATTACGAAAATCAGAGGGACTAGTGAAAACACCAGAGATTTCACACAAAGGAAGCAATACAAAGAGAACAGGATACTTTGCCATACAAGTACATGGTACAGCAGACACATACAGTATCAGGAATATGAAATGTTGGGATAACAAACTCTTTAAGAATGTACCTTTGTTTAAAATCCCTCCTGGAGAATAGCAGTGCACTTCCTTTTATATCAGCAGGCCTAGGCATTCCTGCGTACAGTCTCACAGCTGTAAATTGACAGTGTAAGATTACAGGTACCGCTAGTTTCACCAGATTTAGAGTGAGATTTGGAGATTGCACTGCTCTGCTGCTCACTGTTCTCCTAGCTAGTTCTCCTAGCTGGAAACTCTGATTTTAGGAAGAAAAGCCCTGCCCCTACCAAGATGGCTACCCCACACAGAGACACAGTGAAGGACAAGGCATAAAGAAGAAAGGTAAACTTTAGGAAGACCACAGACAATGCTGGTAAATAGTTGTTTGTCATCTGACTACCTTTTTGGGTACCGCTTCAAATGTTTAGTCCCGGCAAAACTTTGTTCTTAGCTTTAAGCAGTGGGATTAAATAGGACCCCTTTTGAGTTTTACTATGGTCTGTGATCCCACTGGAAATGTTCCCAAAGAAGGGAGGGAAATGTTCCCTCCCTTCTTTGTTAGAGGCAATTTGATGCTTTGCACAGAATAGTTAAAGTGAAAGATTCTCATGAAAAATCATCTTTGCAGCCAATGATACTCATCTACATGCAAATAAGGAACCTTCTTGCTTTATAGACCAACTCTGAGACCACTTAGCTTAGCTTGGAATTGAATTTCTAAATATTTTGGTCCCATTAGTCCAACCTAGCCCTCCCTAACAAGAACATCTACTATAAAATAACACACCAGACCAGGTTAGTGGCGTTCTCCTAAATCTGGCTTAGACAGGGCCTAACAATGTTTTTCTGAAACCCATAGCCAGCAGGTTGTGCACATGGAGCTTGCCTGTATAGATTTTAATGGAAAAGTCTATACATCTGCTATTGTACAGATTTACAGCCTTATTGATTATACAAAGTTAAGATTAGCTGTCCAAGCTCAGAGTCTATGTGTCAGAATCTGGATCTGAACCCAGGACCTCTGTTGCATCTGGCTGTGGCTCTTCTTACTGTCTTCTTTCTGGTGAACCTCAAACGCCTTGCTTCTCCCATTGACTTCCTATTTAGGACATGCCTTTGCACTTCCTGATTTATGTGCCTTTCTCCAGCCAGTATCTTGCCCCGTACACTTCTACTGCTGTCCATATCTTTATTACCACTAGTTACTGACTTTTGGCTTGTTCCTCAACTCCGCTTCCGCTTGAACCCTGTCTGCAACCACATGTTATGAACCATTGGCTTGTTTACTGAATACGCTTCTGTTTGATCCCTACCTGCTACATCTCCTACTGGACACCTGCTTGCATACCTACTAGTGGGGCAATCCTGAGGACCATGACCTAGTACTACTAGCACACAGAAAAACCCCTCTCTACCATCAAGAGCTCTGGTGAAGACTGGCTAGTGCTTAGACCCCACACCTTGGGTGAGCCAACGTCACTTCTGTATATACATTTACTTGACACAGAAAGATTTTTGTTATTGTAGTATCATATTCATGGTATACATGTGTGAAACAGAATACTTTTGAGCACTCAGAAGAAATGATTTATAGCAGGGTCCATATCTGTCAGCCAAGTCGAAGAACTGAAAAATCCAAAATATCTGCATCAAGTGAATTAGTGTAATGCAGTAATAATAGCAGCACACACATCAAATGTTTTGTTTATAGTTATTAGTAACATTTATAATAGTGTGACAGTTCAAGCACTCATATAACAATATCACACCGTCACTTTTCTCATTGAAGCCCACCTCTATGCAAAATTTTCTGCAGTTTTTTTCTTTCCTTACACCACCATTCAGTCCCTTAATGCCTTTTTGGGGTGTGGGGAACTTGAACTGCAAATGTGCCAGTCCCCGATAGTTCCCTTGCCCTGATGTCGCCACTGAGATTACTCCTCTAAATCCTGAGTAGATCCCACCACTGCACAGCCAAAAAAGTTGCTTAAGTAATGCAGGCAGTGACATAGAAACCTGAAGAAGGACCCTACCTTTAGTAAACTGAAGAAGAGAGAAGACTTGGACCTGGAAATGCAGGTGACTGTGGCTACTGCACTTTCCCTTAAAGTGCACTCTGTCCCTTAAAGTGGACTTTCACTCAAAAGTGAAAATACTTTTTATCCTCCTCTGTCCCCTGCCCTTAACACATTTTTGACAGGTACCAGCCCCCACTTCCTCAATTCTTGCCCTGGCCTGCAGCCTTTTGGGACACATCACACATCCCGGGAGGCTGCAGAACCAGCCCCACAGTGCTGCTATGTCTCGTGCATGTTCAGGGGCGTCGGCTTTGAAACATCAGGAAGTGACAGTCATCTCCCAAATCCAAGGAGGTGATAGAGCAGAGAGGGTAACTGGACACTCACTTGACTTGATGCAAAGTGACTCTTTCGCTGAAAGTTTTTTCTTCAATGCAGTAACATAAAATAACAATCTCTTAAACAATGCTAAATCTAATATTAACTCTTCATCACTGTGGCAGACACATTAGTGTCACGCTTCCCGATGACGTAACCTACGAAACGTACGTCGAGGTGCCTTCCGGTCACATCATTTCCGGGTCCCAGCTTCCGGTTTGTCTCTCAGCATTGGTGGAACGTACACCGATGATCCAGCTTCCATTTACTTTTACTGCGGGTATTCCTAGTGCCAGGGAGGCACCACCTAATGTAAGCAGGCTATTGTTAATTTGTTGCATGTTTTAATAAAACAATATTACGCTATTGGTCCTCCTTTGTCTTCTATCCCCCATGGGCAACCGTGTCAAAGAGGAAAGCCAAATATAGTAATTAACGGATCTGTCTGCAGTCTGTTTCCAGCATACTGACCTAGCGATCCCAGACCTTCTTTTTAGATAAAGAGGTCATGGAAATCTGGTGAGCAGGTTTCCATTAGAGCACATTGAGTGTTCTGGATTGTCTGTCAAGTGGTGAAGGACTGTCAGCACATTTTTGGATTATTTTTGAATCACTAAGCTGTTGTTCAGCATATGAACTTTCTTGCATTTGGTTATATTTAATAAACTTATTGGTTTACCTAATTTATTTAATCACTGTTTACGCAATCCTATCATGTATATAATTCAATCTATGCTTTTCAGAATCATTATTTATTGTTTATGAATTGTTATTTATTGCCAATATCTCACAATCAGTGTTCACTAAGCACCCCCTATTCACATAAGATTAACAGCCAAATTTGAAAGGAAATTCCAATACCTATAGTTTAAACGCTTTCCGTCCAGCGCATGACGATATACTTCAGTACAACGGCACAGCTTGCGCAAATGGGTATACCTGTATGTCCCCTTTAAATCACGACTAGTGGGCGCATGCCCGCCGCGTGAAAGTGCCCGTGGGTCCCGCGGACTTGATGTCTGCCGATGGCGATCGTGTCATGGAGAGGCAGAACGGGGAGATGCCTATGTAAATAAGGCATTTCCCTGTTCTGCCTAGCAACATGACTGGGATCTACTGCTTCCTGTCATCAGGAGCAGTGATCTGTCATGTTCTAGTGAGCCCATCCTCCCTACAGTTAGAAAACACTGAGGGAACACACTTAACCCCTTGATCGCCCCCTAGTGTTGAACCCTATCCCTGCCAGTGACATTTACACAGTAATCAGTGCATTTTTATAGCACCGATCACTGTTTAAATGTCACTGATCCCACAATAGTGTCAAAAGTGTCCGATCTGTCCACCGCAATGTCGTAGACACGATAAAAATCGCAGATCGCCGCCATTACTAATAAAAAAAAAATAATAATAAAAATTCCATAAATCTATCCCCTATTTTGTAGACGCTATAATTTTGCGTAAACCAATCAATATACGCTTATTGTGATTTTTTTTTTTTTTTTACCAAAAATATGTAGAGGAATACATATCGGCCTAAACTGAGAAAGAAATTTTTTTTTATATATATTTTTTGAGATATTTATTATAGCAAAAAGTAAAAAATATTGCTTTTTTTTTTCAAAATTGTCACTCTTTTTTTGTTTAAAGCGCAAAAAATAAAAACCGCAGAGGTGACCAAATACCATCAAAAGAAAGCTCTATTTGTAGGGAAAAAGAAGGACGTAAATTTGATTTGGGTATATAAATCTTGTATAATAATAATAATAATAATTGTCAGTTAAAGCGACGCAGTTCCATATCGTAAAAAATGCTCTGGTCAGGAAGGGGGTAAATCCTTTCGGGCTGAAGTGGTTAATAGTCAGTTATTATTAGTTAGTTATTATTTCGGATTTTTGAATGTCACGTTTTCAAATTTCCAAATTTTCGAATTTCCCGAATTTACGAATCTTCAAATTTTCAAATTTCGATTATAACGAATGACCCCGAAAAAATGAAAAAAAAAAACAAATTAAACAAAAACGAACAAATTTTTCGGCAGTGCACATGTCTATAAATAACCACCATAATGATCATGCATACTGATTGTTGGCAATGTATCTACATTAAAAACTAAGGAGAAACCCCAATATGGACTAATATGGAGTTCCATTGATGCAGTCAATGAAAGATATTGAAAAGAAGATGCATAATTTGGAAATGTAAACTTTATTGCATATGTAGCACCCTCCTAGTTAGGCTGCTAGGCTGTTAAAATGCATTTAGGCTCCTCTGTAAACCCTGGAGCATTTGGCTCCTCTGTAAAACCAGAACAGTGCCTATGGCTGTTCTGGATTTAACAGGTTGCACGTTAGCTTGCTCTCCCCTGCCTTCTAGATTGTTCTGGAAGATAGAGGTGGGGCAAGGCAAATGGACAACATGAATGTTTATACTGTTTCAGCCAATCCCTGGGGGAGGAATGCCCAGCTCGTGGTTGGGAAGGTGTATAAATAGTCTGAGATGCAGAACTGCATGGGGATTCCACCAATTCAGGTGGGGGTTGGCAACCCCCTACCCCAGGTCATTGTATTCTTTCAAATTGTCTCTCATCAAGGTCCCAGCTAAGATTAGATGGGGGGCCTATTCTCAAATGATCTCTTGGAGCCAATCTGAAACTCTGCTCAAATATCTTGTCAAAGACGTTTCTGGGGAGTCTGGTTGACCTTTCCCTCACTGTAGTATGTTCTGCTTCACTGAAAGAAGGCATCCCATGGGACATTGTAAGTACTGATCTGACCTTGGGTTTTTTGACTGTTCTTTAGTGAACAAGCAAGTAGTTGTTCTAAGAGGAGACTGCTCTTATATGGTTTCATTCCAGGTTTAACTGTTTGGCTCCAGCTTTTTTAACTATTTAAAGAAGTGCAGATATAGCAAAGAGTGTCTTCCTGTTTGTACATAGCTCTGGAGCTATGTAAACACCAACAATTTGCTCTCTTTGAAACTCAGTAAGCTGTGACATGACTCGAAAGTGAGGCTTCCCACCTGTTAGCTAGGTGTCTCATCACACAGCTGAAGCAAAAGAGTGTGAGGAAAGGGGCAATAACCTGTTTTAAAACCCTCCTTTTCCTCATGGGATGTGGTGGTATGAGTTTCAATTGATTGATTTTTGTGGTCAAAAAATGTTCAGCTAATTGGGAATGTTCTGAAAGTTCTGGGGGGGGTCCTCTAAGATAGGTCATTTAAGGTCACCCGACCCTCCAGAACATTCCAGAAATTCCAAGTACCCAAATTTAAGCAGGAGGCTGAGGAGGGTCTTTGCCAGTTGCCAGAGGGATATTTGAAGAGCACTCCACTGATTTTGGCTTATTTTGCTTACAGTTTTAAAGTCTTTATTGATTAAAAGAGTTATGGTGAATTGTTAAGTTTAAACAAGGCCACAGCCATTATTGATCCATTTTGGTGTGTCTAACGTTCTTTGTATGTTTGGAGTTTATGCCGCTTACCGTCCCAAGTTACATGACTTCTGATTTCAACACGAAACATGTCGTCACTTTCACACTGCAAATCATGTCGTTTTTCCATATTTTTCTCCAATGACTGTACTTTCCCAAAGGAAGCCTCTTTCTTTCAATCATAGAAAGTGGCTGGATGTCCAGGAGCCACACATCAAGTCAAGACCCGCTGTATGAAGGTGAGTGGCAATCTCAGCCTGGACCCCCATCAGACCTACGTGTTTTGCTTCGCCCGTCCTCCCCAGAGGGATGGAGTCTCCAGGTGGAGGGGACGGTTTAAATGCATTGTTGGCCACCACTCACTCAGTGGAGTCTCCAGGTGGAGAGGGCAGTTTAAATGCATCATCAGGCACTACTCACTGAGGGGTGGCCAACAATGCATTTAAACCGCCCCCTCCCCCTGGAGACTCCATCCATGAGTAAGCTCCGGGGAGGACAGGCGGAGTGAAACATGTAGGGGGGGGGCCTGGTGGGGGTCCAGGCTGAGACTGCCACTCACCTTCATACACCGGGTCTTGGCTTTGTGGTTTCTCCTTAGTTTCTAATTTTCAGTCCTTAATGAAGGACCCTGGAGCTTTCTCAATGCAATTTGCCCTGGCAGTCTCCATAATCTTTAGTGTACATTATGTCTACAGCCACAGATAAGTGTTTAATATTTTAACAACACTTTGTGCAAACAACAGTAAGAAACAAAAGTTTCCATGGAGTCAAAAGTCATCACTTTTCTTGCACTTTAATAGTCTGCTCTCCTATCGAGTTTAAATATTAAAGTAGAAGCCTAACACTAAAATCCTTGCATCTACAGACATCCACAATCTAACACTAACCTATCTAGCCCTGTAAAGAAGAAATCAGTATACATACCGTACCTTTTTTTAAGCTGATTTTGACCCGATCTTCAGTGGCTGAAGCTCTGCAGAGGAGCTGTGAAATGAATGGGGACTGACATTACCCATAGAGTTACTATGGGGCTTCTGTTGTCAGCTGCCTCCTCTGCACCCGCCCCCACAGCGAAGCCACAGCTGACAGCTCAGCGTGGGATCGGGTCAGATCGGCTTCAGAAAAAGGTATGTATACTGATTTCTTTACAGGGCTAGATAGCTTGGTGTTAGATCGTGGATGTCTGTAAATGCAGGGATTTTAGTGTTAGGGTGGACTTCTACTTTAATCTCTGGCCTCAGTTAATAAAAGGTTTTAACAAGATGTGTGGCTCTGGCCTCTGTCGGTAAAATGGCTTAACAACCTAATTCCTTGTTTCATTAAAATATTTTAGTTCTTTAAAAGCATAAAACAAAATGTATTTCCTTTTAATTTCTTATAAATGTTTAATATACTTATATTTTATAGGGCATTTAAAAATTGTATGGCTACAAAGGATTTTGATCAAAGTATGACTTTGATATTATCAAAATGGCTTTATGTATTCAACCAGTCAACGGCCATTACCAAGGTGCAACATATAATAAAAAAAGAAATGACTTAATACATTTTCTTCTGGAAAACTGGTTTGTATTCTTACTGTAACCAAAAAAACTTTCCTGGAAAAATATACTTTTAAAATTGCGTCGTTTTTGTCTAATTTGATTACATTTTAATTTGATGAATTTTATATAAATAAAACAGCTACATTTATGCAGACCTGTCTTTCAGAAAATGTCCTTTGTTACCGTACGGATGACAGGTGAAGCGTTTTTCTTCAATTAATGCAGGCACAATTTCATCTCTAAAAATAAAGATTTCATTATTATAATTAAAATAATGACATATTCTGGGAAAAACCACTTTGCCCTGTGTGTTATATGGCCTATTAAGGGAGGAAAAGTTACATTAAATTGCTGTGGCAGTTATAGTAAATGCAGCTTAGATTCAGCTTGATACAAAATGACTTCTCTTATGTTCTGTTTGACCTTCACTGGATGTGCAGGTAAAATGCAGCCTTTTGTTAAATGCCTGCCAATAGAACAACATGTAAAATACCACTGTGTCCAGGCAGTTCTTTGTAGGATTCATCAAACTTTAACACCAACATCATTCAAAATTAATTGCTACAATTGTATACCAGATCGTCATTTAAAGGCTATTCATCAAGTCTCCTACCGGTCATAAAATATGATTAATTGCAGCACGCTAGTAATTGTAAAAGAAACCCAGCTCTGAGATAACATTAGTGTTTTATGAGCCTGTAATACATCTCCGTATAGGGTGTTTTAAAGAGAATAAAACGTGATAGCATAATTTCCTAAAGTGCTTGGGATAATAAATACATGTATAGGAAGAAACATTTGAAAGAAGTTTAATTTGAATTTATTGTTGTGACTTTCTGCTTTGTATACATTGGAGATTATGAAGTAACTTTATTTCAAATGTATGTGAATGAGTGTCACTATTAAACACTTATAAATGAACACATGTTGTATGAAGTGTGGAATGTGTCACACGTCTTTAATATTCATATCTGATGGCGCTAATAAATCCATAAAGTACTGAGTGACGTTATTGAAATTTGTTCTGATAGTTTGTCCAATCTGTTTGTTGCTGAAACAATACACTATATTTTCCTACAGTGGGCTTTCATAGGGTTAAAATCTTCTATTTCTGTTTTGCCAAAGAAAAATTCTCTTGTCTGAGTTCATACAGATGTGCCAGGCTTTTTCCAACTGAACACACATGTTAAAAGGTGTCCATATAAAAACATTATAGTGGAAAATTGTGTTCTGCTAGGGGCATTGATTGTCAATTTCTTTTCTTTGTTTGAGCTCGAGCATTGGATAGAACCTGCAAAAAAGCCAACGAACAGGAAAAACCTTATTTTATTTTTATATTTTTTTATTTATGTATTTTTGTGAAGAGTTTTGCTGAATGGAGGATGGTCTGCAGTTAGTGTGTTGGTGTGTGTTTATTAGTCTCTGAATACTTATATACTACTCAGTAGGGATGAGCCGAACACCCCCCGGTTCGGTTCGCACCAGAACCTGCGAACGGACCGAAAGTTCGCACGAACGTTAGAAACCCATTGACGTCTATGGGACTCGAACGTTCGAAATCAAAAGTGCTCATTTTAAAGGCTAATTTGCATGGTATTGTCCTAAAAAGGGTTTGGGGACCCGGGTCCTACCCCAGGGGACATGTATCAATGCAAAAAAAACTTTTAAAAACGGCCGTTTTTTCGGGAGCAGTGATTTTAATGATGCTTAAAGTAAAAAAAAAAAATATTCCTTTAAATATCGTACCTGGGGGGTGTCTATAGTATGCCTGTAAAGTGGCGCGTGTTTCCCGTGTTTAGAACAGTCCCTGCACCAAATGTCATTTTTAAAGGAAAAAATCTCATTTAAAACTGCTTGCGGGTTTAATGTCATGTTGGGTCATGGCAATATGGATGAAAATCAGTGAGACAAACGGCATGGGTACCCCCCCAGTCCATTACCAGGCCCTTTGGGTCTTGTATGGATATTAAGGGGAACCCCGCACCCAAATTAAAATAAGGAAAGGCCCTATATACTCTGAACAGCAGTATACAGGCGGTGCAAACAAGACAGGGACTGTAGGTTTGTTGTTAAGTAGAATCTCTTTGTAATTTTGAACGGGTACATTTTTAACGTGTTTAGCTCCAGCCAAAAAATCTTTTTTAAGCTTTTTGGAAAACATAGGGAAGGGTTATCACCCCTGTGACATTTGTTTTGCTGTCTTTCCTCCTCTTCAGAAGATTTCACCTCACTTTTTGTCCCAATGAAAAATGTTTTTTGAAAATTTGGGTTTTTTTGTGGAACAAGGATTGGAAAGCATCAGTGGAAAGGAGAAATTGTTTTCCCATATTAACTCTTACAGGAGAGAATTTCCCTTCCTAGGGGTAGATTTCATCTCACTTCCTGTTGTCTCCTTCCGTTTGCAAGTAGGAGTCGTTTGTAAGTTAGATGTTTGAAAGTAGGGTCCTGCCCTATATACTCAGCAGAAATTTGGGCCTTAGGTGTTGCTGTGGCCACAACACTGTAAGCCCTCACAGGGCCCTGCTGTGAAATATTAGATCAAGAATTGTAATTACATGCCCCTGTTGAACAGGAGCTGAAAAATTAGGCCTTAGGCACTGGTGCTGGTGCCACAACACTGCAACCCCTCACAGACACTCTAGTTGGAACGCAGGAACGAGCCCTGCTGCAAAGTATTGCATCAAAAATTGTAATTACACGCCCCTGTTAGACAGGGGCAGAAAAATTGGGCCTTAGGCACTGGTGCTGGTGCCACAACACTGCAACCCCTCACAGACACTCTAGTTGGAACGCAGGAACGAGCCCTGCTGCAAAGTATTGCATCAAAAATTGTAATTACATGCCCCTGTTAGACAGGGGCAGAAAAATTGGGCCTTAGGCACTGGTGCTGGTGCCACAACACTGCAACCCCTCACAGACACTCTAGTTGGAACGTAGGAACGAGCCCTGCTGCAAAGTATTGCATCAAAAATTGTAATTACATGCCCCTGTTAGACAGGGGCAGAAAAATTGGGCCTTAGGCACTGGTGCTGGTGCCACAACACTGCAACCCCTCACAGACACTCTAGTTGGAACGCAGGAATGAGCCCTGCTGCAAAGTATTGCATCAAAAATTGTAATTACACGCCCCTGTTAGACAGGGGCAGAAAAATTGGGCCTTAGGCACTGGTGCTGGTGCCACAACACTGCAACCCCTCACAGACACTCTAGTTGGAATGCAGGAACGAGCCCTGCTGCAAAGTATTACATCAAAAATTGTAATTACACGCCCCTGTTAAACAGGGGCTGAAAAATTGTGCCTTAGGCACTGGTGGTGGCGCCCAGAACCAAAAATGTTCTTACAAGCTATCAGCGTGATGATTGAGGAGGAAGAGGATAATTACTCAGGGATAGTCACTCAGCATCAGCATAGGCAGTCTTTGAAGGGATCTGAGATTTCAAAAAAAAATATTCGGTTACATCAGCATCAGGTGCTTGGTAGCTGGTGGTGATCCAAGACTGATTCATTTTTATGAAGGTCAGCCGATCGACCGAGTCGGTGGACAGACGCACCCTGTGATCGGTTACCACGCCTCCAGCACCACTGAATGTGCGTTCCGAAAGAACGCTGGATGCAGGACAGGCCAGTAGCTCAATTGCATACTGTGCAAGCTCTGGCCAGTGATCCATCCTCAAGACCCAGTAACCCAGAGGATTTTCGGTGGGAAAGGTGTCCAAGTCTGATCTTGCCCCTAGGTATTCCTGCACCATGTAAAACAGACGCTGGCGATGGTTGCTGGAACCGATCATACCTTGGGGCTGCGGACCAAAAAATTGTCTGAACGCATCGGTCAGACGGCCACCTTCTCCACCGCTCCTTCTTTGACTGACCGAAGCCTCAGCAACACGTTGTCCAGAAACAGGAGTTTGTAACCTCCCAGTCTCTGGGAACGCATTGCACAGACCTTTCTGCAAGGCCTCCCGAAGATGTTTCATCCTCTGCTCCCTCTGCGATGGCAAGATAAGGTCCGCAACCTTACCCTTGTAACGTGGATCAAGGAGGGTTGCCAGCCAGTATTGGTCCTTCTCCTTGATACCACGAATACGAGGATCCTTACGCAGGCTTTGCAGGATCAGGGAGGCCATGCAGCGTAGGTTTGCTGAGGCATTCGGTCCGGAGTCCTCTGGGTCACTAAGGACGACAACGTCCGCAGCCACCTCCTCCCAGCCACGTACAAGTCCATGTGTTTCTTGGGACTGATCCCTTAAAGACTGCTGCTGATGCTGAGTGCCAGGCTCCACCTCCATACTGACACAATCTTCCTCCTCCTCCTCCTCCTCCTCCTCGTCCTCTTCCTGTGTGATCGGCGGGCACGCAGGAACACTGTCTGGATAAAGGGGGCCTTGAGAGCTAAGGAAGTCCTCCTCTTCCTGCCTCTGTTCTGCCTCAAGTGCCCTGTCCATTATTCCACGCAGCGTGTGCTCCAACAGGTGGACAAGGGGGACAGTGTCACTGATGCATGCACTGTCACTGCTCACCATCCTCGTGGCCTCCTCGAATGGTGACAGGACAGTGCATGCATCCCTGATCATGGCCCACTAGCGTGGGGAAAAAACCAAGCTCCCCTGACCCGGTCCTGGTGCCATAGTCGCACAGGTACTCATTGATGGCCCTCTGCTGCGTGTGCAGCCGCTGCAGCATGGCCAACGTTGAGTTCCACCTGGTGGGCATGTCACAGATTAGGCGGTTCTTGGGCAGGTTAAACTCCTTTTGGAGGTCCGTCAGCCGAGCACTGGCATTATATGAGCGGCGGAAATGCACACAGACTTTCCTGGCCTGCCTCAGGACATCCTGTAAGCCCGGGTACCTGCCCAAGAACCGCTGCACCACCAAGTTAAGGACGTGAGCCAAACAGGGCACATGGGTCATTTGTCCCTGTCGGAGGGCAGAGAGGAGGTTGGTGCCATTGTCGCAAACCACCATTCCTGCCTTAAGTTGGCGTGGCGTCAACCACCTCTGAACCTGCCCCTGCAGAGCTGACAGAACCTCTGCCCCAGTGTGGCTCCTGTCCCCCAAGCACACCAGCTCAAGCACCGCATGGCATCTTTTGGCCTGCGTACTTGCGTAGCCCCTTGAACGCCTACGGAGCACCGCTGGTTCCGAGGAAGAGGCCATGGAGGAAGAAGAAGAGGAGGGGGTGGAGGAGAGAGGTGTGTCACAATCAGCATTTTGGAGGCGTGGTGGCGGAACAACCTCCAACACTACTGCACCTTGTCCTGCATCCTTCCCAGCTGCCAGCAGAGTCACCCAATGCGCCGTGAAACTTAGGTAACGTCCCTGTCCATGCCTGCTGGACCATGAGTCAGCGGTAATATGCACCTTACCGCTGACCGCCCTGTCCAGCGAGGCATGGACATTGCCTTCCACATGCCGGTAGAGAGCCGGAATCGCCTTCCATGAGAAAAAGTGGCGTTTGGGTACCTGCCACTGAGGAACCGCACATTCCACAAACTCACGGAAGGGGGCAGAGTCTACCAACTGAAAAGGCAGCAGTTGAAGTGCTAGCAATTTTGCCAAGCTAGCATTCAACCGCTGGGCATGTGGATGGCTGGGAGCAAACTTTTTTCGGCGGTGCAGCAGCTGGGGCAGGGAAATTTGCCTGGTACAATCTGACGTCGGTGTACCAAAAGCAGATTGCCCACAAGTACTTGGCTGTGACACACCTAATTCTACACCTTCATTCCTCTCACTGCAGGTCTCAGAGAGGACTGGAGGTCTAGTGGGGTTGGAAATCTCAGCTGATGAGGAGCAAGGAGAGATCCTCTTTGTTCTTTGGTGTGGGTCTTTTAGATACGCTTGCCAACGAACTGCATGGCAGGTCAACATATGTCTGGTCAAGCATGTGGTACCCAAGCGGGAGATGTTTTGGCCACGCGAGATACGCTTGAGACATATGTTGCAAATAGCAGCGGTGCGATCTGATGCACTGGTCTCAAAAAAGGCCCACACCAAAGAACTTTTTGAATAACGCGCAGAGACTGCAGCGCCCTGCACATGTGGAGCTTTGGGGTGTGATGCAGTCAATGTACTGCCCTTAGGCTGGCCCCTGGAGGGCATCCTGCCTCGTTGGTGATGTGCCGCCTCCTCCTCCTCCTCCTCCTCCTCCTCCTCTCTCCTATCAGGCACCCACGTTGAGTCAGTGACCTCATCATCCCCTCCCTCCTCATCACTGGAGCAAACCTGGCAGTATGCTGCAGCAGGGGGAGCATGACTGCCAGATTGCTGTCCTTCTTGGGCACCCCCTCTGTCCGTGCTCATGTTACTGCCTTCATCGAGCTCAGTATCATCATCAGAGCCTTCCAAACGCTGGGCATCCTCCTGGAGCATGTACCCAACACTGTGGTCAAACAGTTCGAGGGAATCCTCAGGAGGACATGGTGGACCTAGGGAAGGAGTCACTGATGACATTGAGCTGAGGGAAGAGGCCGCTGCTTTGCCAGACAAAGCACCCTGGGTGAGAGAGGATGAGGAGGATGAGGACGGCTTGGTCATCCACTCGACCAAGTCTTCCGCATGTTGCGGCTCAACACGGCCAGCTGCCGAAAAAAAGGCCAAGCGTGTCCCATGGCCACGTGCTGATGAGGATGCACCGTCTCCACGACCAGCACTAGACACAGAGCCTGCTTGCCCTCTCTTATTGGCTTGTGACTGTCTGCCTCTCCTTCTTGGCCTTCCAGACATACTAATGGCCTGTAGCTGCACTAAGCTGGGATAGAACACCAGTAATTTTCTTCAGGTAGCTTTATATACTGTAACCAGACAAGCCTGCCTGTCAGTAGGAAGATAACAGGAACGGATCTAGCTGAACACTGTGAGCAGGACGCACTGTACTAAATGTAAATAGTCTAGCTGCCTGACCGTGGTACTAATAGGATCAAATAGAACACCTGTAATTTTCTTCAGGTAGCTTTATATACTGTAACCAGACAAGCCTGCCTGTCAGTAGGAAGATAACAGGAACGGATCTAGCTGAACACTGTGAGCAGGACGCACTGTACTAAATGTAAATAGTCTAGCTGCCTGACCGTGGTACTAATAGGATCAAATAGAACACCTGTAATTTTCTTCAGGTAGCTTTATATACTGTAACCAGACAAGCCTGCCTGTCAGTAGGAAGATAACAGGAACGGATCTAGCTGAACACTGTGAGCAGGACGCACTGTACTAAATGTAAATAGTCTAGCTGCCTGACCGTGGTACTAATAGGATCAAATAGAACACCTGTAATTTTCTTCAGGTAGCTTTATATACTATAAAATATGTAAAAAGGCCTTCGCGCTATTAAATGTGCTAAAACAAACTGCTAAATATCAAAGGTGAGGTGATAAGGGGTGTATAATAAATAAAGGTGTAATGTGTTGAGTTAAATCACAGCTGTCTGCAGCAGAACCTGAAGTGTATCACAATCCACTCACAGTAAAATAGATGCTAGAAATGATCCCGCGCTACAGCAAAAAAATGCATATAAAATCAAACATAAAAATGACCTTACAGTGTCTAAAAGGTGAACAGATGATAATCCTCTTAAGGCAAAGTGGTATAAATAAAAAGATGAATCCAAAGACACAAAGAATATTACTCGTCTCTAAAAATAATAATAATAATGAATGGAGCAAAAGTGCATAAAAAAGTGTCTGTGTAAAAAAAGTGTCAGGAAGGTCCAAACAAACAGTGGGCGTGGAGAGGTATGAATCCAGGGATGAGCTCACAGAACCCTCACCTTCATCGCTTGAAAATCAGGCATATAATAAACAGGAGTCCGTTGTGCGGTTACCACTTCAGCCACCAGGGGGCCCTTTATTCAACTGTATGTACGGCCAATAATCACTCTAGGCCCATAAGGAAGGAGATGATTCTGGTGTATAATCAAACATCCGCCACTGGAGGGACCTCTACATCATTCACAAACGGCCTCAAATAGATATCCCATCCAAATCCTCATCCGAACCTGTCACCTCCGCTCGGGGGGGAGGGGGGGGGGAGGCGGGGGGAACAAGGGAACGAGAGAGGGTAGGTAGAGGTGGGGAGAGAAGAAATTCCAGATAGTGTAGTATGTCAAATCCAAATAGGTTTATTTCAAAAAGTAATCCTGGACTCTTACAATATAAAAGTTTAAAAACAAGCAAGAATCAGCAAACGAAGCGTCCGAGCACCACTCTTACGTCACTTCCGGTGCACTGTCAACCTACGACCACTCCCTACGCGTTACGTCATCACGTGACTTCATCAGGGGATGCTGATTGGTTGTGGCGATTGTATTTATATCATATAAAACCGGAAATCGATTAGCGGCCATTTTGTTGTGGTCCGTTCCATTAGGTAACCGTTACCTAATGGAGCGGACCACAACAAAATGGCCGCTAATCGATTTCCGGTTTTATATGATATAAATACAATCGCCACAACCAATCAGCATCCCCTGATGAAGTCACGAGATGACGTAACGCGTAGGGAGTGGTCGTAGTGCATGCTTGGCCAATCATCAGCCAGCAATGCACTGCGATGCCGCAGTGAATTATGGGCCGTGACGCGCCACACGAATTTGGCGCGAACGGCCCATATCGTTCGCAATTCGGCGAACGACCGAACAGCCGATGTTCGAGTCGAACATGGGTTCGACTCGAACACGAAGCTCATCCCTACTACTCAGTTAGACAATATTTAAGTGATTGTAAAGTCTTGTTTTTAAAAAATAACAAACATGTTATACTTATCTGCTCTGTGAAATGGTTTTGCACAGGGCAGCCCAGATCCTCATCTTCTCGGGTCCCTCTTCGCTGATCCTGGCCCCTCCCTCCAGTCGAGTGCCCCCACAGCAAGCAAGCTTGCTATGGGGGCACCCGAGCAGAGCTGCTGCTCCATGTGTCCAGATATGGAGCTGCCATTCAGCCCCACCCCTCTCTCTGCTGATTGGCTAACTGACTTTGATTGACAGCAGCGGGAGCCATTGGCACCGCTGCTGTGTCTCAGCCAATCAGGAGGGAGAGTCCCAGACAGCCAAGGGACTCATGGCCATCGCTGGACAGAGATGGGGCACAGGTAAGTCATGGGGGGCTGCTACACACAGAAGGCTTTTTATCTTAATGCATAAATTGCATTAAGATAAAAAAAAAACCTTCTGACTTTACAACTCCTTTAAAAGGTTGTAACTTAAAAAAAAAAAAAAAGATCCTGTTCCTTCCTTTAAAACAGGGATATGCAATTAGCAGACCTCCAGCTGTTGCAAAACTACAAGTCGCATCATGCCTCTGCCTCTGAGTGTCATCCTTGTGGCTGTCAGTCTTGCTATGCCTTATGGGAATTGTAGTTATGCAACAGGTGGAGGTCCGCTAATTGCATATCCCTGCTTTAAAGCATGTTAAACCGCATAGTGCTTATCAGGTGTCATTTGTCCCTTTCTATGATGTAAACTATCTGGTTGATCCTGCCTGTTACTGTGCCCCCCTAGGTGTGCAGACCACGGTAATCATGGCTGCTGATCCAAGATACTGTGGTCAGTTTACGTGCCTCAGTCATCCCGCTGTGTTTAGAGTCTCTCCCTCTCCCCCTCCCTCCTTGCCTGTCACTTCCTAGTGTGTGAGTCAATCTCTAAACCTGCCCCATCGCCTCCTGCCGCTATTTCATGTGGCAGTAAAGTTAGTTATCATAATTACTGCCAGCCCCTCTGTCATAACAAGATACAGTGTATGTGTTTTTTTTTTTTATTCTGCAGCTAAATACCTTATTTCACAACACCGATGTGCGGTCATGTGACCGCCTAGATGATGTCAGAGGGGAATCTCAGCCCCTCCCACTGTAGTCCTTAGATCGGGGGAAGGAGAGCAGTGAATGGTCATATGACCGCACGTCGACGATGTAAAAAAAGGCATTTAGCTGCAGAATTGAAAAAAAAAAACCACATACACTGTGTAGTATAGCTTGTTATAACAGAGAACCTGGCAGTAATTGGGATGGCCACTTTAAGTTAGATACATTTCCTTTGGTCAAACTGGTCTTTATCTGGGAGTATAGAATGCAGAGAAATAGCAGATCATAGGCCACTGGGCAAAAACGAAGAGATGGAGCTGATTATATATTACTGTGAAAATTGGATAGAAAAAGAGGTGATCATAGATCACTGGAGGAAACGGCAGAGAGGGAGATGATGATAAATCATTGACAGAAAATGCAGAGAAGAAGATGACTATAGACCACTCCGAGGGGGGGCAGAGAGGGAGCTAATCATAAACTACTTTGAGATGATCATGGACCATAAAAGAAGAAAAATGAGGCAAAATGGCATCTTAACACATATTTTGGGGATGGAATAGTGAAGACATAATAGAAACTGGTTGTGGGTCAGGTGGGAATAAAGGTAAGTAAAGTGTTGAGATTTTGGATATAATGATTGGAGAGTACTGTCTGAAGCATGGCAAGAGAATATCCTCTTCGCCAGATTTACAGAAGAAGTCTGGGTAACAGAATATGTTGTGGTGGTATGGTGCCACTGTATACTGAATTTGGATAGAACTTGCAGATCCAGTGAAAGGTGATTCTACCATTGTCACAGTTAAAGCAATACACTGCAATAATTGGCAGAATTGCCTAAAACCACAAGTTGCATCTGAAATTACATTTTCAATTATATAGAATATACTGTAATGTATTTGAAACAAATGAAATACGGACATGTGACTACTACATTATTCTGGTAGCAGTCACTGGTGGTAATGGATCTATTTCTTTGTATAAAAGTGTCATCACATATCTAGGGTACATTTGTTAGAACAAAGGTATATTTTTTACCCTAGATACTGTGGTGTACCTTGGGGTGATGGTGCCACTTGTTCCACTCATTTTCAACACTAGAGAACAGAGCACGGCCATTTTGGGGCAGTTGGTCCTGTTTGAACACCTACAATTCTATTTTATGAAGTCTTTGGTTATTTGAATTGTGCCTATTGGACAAGTTGGTGGAGCTCAACCGGTGGTGTGTTGGTTGAAAAAAATGTAGCGCTGCATAATGAAGCTTTGACCCATTCGCATTGCTTTTAAAGTTAGTAGGGAATCTGTAGAATGGTTGTAACAATATAGCTTATATGTGGAAAGATTGGCAGCTTGGATATTGCAAGATCAGAAGACATTTTTAAAAGAAAAATCTGCTAAAACGTGATTCTCCTAACAGATTGATCACACTTTTTTGTTTTTATAAATGTTTGCAGGTCTCAATCTTTCAATGCGATGAGCGTATCTGTTCACTAAATGCAGTGTAGTAATGATTTCCTTTCCATTGTTGTTGACCATGTTGCCTATTTGGAAAGCTGGGAAAAAAAAAAACAGAGGACAATATGCCAGTGTATGTATATTAGCGACCTGTTGGCTGTGTAGTTTCGTTTGCCCAGGCTTCTTACTTGCAAACTTCACTTTACAAGTGTAAAAAGAAGGAGATGGAGCACCTAACTGGGTTGCTGTTAGGTATATGGAGTATTAATTTGAGGAGGACCCACAGGAGAAAGAAAAGCTTTTGGTTTCTGAGCTCCACCTGGACCTTTGTAGTGCTATTACCAGTTCCTGCCATAGTTGTTGTGGTGCATCATTGACACTGCAAGCTATTAAATGTATCCAATCGGATGTAAATAAAAAAAAAAACATATACCATACCTGGCCGTATCTTCTCCCAGTGAAAGTAATAATATAAAATGTGTTACACAAGGAGAATTTAGGGTACGTGCCACATTCTCAGCTACTATATGTTCACATTGTCCTTGTTAGAGAAATAAGGCACACCAGTATTTTCCTTTAGAGCTGAGCATGCTTGTAAAGGAGCAGAAATCTCCTAACTGGCACATGACTGGCATCTTGGGCAGCTGAACATTTAGTTGGCAGACAACTGGTTGACCTGCACCCGTATTTCAGTTTCCTTTCAAGACATACCATAGTGAATGTCTTTCTACTATACAGATGAGAAAGCCCTTTCTGCTGGTGGGAATGGGAATTTCTTTTTCATACCTACTGTCCTTCTTTATAATCTCTGCAACAGACAATGGGACATTCTTGGCTAGAGGAGGACTGGACACCACAGGCAACAGCAGCAACAAATAATGATAACGATGACGGAAAGTCAGTTAAAAACAGACTGATGATGGGGAAAAAGGCAAGAAGGAAATTGTGTTTTTTGTCCTCTGTGCACTTGGACTTTTCGTCGCTGCAGTTTGAAACAAAATCAAAAGCTTTCATTTGTAAAAAGCACAAGCTCAGGAAAAAAAAAATGCAACAATTTTTTTTCCAGGGTTATGCTCAACTTTCTGTGCCTGAAAATGACATTGGAAGCCTATTGCCTCTGTGGGCTAATACTCAGATAATAGATTACATTATTTAATTACCGGTAAGTGTCTTTAAACAGTTAAAGTGGTAGTAAACTCTAAAACACATTTTATTTTAATTGCAGCTTACCAATGTGGTGGCTGCATTTGTTTTCTTTTTTTAGGATTTTTTCCTTTATTTTCATCCAGTGATCCAGCCAGTAAGTCTGGAAATAATCCTAAAACAACACTAACAGAAATGCTTACAATGGTCAGATTTTGTTCTTTTATGTAAAACCTTTATCTCCAAAGGAAAAAAATCTGCTGCAACTGCGTAGCTGGAGTTGAGCTTCAGTTTGCTAGTCAAGTCCATTCAACACAACCCTCTTCCCAGGATGACAATGCTGCTGTCCAAAGGTGTCCAAAGGTGTCTGCTTTACTACTTTATCAAGAATGCAGACACTCTACGGCCCCTTTCACATGAATGTACCTTTCAGGTCCGCCTGTCAGTTTTGTCTCCTACCTGAACGGGCGCTCCATGTAAGGCTATGAAGCGACGGATGTCAGCGGTGACATGTCCGCTGACATCCGACCCGGTCTGATCCGCCAAAATCAGACGGATGGCCCTACGTTCACATCCGTCCCTGGCGGATCAGATCGGGTGAGAACTGATGAAAACGGACATGCTGTCCGTTTTCGTCCCATCTCTCCATAGCAACCAGCGGCGCTCGACAATCCCCTCCCCGCTCAGTGAGCAGAGAGGGACCTGTCATCCGCCGGCTCAGCGGAGATCAACGGAGAGATCTCCTGCTGAGCCAGCGTACAGAGGTGGACTCCGTGGCAGCGGATCCACCTCGTGTGAATGAGGCCTAAGACAGGAATTGTGTTACTATCAAGATCACCAGGTGAAATAAAGGGGGAAATGCCTAAAAAAGAAAACTAATGCAGCCACCACATCTAATGATTGGTAAGCTTCAATATATTACTTTTTTTTTTTTTTTAGTTTATTACCATTTTAAGAGCTGATTCATAAGTGCAGTAACCAGTAGTTCACTCTACTGAAGCTAGGAAAGTACAAGGTAAATTCTGGTTACAGCACTTGAATGGTCACCCCAGAATTTTTAGAATGTGTGAAATGCTGGAGACTTAAAGCGGTATTAATCCCAAAACCAAGCATATAATATATTGCAGATTACTAGCCATTTGTGGCTGTATTGGTTTTCTTTGTTTAGGCTTTTTCCCCTCTGTTTTTCACTTGGTGATCTGGCAGGTAACACATTTCACGTATTTGAGTGCCCCCAATCTGGATGAAGGAGCACATGGGGCACATTTGGACAGCAGCATTGTCAGTCTGGGGGGAGGGAAGTGTTAGATGTACTAGCAGATTTATATAAATGTATACATTTATATACATTTTTATACAGTATCTCACAAAAGTGAGTACACCCCCTCACATTTTTGCAATCATTTTTGGATATCTTTTTATGTGATAACACTGAAGAAATGACACTTTGCTACAATGTAAAGTAGTGAGTGTACAGCTTGTATAACAGTGTAAATTTGCTGTCTACTCAAAATAACTCAACACACAGCCATTATTGTCTAAACCGCTGGCAACAAAAGTGAGTACACCCCTAAGTGAAAATGTCCAAATTGGGCCCAAAGTGTCAATATTTTGTGTAGCCACCATTATTTTCCAGCACTGCCTTAACCCTCTTGGGCATGGAGTTCACCAGAGCTTCACAGGTTACTACTGGAGTCCTCTTCCACTCCTCCATGACGACATCACGGAGATGGTGGATGTTAGAGACCTTGCGCTCCTCCACCTTCCATTTGAGGATGCCCCACAGATGCTCAATAGGGTTTAGGTCTGGAGACATGCTTGGCCAGTCCATCACCTTTACCCTCAGCTTCTTTAGCAAGGCAGTGGTCGTCTTGGAGGTGTGTTTGGGGTTGTTATCATGTTGGAATACTGCCCTTCGGCCCAGTCTCCGAAGTGAGGGAATCATGCTCTGCTTCAGTATGTCACAGTACATATTGGCATTCATGGTTTCCTCAATGAACTGTAGCTCTCCAGTGCCGGCAGCCCCCGACCATGACACTCCCACCACCATGCTTGACTGTAGGGAAGACACACTTGTCTTTGTACTCCTCACCTGGTTGCCGCCACACATACTTGACACCATCTGAACCAAATAAGTTTATCTTAGTCTCATCAGACCACAGGACATGGTTCCAGAAATCCATGTCCTTAGTCTGCTTGTCTTCAGCAAACTGTTTGCAGGCTTTCTTGTGCATCATCTTTAGAAGAGGCTTACTTCTGGGATGACAGCTATGCAGACCAATTTGATGCAGTGTGCGGTGTATGGTCTGAGCACTGACAGTCTGACTCCCCACCCCTTCAACCTCTGCAGCAATGCTGGCAGCACTCATACGTATATTTCCCAAAGACAACCTCTGGATATGACGCTGAGCACCTGCTCTAATCTCCTTTGGTTGACCATGGCGAGGCCTGTTCTGAGTGGAACCTGTCCTATTAAACTACTGTATGGTCTTGGTCACCGTGCTGCAGCTCAGTTACAGGGTCTTGGTAATCTTCTTATAGCCTAGGCCATCTTTATGTAGAGCAACAATTCTTTTTTTCAGATCCTCCGAGAGTTCTTTGCCGTAAGGTGCCATATTGAATTTCCAGTGACCAGTATGAGAGAGTGAGAGCGATAACACCAAATTTAACACACCTGCTCCGCATTCACACCCGATACCTTGTAACACTAATGAGTCACATGACACCGGTGTGGAAAAATTGCTAATTGGGCCCAATTTGGACATTTTCACTTAGGGTGTACTCACTTTTGTTGCCAGCGATTTAGACATTAATGGCTGTGTGTTGAGTTATTTTGAGGGGACAGCAAATTTACACTGTTATACAAGCTGTACACTCACTACTTTACATTGTAGGAAAGTGTCATTTCTTCAGTGTTGTCACATGAAAAGATATAATGAAATATTTACAAAAATGTGAGGGGTGTACTCACTTTTGTGAGATACTGTATATTAACATTGAAGACAAACTCCAGCTCACACTTTAAAGCAGTTAGGTTCGGTTCACAATGCTGCAATGTGGGAACCCTGCGAATTCAATGCGGGTTCCCACATCGCATGTCTCCCGGCAGCAGATCACACTGCCCTATGAGAACTGCTGGGAGTGTCAATTGAAAGTTAAAGACACTCTCAAATCAGTTCGCATATCGCAGTGCAAACTGCAAATTCGGACAGGAATCGGATCGTATGGGTGTGAACACCCATGCGACCCGATTCTGCTGCAGACCGAAAAAAGGGTCCTGTGTGAGTTTGGTCCGTATGCGATGTGTATTCAGCCATACTATCTGCATGTCTGAAATTGCATCGCACAGCAGTGCGGTGCGAATCACATCCGATGTCAGACATCGCACCAGTGGGAACCGGCCCTTATAGCACACAGTTGTCGTTTCCTCTTTGGGATAAAGGTTTTACATGCAGTAAATTAATAAAAGCTGATCATTGTAAGCACCCCTGTCAGTGGTAAATGACTTGACTCAACTGTCTAACTTATACATCTGCAGAACAGCTGGGGCTATTAAACAACAACAGACCTACTGGCCAGATCACCAATTGGAAATAAGAGAAAGTAAGCCTAAAAAAAGGAAACTAATACAGCCATCATATCTAAGAATTGTTAAAGTGGATGTAAACCCACTCCCATCCTTTCTAAACTACTGCCATAGGGGTTATCTATAAGGATATACATGCCTCCTGCATGTATCTTTACCTGTCAAATGTATCCCCTCCGTCTGCTATGAGACCCGAAAAACTGCAGATTCTGTGGGTGGGTCTGGTATCCGGGGCCCGGTGGGTGGAGTCGTGATGTCAGTAGACTCCCCTCCCACCTCTACACTCCCCTTGTCAACGTGAATTTTCTCCTGTGTATTTCTTACACTGAACTTCTGCTATGATCTCTAACCTCCAGTCAAAACCCAGAAAAGTCACCACATGACTTCAGATGCCCAATCATGCTGAGGTGTGGAGCAGCCAATCCTGGGAGAGCTGGAGAAGAAAGGAGATCTGAAGTGCACAGAATGCTTCTCTCAGGCTTGAGAAAAAACAAAATTCGGGTTTACATTCACTTTAAGCTGAATTATAACATGATTGCTTTTGGTTTTAATACCACTTTAAACCATCTAATGGTTTCTTGTGTGTCTTGGGGGTGTCCACTGGAGAGATATATGCAATTGAGTTTTCAGGTCTGTACAGCTGCCTTGGCAATCACAAGAGGATCTCCTGCTGGAGTTTTAAATCTATATTCTTTTATGAAGGAAGCAACAGGAGGAGTGAGAATGTCCCAAAGTAGGACTGATCAAAATATTGTTTTAAACAATGCATTCTGTTAGGGACATCCTAATGATCCTGGAACATGAATGCATTTCTACAGACACATTCTAGCACCTGGTAAAATCTGATGGTAGCCTCCCTGGTGGTTTTCCCGAGTGTGGCTCGGGGCTAAAATTCAGGACCATTAGCGGTAACCCCGAGCCACACTCGGGATTGCATCGCAGGATCCTGGTGTGGCTTTACTTACCTTGTCCCCGGGATCCTGCGATGTCCCCCGCAGTGTCCGTGTGCTCTGTCCTCCTCTGAAGCCTCTCTGTGCCAGGCTCCGTTCCCTGCGAGCGTCGCGACGCATGGGGGCGGAGCCTGGCGGCAAATTCAAAAAAGTGTAAAAATCATAACACATACAGTACTGTAATCTTACAGATTACAGTACTGTATGAAATGATTTCACATCCCATTTGTCCCCAGTGCTCTGGCCCATGCCCTGCATGCAGTTTTATGTTATATATACTGTTCTTTCTGCCTGGAAACTGGAGATTGTCCATAGCAACCAAAAAGTGTCCCTTTACGTCAAAAATGGCTTTAGACCAGCTAGAAAACAGCGATAGTAAATTAGAACACTTGAAGAATTGAGTGATAGTGAATCGTGTGGAAATTTATTTTATTATTATTTATTTTTATTTTTTTTAATTATTATTTTTTTTTATTATATTATAATTTATGTTTTTGTGTTTCAAACTTTATCATACCCGAGATGTCTACTAGACTCTTGTTTGGACAGATTTAGGTGTGTTATTGTTAAGAATTACAGACCTACAATATAAAACACCAAATTTCCATGCAAAATAATTGTACCGCTTTCAGCACCTAAAATCTGAAATAATCATACCGCCAGGGAGGTTAAAATGTCAAATATGCAACCTACATGGTGCAATATACAGCCCACTGGGTTAGTATGCAGTGTTCCAGTGTATGCTGAGATGTACGGTGCACTGATCTGCAGCATATACATGATATGCATTACAGCATGCGTTTTCCATAGAGGTTATGGCAACATCTATCCCAGCAGGTCACAGTGGGAGTTAAAATGCATATGTAATTACACATCAGCTTCCTTTATCTGCTGTCATCATACTTATTGAAGAAAAGAGCAAATAACATTTGCCTCTTCCCCCAGATGTATACAGTAGCCGATCATACTCTCACAAATCCTGGAGCAGCTTTGCAGGAAATCATTTTGCAGCAGGGGAATGGGAACAGACAAAAGAAACAATGCATACTGGGATAGACATTTATAATAGAGAAAACTCCTTGATAGCTAATGATCAAACTTGAACCCTATATACTTCCAAATTCATAACATTTTCATGTTAGATTCTAAATTCAAATAGTTTTTATACAGATATAGTAGGGAAAAAGCAGCAATCTCGTACATATACAGTATTTCTACATACAGGAGGTATACCCTTCGTATGCCCCGTACACACGGTCGTACATTTATTGGACATTCCGACAACAAAATCCTAGGATTTTTTCCGACGGATGTTGGCTCAAACTTGTCTTGCATACACACGGTCACCCAAAGTTGTCGGAAAATTCAATCGTTCTGAACGCGGTGACGTAAAACACGTACGCCGGGACTATAAACGGGGCAGTAGCCAATAGTTTTCGTCTCTGAATTTATTCTGAGCATGCGTGGCACTTTTTGTGTCGGCTTTTGTGTACACACGATCGGAATTTAACCGATCGGATTTTGTTGTCGGAAAATTTTATAGCAAGCTCTCAAACTTTGTGTGTCGGAAATTCCTATGGAAAATGTGTGATGGAGCCTACACACGGTCGGAATTTCTGACAACAAGGTCCTATCACACATTTTCCATCGGAAAATCCTATCGTGTGTACAGGGAATTACTCTCCAAAAGGTACATTAAAAACATTGAAAACATCCAATCTTAACAGAGTAGTACTCTTTACTACAGTAGTAGTAAACTCCTCTGTTAAAGTATTATTAAACCCAAAAGCGAAAATCTATTATATTATAGCTTACTGATTCTTAAATGTGAAGACTGCATTCGTTTTCCTTAACCACTTAAGGACCGGAAGATTTTCCCCCTTAATGACCAGGCCATTTTTTGCACTGCCTTGCTTTAACTGACAATTGCGCGGTTGGTGCCTTTTTTTCCCACAAATAGAGCTTTCTTTTGGTGGTATTTGATCACCTCTGCGGTTTTTATTTTTTGTGCTATAAACAAAAAAAGACTAACAATTTTGATAAAAAAACAATATTTTACTTTTTGCTATAATAAATATCCCCAAAAAAAAAAAAAAAAAAAAAAAAATCTTCATCAGTTTAGGGTAATATGTATTCTTCTACAGATTTTTGGTAAAAAAAATTTGCAATAAGCATATATTGATTGGTTTGCGCAAAAGTTATAGCGTCTACAAAATGGGGAATAGATTTATGGCATTTTTATTTTATTATATTTCTTTTACTAGTAATGGCGGTGATCAGTGATTTTTAGCGGGACTGCGACATTGCAGCGGAAAGATCGGACACTTTTGCCACTTTTTTGGGACCATTGACATTTATACAGCGATCAGTGCTATAAAAATGCACTAATTACTGTATAAATGTCACTGGCAGGGAAGGGGTTAACACTAGGGGGCGATCAAGGGGTTAAAGGGTTTGTTAACCCATCCATATAAAACTATGCCAGCCCCTCTATTAGAGGCTGGGATAGCACACTGTGGGGGTTATTTACGAAAGGCAAATCCACTTTGCTCTACAAGTACAAAGTGCACTTGAAATTGCACTGAAAGTGCACTTGGAAGTGCAGTCACTGTAGATCCAAGGGGGACATACAAGGAAAATAAATAACAGCATTTTAGCTTGCACATGATTGGATAATAAAATCAGCAGAGCTTCCCCTCATTTCAGATCTACCCCTCAGATTTACAGCGACTGCACTTCCAAGTGCACTTTCAGTGCAATTTCAAGTGCACTTTGTACTTGTAGTTTGCACTTATAGTGCAAAGTGGATTTGTCTTTTGTAAATAAACCCCTGTGTCTGTAGTTTTAAAAAACAAGTGTTGTAAATACCTAATTTCAGCTGGGAGATCACGTGGCCACTCGTCTCCTCTGCAGAAGCCGCGTCTCATAGCTGTAAAGCGACCTGCAAGTCACGTGACCGGCCTGAAGACAGTTGAAATTAGATATTTACACTGCTCGTTTTTTAAAACTACAGACACAGTGTGCTATGCCAGCCTCTAATAGAGGGGCTGGCAGTGAAAATGTTTTAATTTTATTCTACAATTTTATTCAATAGCGGTGGGGGGGGCGGGGCCGGCCGGAGACAGACACAGAGGGGGATGACAGGCAGGAAGGAGGGGGGAGAGAGAAGAGCAGAGGGGACAGTGTATGATGGAGGGACTCACTTTGACCATGGTGATCAGGGTGGAGCTACCCTGGTTATCGTGGTCTATTTAGAGAGGGCATACAGGAAGTGGCAAATTCAGGGGTTTTTTTTTTTTACAGTTTAGAGGGGGGCAGATTACACAGCACAAGCGCTGTGCTGTGTAATCTGCTTTAACCTCCCTGGCGGTATGATTATTTTGGATTTTAGGTGCTGAAAGCGGTACCATTATTTTACATGGAAATTTGGCGTTTTATATTTTAGGCCTGTAATTCTTAACAATAACACACTAAAATCTGTCCACCAAGAGTCTAATAGATATCCCGGGTATGATGAAGTTTGAAACACAAAAACATAAATTACAATATAATAAATACATATAAATAATAAAAAAATAATAATATAATAATAATAAAATAAATTTCCCCACGATTCACTATCGCTCAATTCTGCAAGTATTCTAATTTACTATCACTGTTTTCTAGCTGGTCTAAAGCCACTTTTGACATAAAGGGACACTTTTTGGTTGCTATGGACAATCTCAAGTTTCCAGGCAGAAAGAATAGTATATATTATATAAAACTGCATGCAGGGCACTGGACAAAGCACTGGGGACAAAAGGGATGTGAATTAATGTCATACAGTACCGTAATATGTAAGATTACAGTACTGTATGTGTTATAATTTTTACTTTCTTTTTAATTTACCACCAGGCTCCGCCCCCATGCGTCCCGACGCTCACAGGGAACGGAGCCTGGCACAGAGAGGCTTCGGAGGAGACAGAGCCAGCAGACACAGCGGGGGACTTTGCAGGATCCTGGGGACAAGGTAAGTAATGCTGCACCAGGATCCTGCAATGCAATCCCGAGTGTGGCTCAGGGTTACCACTAATGGTGCTGAAATTTAAATCCGAGCCACACTCGGGAAAACCGTCAGGGAGGCTACGGGACCAGGATCTGAATTTTTTTTTGGGGGGGGTTAACAAACACTTTAAATGTGTTTCCTGGGAGGTGTTTGTAACTGTGGGAGGAGTGGACTGACTGGTGGAGGAGAGAGATCGCTGTTCCTGATCACTAGGAACAGACGATCACTCTCTACACCCCTGACAGAATGGGGATCTTTTTGTTTACATTGACAGATCCCTGTTCTGCCTCTCTGTGGAGCGATCGCAGGTGGCTGGCGGACATCCCGGGAGATAGCTGCGCGCATCAGCTCCCCCGTCGTGTAGCGCCGTGCGTGCGCCTGCTATAGCTGTTTAACCAGCCAAATGACGGTGGGGCAGGGCAGTGCGGCTCTCATTCTGGGATGCCGTCATATGACGGCGTCCCAGAACGGCCGCTCTCGACTGCCCGCGGGGGCGCGCGGCGATCGCAGGCGCACTGCGTTGCTAGGACATGGCGCGACCCCGATCTCTGTAAAGAGCCGTGTCCGTGGCTCTTTAACCATGTGATCAGCTGTGTCCAATCACAGCCGGTCACATGTAAACACGGAGATGCCGGTAATCAGCGCTCCTTGCCTGACAGAGTGTGTGGCGAAGAGAGCCGATCAGCAGTATCTCCTTGCAGGGGCAAACAAAACATGTAATCAGGGCACTGATCATTAGTGCCCTGATTACATTATAGCACCAACAGTGCCAGCAATCAGTGCCCACCAGTGCAAGCAATCAGTGCCCACTACTGCCCAGAAGTGCCATCAATCAATGCCCATTAGTGATGCCAGTCAGTGCTGGCTATCAGTGTCACCTATCAGTGATGCCCATCAATGCCCATCACTGCTGTCCATCATTGCCCATCAGTGCCACCCATCAATGCCATCAGTACCGCCTATCGGTGCTGCCTATCAGTGCAAATCAGTGTCACCTATTAGTGCCCATCAGTGCCACCTAACAGTGCCCATCAGTGCTCATCAGTGCCACATGTCAGTGCCACCTATCAGTGCCCATAAGTGCAGCATATTAGTGCCTCCTCATCAGTGCCACCTAATCAGTGCCCATAAGTGCCACCTCATCAATGCCCTGTAGGCAAGTTGTTAAAGGGTCAACGTACAGCTACGGCGATTCGCGGGAACGAGCTGATCTGCCGCACTATAATGACGGTGGCTGGTCGGCAAGTGGTTAAACGCTTTTTTCCTTTTTTTTCACCTGGTGATTCAGCAAGTCTGTTTTCTTTTCAACAGAACAAACTGTCGTGAAGATGTTGGAGTTAGAAAAATGAGACATACCATTTATCATTGCCGAGGAGAGAGGTAGGTTCAAATGATTAGTGTTTATTTATTTATGTGATACTGTTATTTCAAAAGGAAAAAAAAACAACTGTTGCTGTAACTTCTTAATAAGTGTTAGCTGGAGTTTGGCTTCAATTTGTTAGTGCATCTAAAAGTCCCTTCCCCAAATTAAAAATGTAGTTGTCTGAAGGTGTCTCTGTTGCTCCTTTATCTAGAGTAGTGGTCTCCATACTGAGGCCTGGGGGCCGAATGTGGCCCTTTGCTTTCCTTTATCCGGCCCTTTATCCAACTAACACGAACAATGGAGCACTATTCCTCCCTCTGATACCAATTATGGGGCACTATTCCTCTCACTGACACCAATGGTGGGGCGCTATTCTTCCTACTGACACCAATGATGGGGCACTATTCCTCCCACTGACACCAATGGTGGGGCACTATTCCTCTCACTGACACCAATGATGCAGCCCTATTCCTTCCTCTGACACTAACAATGGCGCACTATTCTTCCCACTGACACCAATGATGGGGCACTATTCCTTCCACTGACACCAATGCTGGGGCACTATTCCTCTCACTGACATAAATGATGCAGCCCTATTCCTCCCTCTGACACTAACCATGGGGTGCTATTCTTCCCACTGACACCAATAGTGGGGCACTATTCCTTCCACTGACACTAATGATAGGGCACTAATAATTCCGCTAATACCAAAGATGGGACACTTTTTACTGTTTACTCCCACTGATGCTGTGACATTTTCTACTCCCACTGACCACGGTCTGGCCCTTCTAAAATCTGAAGCACAGTTAACTGGCCATTTATTTAGAAAGTTTGGAGACCCCTGATCTAGAGTATAGGCACTCTAATGCCCCGTACACACGGTCAGATTTTCCGATGGAAAATGTCCGATCGGAGCGTGTTGTCGGAAATTCCGACCGTGTGTGGGCTCTATCAGACATTTTCCATCGGATTTTCCGACACACAAAGTTTGAGAGCAGGAGATAAAATTTTCCGACAACAAAATCCGTTGTCGGAAATTCCGATCGTGTGTACACAAATCCGACGGACAAAGTGCCACGCATGCTCAGAATAAATAAAGAGATGAAAGCTATTGGCCACTGCCCCGTTTATAGACCCGACGTACATGTTTTACGTCACCGCGTTCAGAACGATCGGATTTTCCGACAACTTTGTGTGACCGTGTGTATGCAAGACAAGTTTGAGCCAACATCCGTCGGAAAAAATCCTAGGATTTTGTTGTCGGAATGTCCAAACAAAGTCCGACCGTGTGTACGGGGCATTATACAGGAAATGTTCTACTAGCCAGACTTAAATCTAAAAGAAAACTAATGCTGCCACCACATCTAATGATTGGTAATCCGAAATATATTATATTTTTGGTTTTGGGTTTAGTGAAGTGAAGTAAAATTTTGAAAAAAAAAACAAAACAGTTTTCATTTTTTTTTTTTTTAATTTTGCAAACAGGTAATTTTTCTTCTTCACTGATGTGCGCTGATGAGGCTGCACTGAAGGCCACTGATAGGCTGCATTGATGGGCACTGATAGGCTGCACTAATATGGCAGCACTGATGGGCACTGATGAGGCGGCACTCGTGGGCATTGATAGGTGGCACTGATAGGTGGCAATGATGGGCACTGATAGGTGGCACTGGTGGGCACTGCTTAGCAGTACTGATATGCACTGGTAGGTGGCACTGGAGGGGAAATGGAGGTGGCACTGGTGGGCACTGATTAGCAGCAGTGGGTGTCAGCGTGCAGGACCGATGTCCCGTTTACACAAGCCGATAATCTGCCTTTTTTCCTCCTCACGCTCTCAGCATGAGGGAAAAAAAGCTGATTACCAGCTTCTGTTTACGTCACATGGTAAAGGGCAGGGATCGGCCTCTACTCCGATCTGTGATCAGCCAAGTCTCATTGACTCGCTGATCACAGAGCAGGGGGTGCGCAGGCAGCACATGCACGGGAAGACATACATGGACGCCATCCCGGCAATTTAGGGCCGAGCTGTAGCCGTCTTCTGGCTATAGCACGGATGGGAAGAAATTAAGGCTTACCTATAGTTACTATAAATATCCCCTAAACATGCACCATTTAGGAGATACTTACTGTAGATTCAGACGGTGATGTCACGGGCACATGCACTCTGAAGGAACGGCTTACCCAGGCCGTTTCATCAGAGTCCTTTGCCATAAATGGCATTGCGGCTCCGGCCACTCACCCAACTGGAGTCCGCCAACCCGGAAGGAATACCAAGTGAAGATGGAAGCACCTTCAGCGGCAACAGCAAGCGCTGGAGGGCTTTGTTCTAAGATAAGTTTCACATAATGCCAGTATGCGATGAATTATGACATTGCCTTGCAGGGTTTTTAAGAAGAAAAAAAAAAGCCTACCATTTTCGACTGCTTTAATGCTGCTTAAAGTTGTCTTTTCCTCCTGCTCACAGCCTTGAAGCTCTTTGGGTAGAGATGGTAGAAATATCAACACTTCATGCTGTAGTCTAGAGAGTATATACTATCTTACATACTAAGCACCATGCCTTTCACGGTGCTTAATAAATCAGGGTATTTGATAAGGCAACCAGCAAAGTGCCGTAACCTACCACTATTAAAAAGAAGTCATCTTTCACAGATCTGACTTTAGATGACCAAAATATGAATAGTTAACATGGCTTACTATAATTTCTTAACACTACAGCATGATGACATGAATGTTAAGATGAAAGATGACTTTTTTAATTGTGGCACTTTGCTGGTTATCTTATCAAGTGCACCGATGTATGTTATCACAATAAGCAAAAGTATTCACACTTAGTACACTAAGCACCATGAAAGGCAGAGGGAGTGGAGTACGTAAGCTGTAGACTACAACATGATGACATGAAGTGCATCCTTTATCTCAACCCTTCGTGTCATCGTGCTATAGCCTACAGTTTATAGCCTACAGTTTATAGCCTACAGTTTACGTACTCAACTCCCTCAGCCTTCCATGGTGCTTAGTGCATGGAGCTTAAATACTCTTGCTTTTAAGTATAACATAAATTAGGATATTTGATAATCAACTAGCAAAGTACAACAATTAAAAAGAAGCCATCAGATCACCTAAATGACTAGATCAGATCAGTTCTACACCACATATCCTTCTGACGACCTGGCTTGCATTATTTATGTCTACTCTACATCTCCAGAGTCCAACCTATTCTTCCTTTTGACATACAATTCTCTTTATTTCTCACTTCATTCTTCCTCCTACCTGTCAATTCCCTCCTTTTCCCTTCTGAGAAAGTTTGAGAAGCCTGAATTTGAGCTTCCCTAGCAAAATGTTGTAACCACCCTTATTATATATACATATATTTACGTTGGCCATCTGTTCTTATCATGGTGGCCATATGATAACATCTGCAACCAAAGTTGATTTTCTTCCACAATATATGTCTCACAGTAGTAATGTTGGTATTTACTCTTAATTTTTTGTGTTTATGCACTACTGTGTTCTATATTAATTGTATATTGATCATTGTATACCGGTTGACTGTATCATTTATACTCTCAATAAACGTTATTGTTACAGAAAAAAAAAAGAAGCCATCATCATGGACCTGACATTAGGTAACTAAAATATAATTAGTTGCCATAGTTAACTATAACATCTTAGTTGCTCTGTGCTGCTTTGTTACACTCTTTAGCCTTGTACACACGATCAGACTTTCCGACGGGAAATGTTCGATGACAGGCTATTGGCGGAAAATCCAAACATTTGTATGCTCCATCGGACAAATGTTGTTGGATTTTATGCGGACAAATGTTGGATAGCATGTTTAAAAATTTCTGCGAACAAATGTGTGTTGTCAGATTTTCCAAGCGTGTGTACACAAGTCCGTCGGACAAAAGTCCAAAGTACAAACACGCATGCTCGGAAGCAAGGACAAGCCGTAAGCTGTCGGTCTTTTAAGCTAGCGTTCGTAATGGTGGATTAACATTTGTGATGTGGAAAATTAGGAAATCTAGAAATGCAGCGCACAATTCTCTTCTTCTTTAATGGGATATTAATAAAGCTGCTTTGTTGGTGATGCTGATGAAGTTATTGCAAACAAATTTTTCAAAGGCTTTTTTTTTTTATAGTGATATCAAGAATAATATTATTATGCTTTTTTCTTTTTTTTTGGCAAGTTACCGCAACACCATTATCCCGTAGCTTTTAAGATCAAATATACAACTCTGTTGGTGTCCCTTGTCAATTTTAAATTGTATTTTTTTAAATGTAACTGCCTACTCCCAAACTGTCAATTGAAGTAAAACACATAGCCAAGTATTATTCTATACATTTTTTTTATTGTGCATTAAAAAAAGAAAACAAATAAAATTAGACATGTTATCTGAAAAATAGAACTTAACCAAAAAGTGCATTCTATGCATCCAAAAATATAGAAAATATACCAAATCAAATCATTATTATTCAACCAAAAATAATGTCAAAGCAATAACTCCAAGGCCAATAATAAATAACACGTTATCTCCTCCGATTCCGCAACATGTCTGGTTGACGAACGGCCATTCAGAAATGAGCTGAAAAGCGCGAAAAGAAACATGCGAAATGAAAAGTGCGAAATGAAAAGCGCAAATCAACACTCACCAAACTTCTACTAACACGAAATTAGCAGAAGGAGCCCAAAGGGTGGCGCTAAAGAGCTGAAAAACAACGTAGTATGTCACTACGTTTGTATTTGTTGGCCAACAATTGTGTGCTGTGTGTATGCAAGACAAGTTTGGGCCAACGCCCTTCGGACAAACGTCCACGGTTTTGTTGGCCAACAATCCGATCGTGTGTACGAGGCTATTGATTCCACTCTTGACTCCCAGACCCCACAGAGGGCAGCTATGGCACTACGAAGAGTGTCCAAGGAGCAGTGTGTGGTTTCTGTACACACATCATGCATGGCCATTTGTGCAGATCATAGGCTTTGTAAAATATTTCCATACATGTATTCTTCAAATAATCACATTTGTCTTAGATGACACTGAACGTAAATATTGCAAAACCCTTAAAGGTGGTTAGCTAGGTCCAGGGTAACTCACAGTACAACTTTTTCCTTGGAATTCAACCTCAAAGCGACATGAGGCATAAACAACAGGCTGATCACAAGTCATGGAGTGAATTTAATATATGCATCACATCAATGGACCGATGATTTAACATAGTCAGCAATCTCCCTGCTGCCAGCTCCCCCACAAATCACCATATGTTACTCCTTGGAATATAGATTTGGCGTGTGCCATCCATACAAATGTTGTTCAAACAGCTTAGATTACTTTCTTCCAGACATGCCAACACTGTTGGTTAATGTGATGAATACAATATTTCTTGAAATGTCCAAATAAATTAACGGACTCGATCAATTATTGGGCACAACCTTTCCTGTTCATATGGTGTATGTGTAACATTCACATAAACTATGATTCAGATTGTATAATAACCGAAGCAAATGCAAGCCCTGCGAAAAAATGTGGGTGTTTCTGTATACTATCTCATATATATATATATATATATATATATATATATATATATATATATATATATATATATATATATATATATAAAACAAAGAGTCTTTTTTAAGTTTTACTTATTTAACAAACTAAATTATAGTTTTTGTAAGGAAAAAAAAAAAACATATAAGTGGTAAATAGACAAACTCAGGCCTAGAAAATGATTAATATTTTTTGTTCATTAATTGACTGATATTGATATATTTAACTAATAAGAGCTGAAAATGTTGGAGATCGTAATTTTAAACTGAAAGTCTTGTTAATCTATATATTACTATAGTCCAACTCCAGCCTCCTCACCTCACGTTCTGTGCAACCAGGATAGCAATAAAAACCTAACAAAGGTACTAACCCCCCCCCCTCAGCCCCTCGCTAAAAAAAAACCAAACAATTGGTTTATGATTCTCCCCACTGAGGAGATTTCCTATAATTTCCTTTCCTTCTGACCCCCTACCAAGCAAAAGAAAAAACTCAAATGGGGACAAAGACACAATTCAAAAATGACAGAGGTCTACTTTGCATCCAAATCTAAAACATAATTTAGCTGGAGTTAGGCCTTATGGCTGGGTTCAAACATGTTCAGTGCGAATTGTATGTCCGTTTTCATTGCAAATAAAAATGCATTTGTTCAGCAGTTCAGGTTCGTTATGAATGCGGTTTGCAAGGCTCGGGACCTGATTTTTGTCACAGCTGTGATTTCAGTGCTGGCCAATACATAGTAGGTAAAGGGTGTCAACTGCTGTAGTAGGAGAGCAATCCTTGCTAAAAGGCTGGATCGAATCCTGAACCAAATACTGAACCGAATATCTCAGAAAATGCACAGGACTCTTTCTAAATTCGCACTGCAGATGCAACGCATATAAGGGAACAGCTTCAGTGGAATGTTATTTCACATATCATGAAAATCGGATGCTGTTCAAAACTCATCCAATTCGCATATATGTGAACCCAGCCTAAGCGCTTTTATGCCCACACCTTAGTAGATACAAATAGGCATCATTGAATTATTCATAGACTATAACAATGTAGGGATAGAAACAGCATAAAAGTATAAAACCCTGATGATATATTAGATTTAGAGTAATTTTTTTCATTCAACCAGTGGGTTGAACGAAAAAAAAAAATTGCTAAATTTCCCCATCCACACACTCGAGGTAGATGTGGGAATCTTCCCCGCTGTGCTATTGTATTCTGACAGTGGGGAGACTTCCCTGCCATCTGAATACACTGATCAGCTTGGCCAACTATAGCTGGAGGCGCTCATCAAGTGGAGAAAACCCAACAGGCTGGTTATATAGAAGTTGGTTGGTAGACTGACTTCTGTATAACCAGCCTGGTCATACTTGGATCGATATTCGGCTGGTCCCTGCTGGACCGGACACATTTCGATCCAAGTACAACCGGTTTTACTGAGATTGATTTACTAAAGCCAAATAGTCTGTGCACTTTGCAACTGTAGTTGCACTCATTTCCACCCCAGAGCTTAGTGAATGTAGGGAACTTTTGCTTTATAAAGAATACCCAATCAGGTGCAAGGAAAAAAAAATACAGCATTTTTGCTTGCACATGATTGAATAATAGAGATCAGCAGAGCTTCATTTGCATTCACCAATCTCTGGGGAAAATGAGTGCAACTACACTTGTAAAGTGCACAATCTATTTGCCTTTAGAAAATCAACTACACTGTTTTGTATTGCTGGATTCTTCCATTAGAATTATTGTACATATAAAGGGAAGACCAATTATCTGTGGTTAAGATGTAAACATAACAGGAATATACTTCTATGCTAAATTTGAGTAATCATTTTTGTTTTATCTAGTTACAGGTGTTAAAGGTATAATGAATATACAGAGAGAGAGGGGAGTTTCTTTATTGTGCCACAAAACTGAAGTACACAGCAAGCAAACAGAGGTCAGGCAGAATTCAAGCATGCTTCAGCCCCCGTTTACACCAAATTCGACTTTGAAATCATGAGACTTCACTTGAAATGGCACAATTTCAAAGCCACGTGTCATTGCGACTTCAAATGCGACTTGGCTGACATCTGTGTGACTTCATGCACAGATGTCTATGCAAGTTGCACCTGAAATCATCATAAATAGTGCAGGAACCTTTTTTGCAAATGAGTGCGGCAACGCAATGTCAGCGTTGCACCGCTTTGAACAATTCCATTGCCGACAATAGGGTGCGACTTGTCATGTAATTTGTACAAAGGGATACTATATCCACTTGCTGACCGCAATACGTATATATATGTTGCAGTTTGCAAGTGGTTTACTGGGATTATGGCTGAAGATATCAGCCATAACCCTGGTATTGTTTTTTGCACCTGGCTCTCTCATGTAACTGTTCGAGCAGCTTATGAGCCGCTGGAACGGTTTCTTTTTTTTAAATTTCTTTATTTTTTGCATATTATATATTACATTCCACATATAGCGCTTAACATATTCTTCATGTCATCTCTTATATCTTGTTGCATCCCCATATCTTCAAATTATAACAACATTATACATTTCATATTCAATGCAAGTCTCGTCTACTCAATAGACACATATAATTTTCCTTTTCTCTTATCCTAACTCTAACACCTACCCCCACCCTCTAAAACTCCAAAGGGAAAAAAAAAAAAAAAAAGAGGGGGTGCCCCCTCCCCTTCCCATTCGATCGCGCATGATCTACCTCTCTTGTTCTCCACTTCTATAAGCTAAGGAGGGAGCCCATATCTTCCAATATTTCTCATCCTGTGGAACGGTTTCTGAAGCGGTGGGGTGGGATGGGACATCCCCCCTCCGCTCCGCTGGTTCGTCAGAGAAACGATCAGAGCGTGCGGTTGGTTGCTCCCATAGGTGATCTCTATGGTCTTGGAGGACCGGAGTCACATAATGACATCACTTCCCGTCCAGACTGGAAGTACATTTTTTTTTTTTTCAGAGCAAAAGATCCTAACATTTTTTTTGATCTTTTGCTTTTAATGGTAAAGAAGAGATTTGGGGTCTTTTTGACCACAGATCTCTCTATAAAGAGGACATGTCATCCTTCTATTACAAGGGATGTTTACATTTACATCTTGTAATAGGAATAAACGTGTTGAAAAAAAAAAAGGGGAGAGTTTAAAAATAAAAAATAAAATAAATAAGAAAAAAAAAATTTAAAACGCCCCCATCCCTCTGTGCTCATGTGCAGACGCGAATGCTTACGTAAGTTGCACATGTATATGTAAACGGTATTCGCACCACACATGTGCGGTATCACTGTGAACATTAGAGCGAGAGCCATAATTCTAGTGCTAGACCTCCTCTGTAACTAAACAGATAACCTGTAAAGGCGTTTAAAGCGTCGCCTATGGAAATTTTAAAGTACCATAGTTTGTCGCCATTCCCTGAGCGTGGCCAATTTTAAAGCATGACATGTTAGGTATCTATTTACTCAGCGTATTATTGATAATAATATTATTAAAAAATGTTTAAATCATAAAATTATTTAAATAATATATATATATTTTTTTTAATTCATTAAAGTGTATTTTTTCCCAAAAAAATGCTTTTCCAAAACCGCTACGCAAATACCATGTGACATAAAATATTGGAATGATCGCCATTTTATTCCATAGGGTCTCTGCTAAAAAAATAAAAAAAATATATAATGTTTGGGGGTTATAAGTAATTTTCTAGCAAAAAGTGCTGGCAGAAAAAGCCTGGTCGGCAAGTGGATATAGATAGATGCATCTGTCACACTAACCCAAATGCTCTTTGTAGTTGTATACACTAGTCAAATCTTTGAAACCATTGTAAACATATGCACATAATAGTGATTGCAATGTCAGAACTGAAGCTTACACAAATCTGTTAATTACCCCACTAACATTCGAAAGGAAAATGACTGCACATAGCAATAAGTTAGTCAAAAATGACCACCAGTTGCTGGTCCTTACCGGTGGGGTGTAATTATCTTAAGCCTTTACTACCAAACCCCTGTAACCTAAGGAGTGTGTATAACAGAGAGAGGGGAATAAAAGCCATAACATGTAATCATCCCAGGGGGCATAATCACTGTTGGTCCAGAGGCTGAACCACACCCAGCCCCTAGTCTTGATGAGGATAAAGTTGGAAAAGAAAGAACATGCCCATAAGCTTTTATATAACGGCGGAGTTATGCAAAATAATGACATTCTTGTCCCACACCCATGATAACATTAACACTTCGTGGGAAAGGACAGTGGGAAGACCTTGGGGGGGTTGGTTGTAAAAGGTAGGTTTGCAATTTAACTTTCAGCATCTATTTCTAATAATAAACCAGCTGGTCACTTACCTTTTTGTTTTCTTAAAAATCCTGTTAAGAACAACAGAAGATAAAATGTATATAAACTGTGACAACATTTTATTTTTAGTGTAAAATTGAACAAGTAGTAATCATATCTACAAGTGGCAGATATATATATATAAAAAAAAAAAAAGTTGTACCTTAATAATAAAAAAATGTACCTTAAACGTGGATTGCATATTTAAACTATAGAGCCTCAAAAACTTGAAAAACTTGACTTGAACCTGGCATTTACACATATCTCATTTGTATTTATAAATCAGGATATCCTAAAATGTCTTCATGCAGTAAAACATGCCGTACGAAATACAAAAATAGAAATTTATTTATTCTTAAATTACACATAAATATAAGATACAAATGTATTTTTAAAATACAGATAGCAATAGTCACACTTTTGTGTACATATGAAAATACAGCATTTGAATATTTAACATACACCAACACATTTTTATAAATGCAACTGTCAATAAGTTTTTTTTGATTGTTCCAAAACTCCATTATTATGGAAAAAAAAAAGTAAAAATGTGAAGTGTCTTAATTTTGCCTCACGTCTTGAAGCAATTTGTTAATTTCTGCCACAAGTTCACTAGCATCCATAAGTTCGTGTTTACCATCATTGAGATGATTGAGGACATTGTCAAAGTCATCTTCCTCATAGTTCTCTGGTATTTCCTCCATAGCTGGCAACCACTTAGAGGACGGCTGGGCACTGGAATGATTTCCTAAAGAAGGTCCACCAACATTGTTGGGATTTTGGAAATGTGTGTTAGCTGCCCATGCAGCAACCCCTTGGGGGTAACTTAAAGTTTTAGTAGGCACTTGCCCTTTCCTTCGCTCTAAAGAGTTTGAACGGTCAACTTCACTACATTCAGTGTAGTTGTCTAAAGATGGAGGTAGCAAACGTTGGAAAACACTGCTCATTTCAGTGAGGAGGGAAGAAGTGCAAGCTTCAGCTGACTCCTCATCCTGGACCTCTTTACCAAATGTGGAAAAACTCTTCTTCTTCTCATTCTGATCTATTGGAAGTACTTCCTCTTCAAGTACAGGGGTCTGCTGCTGGGTTTGTTGCTGGTTATTTGGCTGGGGCTGCGGAAGGGACTGGACTTCTTCTCCAGGGATGAACATGTTGTTTCTGTAATCTGCTGATGGGGAAGGAAGAGGTGGCATCCAGCATTGATCAGAGTGTCCTAGAACACGGCATTCATCTGTACAGAATCTCATAACTAAAAAAGAAAGAAAGAAACGTTAAGACTTTGCATACAGCTATAACGTACATTATCCTATCACGACACTAACTTTATTTAAATACAATGAGAACTACTGTATATATTATACTAGCTATGGCAAAGAGACTTCTGCCAATAGCTCAAAGTAACCAGTCAGAAATTGTCCTGTTTTTTTATTAAAGGTACTTATAGAGCCCCATCAATTTACATATATATTGTACATTTACATCAGTCCCTGCCCTCAAGGAGCTTACAATCTAAGGTCCCTAGCTCACATTCAAACAAGCACATACTAGGGCTACTCTAAATAGGAGTCAATTAACCTATCAGTAAATCTTTGGAGTGTGGGAGGAAACTGGAGGACCCAGAGGAAACCCACGCAGGCACAGGGAAAACATTCAAACTCCATGCAGGTAGGGATTCGAACCAACGACCCTAGTGCTCCTATGTGGAAATGTGTGTGTGTATACCTAGCAACACATATGGGGTTTATTTGCTAAAACTGGAACACTCAGAATATGGTGCAGCTGTGCATTGCAGCCAATCAGGATCTAACTTCAGCTTGTTCAATTAAGCTTTGACAATAAAACCTGGAAGCTGATTGGTTTATATGCAGAGTTGCACCAGATTTTGCACTCTCCAGTTTTTGTAAATAACCCCCATATGTGTTGGCCTTATTTAATAAAGTAGTGCAGAGCATTTATATGTCCAATCACAGCCGGTCACATGTAAACACGGAAATGCCAGTAATTGGCTCTCGTCGCCTCACACTGACAGAGTGTGTGGCGAGGAGAGCCGATCAGCGGTATCTCCTCGCAGGGCACATCCAGACATGTAATCAGGGCACTGATCATCAGTGTCCTAATTATAATACAGCACCCCCAGTGCCAGCAATCAGTGCCAGCAATCAATGCCCACAAGTGCCACCAATCAGTGCACATTAGTGATGCCAGTCAGTGCTGGCTATCAGTGCTGCCCATCAATGCCCATCAGTGCCACCCATCAATGCCCATCAGTGCCACCCATCAATGCCCATCAGTGCCGCACATCAGTGCCCACCAGTGTCGCCTATCTGTGCTGCCTATCAGTGCCCATCAGTGCCACCTATCAGTGCCCACCAGTGCCACCCATCAGTGCCGCTTATCAGTGCTCATCAGCGCCACATAACAGTACCATCTATCAGTGCCCATAGGTGCGGCATATTAGTTCCTCCTCATCAGTGCCACCCAATCAGAGCCCAAAAGTGCCGCCTCTTCAGTGCCCATAAGTGCCACCACATCAGTGCAGCCTATCAGTGCCCATCAGTAAAGGAGAAAAATTACTTATTTACAAAATTTACTTACAGTAACTAAGAAAAACTATTTTTTTTTCAAAATTTTCGTTTTTGTTTTTTTTTTTTAAGTAAAAAATAAAAAACCCAGCAGTGATTAAATACCACCAAAAGAAAGCTCTATTTGTGTGAAGAAAATGATAAAAATTTCACATGGTTACAGTGTTGCATGGTCACGCAATTGCCATTCAAAGTGTGACAGTGCTAAAAGCTGAAAATTGGCCTGGGCAGGAAGGGGGTGAAAGTGCCCAGTAGGCAAGTGGTTAAAGAGGTTCTTAAGCCTAAACATGTTTTACCTTAATGCATTCCTTGCCATAAAAAAGAGAAGAATGTTTTTGTTTTTTTTCAGATTCATACTTACCTAGGTGGATGTTGCATCGGTCCGATGCTGCATCTGTCCCCCGATGTCTGTAACACTGAGAACCGAGGGATGGAACACCGCCAATTGCTTGGTTCTCATAGCTCCCCGAGCAGAGAGCTGGTGACAGTCAGTCACAGCTCTCTGCTCTGCCCCCTCCTCGCTTATTGGAGCGCTGGGCTGTGGAGTGGGAGCGGCTGTCTCAGGCTCTCAGTGGATCGCTGCGAGGCTGAGCCGGGTGTCGGTCCAGGGATCTGGGCGGATCTGGGTCGTGATGACGCTGAGCCTGAACCAGCCCTGTGACATCTAAAAAGTAAAATAAAATCAGCGCAAAATGGTAAATATAATGCAGCAGCTGAACACTAGGGTCAAAATTCAAATCCCTTAACAAAAATCAAAAAAGCAGATAAAACAAATACACCATAATATAAAATACACCACAATATAAAATCAATAAGTCCATAAGAGTAGTCCATGTATCATCCTTATGTGCGAGCAAACAGCATACTTGTAGGATAGTGTTTCAGGTAGCTCACCACCAAGGTACAGATTGGCCTCTCACCTGATGGAATGGACCCTTTAGTTACAGAGGGTCACAAAGCGCTTTCCTATAAAAACATGTAGAGTGCAGCATACACAGGCATCCGTCAGGGACCCGGATCAGGATACTCCGATATGGCCGTAATATGAAATAAAGATGGCAGAAAATAGTGCAGATGAAGTCCCCGCCCACTGGGACACAACGTGTCCAAAACGAGGATACGCCGTGACGTCACCCGCGGCCACTGCGCATCCGCACTGCTGTTCGTATTTTCTCCGCTCAAGCTTGTTTTATATGCACTAGTCGAGTGCCTTTCATGTGAGTGTTATATTTTAGCATCTTAATAAACAGTTGTACATACAGAGAGCACTATTTTCTACCATCTTTATTTCATATTACGGCCATATCGGAGTATCCTGATCCGGGTCCCTGACGGATGCCTGTGTATGCTGCACTCTACATGTTTTTATAGGAAAGTGCTTTGTGACCCTCTGTAACTAAAGGGTCCATTCCATCAGGTGAGAGGCCAATCTGTACCTTGGTGGTGGGCTACCTGAATCACTCTCCTACAAGCATGCTGTTTGCTCGCACATAAGGTTGATACATGGAATACTCTTATGGACTTATTGATTTTATATTGTGGTGTATTTTATATTATGGTGTATTTGTTTTGACCCTGTGACATCAGCAGAGAGTGGACTTCAGTCCATTCTCTGCTAAAAAGGGGTCACAGGAGTGCAAAACGGTCTGCACATCTGTGATCCATAATAGAAGTACAGCCAAACAAGCTTTTGCTGTACTTCTCCTTTAAGGTAAAACATTTTTAGGCATCAGCATCCCCCTCACCCCCCTTTTACCTACCTGAGCCCTCATTGGATCCAGCGCTTTGCTCATCTTCAGTTTTTCTCTCCCCTCACTTCTGAGTCTCGCTGGCTTTGCTGGCGCACTGGGAGCCTCTGGCTCCCAGTGCTTTCAAGCAAAGCCAGTGACGAGGGAGCAGGCGGGCGTGGCCGAGTCCCACTGTCTGTGTAAATGTATGCAGCAGCGGGGCTCGGTAGCAAACGGCTTCCCATGGGAGCACTGGACAGAGAGGGGCCAGGAGCGCCGATGGCCTGAGAAGAGGAGGTTTAAGGCCACTCTGTGCAATTCCATTACACAGAGCAGGTAAGCATAGGCATGATTTTTTTTTTAAGAAAAATTTTACATTTACAATCGCTTTAACAAAGACCTACGATTATGGGAATGCCGCCATGTTGGCCCAAAGAGATTTTGTCTGTCACTTGTACTCACTATGGTCAGCAGGTTTTGCTATGCAGTAGAGAAACCTTCTACCATTATTGCTGTAGCTAATCTTAGCTTACTATACTAAATGTGCCTACCCATATAAAATTCGATATTGGTACACAGATTTAATGTTAAATCCTAGTCTTGCTTGAAGTAGAAGGAAAGGCGTCACAATAACTCACCAGTTAAATGTTGCTTCAACTCTGGTCTACCTTGTATACATTTTGTAATAAATCGCTTCCTGAATGCTGTTTTTTTTTTTTTAATGTAGCCATGTGGCATAAAAGTCCTGACCCACTCCCATCTTTCTCTGGGCTTGTGGGTGGGAACTGTTTTACCAATTGACTATGCTTGGAATAACGCCACAGCTCCCTTCAATTCAACACTGTTTTCCAAGCCTTCATTGTACAGAGAAGCGCCAGAGTACCTCCCAACTTTCTGAAATGGGAATGAGGGACACCTATTAGCAAAAGTATGTAGGCATAGGACACACCTCCTGCCACGCCCTCCCTTAAAGGAGAATTGTACCAAACAAAAGTGTTTTTTACCACTACTATTGCTTTATATTGGCTTTTAGTATTTACAAATGCAGCAATTTAGAGATTGGATGAAAGGTTTAGCACTGGGAAACACTTTTTGATAGATAAATAGTACATTTTATATAAATCTATATAGATCAGACCAAAATGAGGGACAAATGAGGAGGAATGAGGGACAGAGGGACATTGTTCCAAATCAGGGACAGTCCCTCAAAATCAGGGACAGTTGGGAGTTATGCACATGGCCATATAGAAAAAACGTAAAAACTACAGGGGTTGATTTGCTCAAATTGGAGAGTGCAAAATCTGGTTCAGCTCTGCATTGAAACCAATCAGCTTCCAGTTTTCTTTGTCAAAGCTTAATTGAACAAGCTGAAGTTAGAAGCTGATTGGCCCCCAGATTGTGCCCTCTCCGGATTTAGTAAATCAACCCCACAATGTTTATAGTGATTTATTACAACATTTATACAGGGCAGATCAAAGCTAAGGGGAGCAATTTTTAGCTGTTGAGCTATTGTGACGCCTTCCCTTCTACTTAACGTTTGTGCGAAAAGAGGAATGACAATCACAAATCCACATAAATTAGTCAGAGCACAAAGTTGTTTTCTGAATGCCTCCCATGGGCAATTGTGTACCACTTCTATTAACCAAGCTCATCTTCTTGAAAATATAAAGCACACTTATCGCACAAGAAGCTAAATTAGTTTCCATATAACTCATTCACCTAGAATCTATGAATTTCTTTGATATCTGGAACTCTGTGCCACTCTGTTCCTAATCCATTTTCCATTCTGTGCATTCTGTTCTCATACATTACTTTTCTGGACACAGATTTAGCATAAGATATTCCAAGGATCACTTTTCATTTTCTAATATATGGCTATCATAAATTCATTTCCTTGCTGACAGCACCTGCTACAATACCACAGAACAAAATTACATTTTTTTTTTTTCCCTCTACACTGGAGTCGCTTTTGAGACCAAATACCGTTATATTATTTCCTGCAAACTATAACATTTCTCAGCATTGCTACATTTTCTTTAAGACATCTGCTAAGCAATGACACGACTTCGCATCACTAACGAGGTGCAGCCCCGGGTTCAGCGTGGTGGTCGAATCTGTCACTAAGGAGTTAATGCAAATAATCCGAGCAAGTGGCATTATTAAATAAGGATGAAAAATAGCCCAGGTGTATTTGGCCGAAACTAACAGACACCCTGGTCAAATTACTGAAGCAGTGCATTGGATAGGATGAAAAGGCAGGAGAAAACAATACAAGGGGACAGATGGCCTGGCTGAAATACGGCATACGACCACATTGAACATGGGTTCCATCTGCGGGACCCTTACAACTGAGGACAGCAGGAGCTGGGGGCTGTATGAAGGGAATGCTGTCACTATCTGTGGGGGAGGGCCCCCCAATTCATTGTTCTCCAAAGAACCCTTTGCACTAGCTGACATTCTTAAATAGATTAGTAAACACCCCTCTATGATACTTAACTTATGTGGTGCTGTCCTAGCTGCTGTTAGCTTAATAAAAGAGCATTGTTTGGGGCACAAACAAAATAAAGGCAGTAAAATCGGAACGGTGCCTTTGCAGAGGGTGACCTTGGAAGGATAGTGTGCTCCTGCAATGCATTCACGAGGATCATCTGTACCAGGTTTCACAAAAGGCACGTTTTTTTTTTTTTGTAATCACTCAGCTATCGTGGGCAAGCCAGCCCCTTAATTCCTAGAATCGGGACATGTGGTAAATAAGTCCTACTCTTGCTGATTTGCGAACAAGTATTGATTGTTCACACACAGAGAAATACTGAATCCCTAACCAGTCACTGACGCATCATGTGATAAGTTCACAATTTGATTGTGGTTATGTCAGAACAAGTAATGAGGCTGAACTTTATTAGACTAGGATTTACTGTATCACATGTTATGGCCAGATCCTGTGACAACTGCTAATATAAAACTTCTTCAGAGCACACACACCAACAAACATCGAGAAACCCTTCGCACCCAATAACTGGTCTATAGTTAAACTGGTCCTTATACAAATAAGCACAGCACCAGGAAATGCTTTGTGTAAGATCAAACCTTTCTAAAAAGGTATAGTCTGGACTAGGAAGCATTGTTTATGACGTGGCCCCAAGGACATTGCCTTCTTTGTCCACCCCTTTGATCTGTTCACGAGAAGGTTAAGAAACCAAGGCTCTTTGGGAAATTGCTCAAAACAAGTTCTCTCCCCACTGCTGACGCTAAAGTAGCACCAACTTCTCTGACATAACCTTTAAGCATACATTCGCATGAGACTAAAACCTACTGCTTAGCTAAAACTGATTTTGCTTTGGGCAAAATGCTCAATATTGTGTCTGTCTCCACTCCTATACCAGCTGCGCTCTGTTGCTGAGAGCAGGCAGCAGCAGGCAAGGGAGAGAGAGCAGAGTTGAAAGGTTCTGTTGTGCTGTGCCTACGTATGTGTGCTTCTTTCTGCTCCCTCCTGGATCAGTCTGACAGCCAGGAAAAAGCAGTACATTAATTAGGTAGGAAATATCAGCAAAGCTTACTTGGAGGAATTCTGTGGCCATCAGTCATCAGGAAAAGTTCTCCAAACCCTTCACCTAGAAGTCTGTCAATTGGGGAATCTCTGCCCAGATCGTAATCACTGTCTCCAGCTTCACTATCGCCACGTCCACTGTCTTTTAGGCTAAATTTATCCATGTCTTGGAGGGCATATCTGCAAAACAGGAGGAGAGCATGTTGGTGCTATCATAACGGAAGAAAACTCGGGTGAGGTTTGTTAAAAATAAAATAACATTTTAACTCACCTGTAGCTCCTTGAATATTTGTTTCCACGAAAGCTTGGTCTTGGCTGATACTGGCCTTGGTGAAGCATGGAGAGCAACTGGGATACCTGTCAATGAAAATGATGGAAAATACATTTATAACATCTAAGGGGACAAAACAATAGGCAGAACCTAAGTTTACTACTATATGACTAGAAACACAGATGAGCTTAGGGCAGTATACTGAATTCAGGCTAACAGACTAAAAGAACAAATGTTGGCACAATGACGTCCTAAAATGCATAAAGCTGTTATAAACTGCTTTGATGGAGATTAAAATTTACATTCAGTTCTTATAGTGAACAAATGTATACATTTATAAAACAACACTGCAGTGTAAAAAAAAAAAAATCCTGTGATTTAAGGGGGGTTTACTAAAAACTGGACCACTCAGAATCTGGTGCATCTGTGCATGGTAGCCAATCAGCTTGTGACTTCAGCTTCTTCAATTAAATTTTGATAATAAAACCTGGAAGCTGATTGGTTTCTATGCAGAGCTGCACCAGATTTTGCACACTCTAGTTTTAGTAAATCAACCCATACGTGTACTAGGCTCAGACAAACCATAACCCTCTTTGTCCATAAGTTATTATACCTAAAGGGTAAGAGGCCTTATTTACCTCCACGGCAGGTGTAGCATGAGTCAGTTCCAGTGCAAATGTATCTGGTACATGATTAGATGATATTGTCATCAGGCTGTTGAGTGATTGGCGGCTGTGATTACTTTGCCTGCTGCTCATCTGGCCACGTTCCAAAGTAGGGGATGGGGAAGGAGAAGACCTATGATGGGATCTAATTGGCAGTGTACCATTCATGGTAGGCACTAGAGTAATGTCCCCTTTGTGGATTTGCCTGGAAGGCCTCTTTGGGTGATTTTGGTACGTAGATTCAGCCACTCTGCAGTTGTAAGATCGATTGTCCTTTTTTTCTCTGTTGCACCTCGTTGCAAAAATGACCATGATGATTAAAAGAACTGCACAGATAGCCCCCAAGGAAAAGATAATGATCATTGAGACATCCATTAAGGCCTGGTTAACATAAGTAGCCTCAGTACTGCCAGCAGCATCAGGAGTTTCAATAATGTGGCATTTAAGAAGTGCTTTAGTGGTACGTTGAGGTGTCCCTTTGTCTTGAACTGACACTTGAAGCTCCCAGTCCTGGAAATGGAAACTCTCCATACTCATATTAGTGTAGATTTCACAAGATCTGGGATCTATAATGAAAATGTCATATTCGTTCCCTGATGTTATGGCACAACTAAGTTCAGAGTTCATGCCAGAGTCTCTGTCTGTGGCCCTAATTTTGGTAATCAAATATCCACTTTCAGCATCCCTTGGGACTGCAATCTTGGCTGTGCTATTGTGCAGAGTAGGAGTCACAATCACTGGGGCATTGTCATTTTCATCAACAACAGTAAGTACCACTGTAGCATTAGTGGTCAGCTGGGGAACTCCACTATCCCTTGCCTGGACGGTGAAGATAACTTGATTTACTTCTTCGTGGTCAAAGGCCCTGAGAGCATAGATTGCACCATTTGAAGGGTCAATAGTCACATAAGTCGTTATGGAACTACCTTGAATGAAGCTTTCGGGAATGACATATGTCACCTGGCCATTTTCAGCTTGATCTGGATCTGTAGCCCTTACAGATGTGATATGGGCTCCAGGTGAATTGTTCTCCACGATGACAATCTCATATCTGTTGGTCTGAAATTGTGGTGGGTTATCATTTTCATCACTTATTTGTACTGCAAAATGCTTGACTGTGGACAGACTTGGCAGCCCCCTGTCCTCAGCTATTACAGTCAGGCTGTACTCTGACCTTTTTTCTCTATCCAGCGTGGAATTTGTTAATATCAAATAGTTGTTTTCATAAGTCTTCTGCAGCTTAAACTGCCCATGGCCATGTAGTTTGCATAAAATTTCCCCATTAAGTCCAGAATCTTTATCATGCACCCTTACCAAGGCCACAAAGGTATCCAGAGGTGCACTCTCTGAAATATAAGCAATTTCTTTGCCAGTAGACATCAGATTGATATTGATTTCAGGCTTGTTATCATTTACATCCACAACATTGATAATGATCTTACAGTGGCCAGGGATTGAGTTTGGACCCATGTCCTGGGCCTGGACATCAATCTCATACGATTTAGTCGTCTCATAGTCCACTTGCCTTAATAAAGTCAGCTGACCTTTCTCTGGATCCATCCTGAAGGTGTCAGTAATTTTGGGGGACACGTTGTTGTTAAATAAGTAAACCACTTTGCCATTGGCGCCCTCATCAGGGTCGGTAGCATTGAGGTCAATGAGCAGGGTCCCAACAGGGGAGTTCTCAGGTAACTGGATCACGTACGACTTTTGTTCAAAAGCTGGGCTGTTGTCATTGGAATCCGAAATGCTTATTTTAAGGATGGCTGAGCCGAACCTCTGGGGCACCCCCATATCCGAAGCGGTCAACTGGAGCTCAAAGCTGGATTGAAGCTCCCTGTCCAGCTCCCTGACCACGATAAGTTCTGCGTATTTGGCGCCATCGGTCCTGGTCTTCACCTCGATTTTAAAATATTCGTTTTCAGAAAGAGAATAGGTGTGGAGGGAATTCTCACCCACATCAGGGTCGAAGGCGCTGTCCAGGGGGATCCTGGTGCCCACAGCTGCGCTCTCGGATATTTCAATGGGGATTAGAGACCTGGAAAAGTGGGGTGCGTTGTCATTGATATCCAACACCTCAACTTCTACATGGAACAGCTGCAGGTGATGGGTGGGCAGGGTGATGACATCGAACTCTATGGAGCAGTTTAGGTTCTTCTGACACAGCTGCTCCCTGTCGATCTTGTGGCCGATGGTGATCTCCCCGTTGTCCTCCTGGACCAGGAGCAGAGGTGGGTTCCCCGGCTGCATGGCTTTAAATCGGATGGCCGAGGGGTTGGGTAACTTGGACAACACGTCAGCCACATCCTCGGCTAGCCTGGCCACCACGGAGCCCACCAGCTGCTCCTCGTAGATGCTGTACTTTAGGTTCTTACTGTGCCCACCTCTGAGGGTGAAGAAAAAAGAGATCAAGAAGAAGAGCGACTTCATTTTCCTGGCGAGCCCCCCAGAGCGATCCATCCAAGGAAGAGAGCCTGGATCCGGGTCAGAGGAAGGCATTGACCTGGGGGACTGGGCAAAGTTTGGGGGGGGCTCACCGGCGCGATCTACTAAGCGGCAGTAATCCCATAGCAGCTGGAATCTGCTCCATGGATTGCTCCTCTGGATGGGCGATCCCCCCTTTTCTCTTCCTTCCCTCTCTCCGCTCCGCTGCAGACTGAACCCCCCTGATTGCTGACTCAAGACTAAAAAAATCTGGACAACTTCACTCCAACTCAGACAAAGCTTCTTCTCTGCATGCGCTCCATCGCTCCCAGCCAATCAGCGCCTTCCCAAATCAAAGGACAGTGAAGTCACATTAGGAGCGGGGGAATGTGCTGCTGCTGCGGGGGGGTGGAAGGAGAACAAGACACGGCTGGCTCCGCCCACTGCATTCACTTTTCAGAGGACACATTGCGGAGGATTCCAAAAAAAATGAAAAACTTAAAGGCATTGTCCGTTCACCGATCGTTTTATCCAGGCGGAGGAGAGGAGATCGTCCTTGCTGCATCCGCTCCACCACCGACCAGGATTCTGCAGTGCGGAGCTCACACCGACCGGGCTCCTATCTCCGGAGCTTCAAGGATGCCTCCACTTCTGCCTGTCACATTGGGAGAACACCTACTTTAGAAATCATCCACCTTCTCATTCACATAGCATGACTCCAAACATAGAGGTCCAAAACTCTCCACCACCCCCCCATTCCTGGTCACCTGTCCCTATTGTACCTACCTCCAGGGGTGATTAGTGCCCCCCCAGATCTTAGGAAGACCATATATTATGCAATTTTCTTTCCTACAACCATGGGGTGAAGGAAAGAAAATCGCACAAATCGCCTGTCAGATTCTACATGCAATTATTGCTAGCGGCTGTTGTAGCCACAAGCAATAATCACTGTGTTCTCCCGGTGGGGAAGGCTCCCCCCCCACCAACAGGAAAGAAAATCGCACAAATCGCCTGTCTGATTCTACATGCAATTATTGCTAGCGGCTGTTGTAGCCACAAGCAATAATCACTGTGTTCTCCCGGTGGGGAAGGCTCCCCCCCCACCAACAGGAAAGAAAATCGCACAAATCGCCTGTCTGATTCTACATGCAATTATTGCTAGCGGCTGTTGTAGCCACAAGCAATAGTCACTGTGCTCTCCCGGTGGGGAAGGCTCCCCCCCCACCAACAGGAAAGAAAATCGCACAAATCGCCTGTCTGATTCTACATGCAATTATTGCTAGCGGCTGTTGTAGCCACAAGCAATAGTCACTGTGCTCTCCCGGTGGGGAAGGCTCCCCCCCCCCACCAACAGGAAAGAAAATCACACAAATCGCTCATTATTATTTAAGTTACTTACATAGCGCCGTCAATTTTCATATATATTGTACATTCACATCAGTCCCTACCCTCAAGGAGCTTACAATCTAAGGTCCCTAACTCACATTTATATACTAAGGCCACTTTAGACAGAAGCTAATTAATCTACCAGCATGTCTTTGGAGTGTGGGAGGAAACCAGCATAGGGAAATCCCTCCCGCAGCGCTATTTTATTCTGACAGTGGTAGGTTTGATAAAGCTTACCTGTAGGTGCAAGGAATATCTCCTAAAGGTGGACCGTTAAAGCCGGCCATAGACGGTGCTGAACCGATCGAGATTCGAACCATGCATGAGCAAGCTGAATACCCAGGTTCAACCACCGATCAACTTGGGTACAACCAGCCTGTTGGATTTTACATGTGACCATTGCTAGCAGCTGTTGTAGCCGCTAGCAATATTTCACTGTGTTCTCCTGGCAGGGGTGGCTTCCCTCTGCCAACCCCTAGTTGCAGGGAAGAAAATCACACAAATCGCCCATCACGCAGTCAGTGTTGATGGGGGAATCCCTCCACCAGCGCTATTTTATTCTGACAGCGGTAGATTTCCTGGATGTCCAGCTACAATGATCACTGTTTCCGCCTATAGTCAGTGGCAGTGATTGTACACACAATCCGACAGGCTAATTGTACTGAAGTCAATCGATTCAGTATAACCAGTCTGGCCATACATGAATCAAAATTTTGATCCGTCTATGGCCACCGTAGTAAACATCGCTTGGTGCCTTTTACCTACCGGTAAGTTTTTGATGAAGCTTACCTGTAGATGGAAGGAGTATCTCCTAAACGTACACCGTTTAAAGAAGAAGTACAACCAAAGCTCAATTGGCTGTACTTCTCCTGTGGATCAGAGAAGTGCAGTTCATTCTGCACTCCTGTGATCTGTTTTCAGCAGACAGCGGGCTGAAATCTGCTGTCTGCTGACATCACAGAGTCGGTCCTGGCTCAGGGAAGATCACGACAATGAAGTCGGGATCCACCCACATGTCTGGACCGGCAACCCAGCTCAGGCTCTCGATGAGGCGCTGGCAGTCACCAGCTCTCTGCTGAGGGAGCTCTGAGAACTGAGCAATCAGCGGTGTTAGATCGCTCAGTTCTCAGTCTTAAAGGTGTCAGGGGATGGATGCTGCATCCACCTAGGTAAGTATGATTATTACATAATAAAAAAAAACATGCTTCACTTTTAGACGGTGCTGACTCAGCCAAAATTCATACCATGTATGAGAAGGCTGAATGTACCCAAGTTGACAGATCGATCAATTTGGGTACAACCAGCTTGTCGGATTTGGATTTCACATGCGATTATTGCAATAATCACTGTGTTCCCTCGCCACCAACCCCTGCTTGTAGGAAAGAAAACCACTCCATCTATGGCCGACTTTAGGAGATATTCACTGTTCCTGCAGCTGGTGATGTCACTAAGTATGTCGTCCATTCAGAGCGCAGTACTGTGATTGTGGCTCCTGTGTGGGAGTGACATCATCATGGCTCAGCCATTCAGATGGCCAGAGTCCACAAACCCTGAAAGGAAGACCAGGAGTGAAGATGGAAGCCCTGTCAGCGGTGACAGCGTGCTGCTGGAGGGATCCATTTTAAGTTGTCTTTCACAATGTGCTAGTATGCAGGCATGCTAGCACATTGTGACATTGGTTTGCAGTGGGAAGTTTTTTTTTTTTACAGCCTTTACTACGGCTTTAAGACAGCCCATACATCAATCAGTTTTTTTAATTTATCCATCCACTAGAGATGAATGGGGGAATCCCTTCCACTGAGCTATTGTATTCTGACAGCGTTGAGACTTCCAGCCATCAGAATACACTGACAGCACCACCAGCTATAGTCTGTGGCACTGATCGAGCAGCAAATACCCGACAGGGTGGCTGTACAAAAGGCAATCAGTAGAATTCATTCCTGTACAACCTCCCTGCTCATACATGGAACAAAATTTGGCTGGTCCCTGCTGAACCGGACAAATTTTGATCCATGTTTGGCCAGCTTTAGGGCTTCTAGGAGAGCTCAGAATGATTTTGATAATAATTATGCTGGCACAGGACCATTTTGACCAATTGGAATCAGTAACGGCTGGTGTTATTTTTTGGGGGGGTGGCAAACAGCCACCCCCCCCCCCCCCCCCCGGTTGGTCGGTCGGCGGCACCCCCCTACCCTGGCACTTACACCTTCGTTGCAGTCAGGCGGGCTCCTATGGGTGACTGGCAGTGGCCGGGTTATTATTATTATACACAATTTATATAGTGCCAACAGTTTACGCAGCGCTTTACAATGTATAGGGGGGACAACACAATTACAGTACAGTTCAATACAAAAGGTACAGGAGGGCCCGGCTCGTAGAGCTTACATTCTAGGGAGGGGGTGGTGGTACAAAAGGTAATAGCTGCAGAGAATGATTTGATTGGGTTGGCTCGGGGACAGTTGTTAGGTGGGTGTGGGATAGGCATCCCTGAATAAATGAGTTTACAGGGATCTCCTAAAGGTGGACAGGGTAGGGGCTGATCGGACATACTGGGGCAGGGAGTTTCAGAGGATGGGAGAGGCTCTGGAGAAGTCCTGAAGGTGAGCAAGGGAGATGGAGAGCAGGAGGTCCTGGGAGGAGCGGAGGGGGCGATTTGGGTGATATCTGCAGATGAGGTTGGTGATGTAGATGAGGGCGATGTTGTGAATGGCCTTGTAAGTTATGGTTAGCATTTTGAATTTTATACAGTGGGGTAGGGGAAGCCAGTGAAGGGATTGGCAGAGAGGAGCAGCAGTCACAGATCGGTTAGTGAGGTGCATTAGTCTAACAGCAGCATTCATACTAGACTGAAGGGGGGATAGCCTGCTTAAGGGTAGGCCATTAAGGAGAGAGTTGCAGTAGTCAAGGCAGGAAATAATCAAGGAGTGAATAAGTTGCTTTTTGGTGTCATTATGTGGTGTCATGTGGGTTGCAGGCTCCTATGGGCGGCGGGTTGTGGGCTCCTTTGGGCGGCGGGTTGCGGGCTCCTGTGGGCGGCGGGTTGCGGGCTCTTGTGAGCGGCGGGCTCCTGTGGGCGGTGGGTTTCGGGCTCCTGTGGGCGGCGGGTTGCGGGCTCCTATGGGCGGCGGGTTGTGGGCTCCTACGGGGTGCTGGCAGTGGCCAGGTTGTGGGCTCCTATGGCCGGGCTCCTATGGGCAGCGGGTTGCGGGCTCCTATTGGCGGGCTCCTACGGGCAGCGGGTTGCGGGCTCCTGTGGGCGACGGGCAGCGGCTCCTGTGTCCTCTCTGCATCACGGTGGCTTCCGCCGTGCGGCTCCTCCCTCCTCCTCAAAGGCATCCAACAGGATCGCCTGTCCTTTCAGCCAATCAGGTGATCAGTGTAAAAAGCCAATTCCTGATTGGTTGGGAGGAGGATCAGTATTACAACAGTGAATATTGATTCACGGTTGTAACACACCTGGGTGGGCTCCGAGCGCACTCTCTATGACCCGAGCCCATTCTTTATTGAAGCCTATTAGAGCATCCGGCTCTAATCGGTGCTTCATAAAAACAGCCCCTCCGCATTGGAATCCATGTGTCGGTGTCCTGAAAGGGGCTGGACACATGAATAGGGGAGGCTGCGATGGACGGGGGGGGGGGGGGGGCGGCGCCCGTGCGCCCTTAACGGACGGGCCGCCCTGTTTGGAATTGCTCTGATCCATCTGAAGAGCATGGTCCCGAATGCGTGGACAGTGAGTGCTAATCACTCATGGAGGTACAATAAGTGCAGAGGGGTTTGAATGGTTTGGGAGGGAGTAAGGCGTATATCTGGCCCTAGATGGATCGTTTTTTTTTTTTATTAGCCATCCGGCTGATTAACAAAAACAAAAAAAAACCGTAAAGATTCTTCCATCCACATATTTAAGATGGATGGGGGATCCAACCCATACGCCTTTTGTCATGAATAGGACAACTCCACTGACAGAACGCACTGATCAGCCGATTGCCTGCAAGGACTGATGGAGTGAAAATATACCGATTGAGTTCAGGAGGAGTCGATCACTAGATCAGCTCCTCTTGAACAGGAACGGCCATACATAGATCGAAATTCTATAGCTGGCAGCCATGATCAAGAAGCAAAAACATGACAGGATGATTGCCCAGAAGTCAATGAGAAGATCCCTGCCCATACATGGATCGAAATGTATCTGGTCCCTGTCCATGTATGGTCAGATTTACTTCACCTCTTCATTTTTTTTTTTGTGAAAAGCCGAACTTAAGCTGGCCATAGAGTACTCTTTTTTTTTTTTTTCAATCAGCCAACTGAACGAAAAAAAAAAAAAAAAAGAACAGACACAAGCAAGGTGGATGGAGGAATCTTCATTGTACTCTGCCTGGGACTCTCCACCCCTTATCAGTGGCTGCAGCCGGCTGATTGAAAACATTTTTCCAACAAGCCCGTTCATCAAGAGTCGATCTAACGATCAGCTTTTGTCACCCAAGCACTCATGGATTGAAATGTGGCCAGTTCAGCAGTTCAGTTTGGGGCGGAGTTTGGCTTTAAATTAGTATTACATTCTCAGAGGTTTTTTTTTTTAGTTTAACACACTGAGCACAATAAAATAGTAGTTCCCCAGCAAACTATTTGCTAACAAGACTTACCCCAACACTTACAGTTTTAACTTCTTAATGCTGCTGGCTCCTGCTCTCTCAGTGCTGCTTCCCTGAACATCCGGTCTTTACAGGAAAAAGTTAAAACAGAACTCTGGGCACAAAAACTTTCATTCAAAAATAGTAGTATGTGTGTAGTATAATGGTTCTGGTGACCAGTTGAGCCTGGGTAAGCCCAATAGGCTTTGTGTTTGTATGTTTATTCTTTTTCAAAATCTAATAAAAAAAGATTAAAAATAATAAATAAATTCCTTAATAGCCACAAAGGATGTAAATCCACTTTATGTGCACCAAATACTATTGCAAACCCAGATATTACCTTGTGAAAGCAACAGTGACGTCATCATTGTACTCAGTCTGCGCAGAGAGCAGAACTGTGGGAGGGGCCCAGTAGGCCCCGCCCACTACAGGCTGCCTGCAGAAAACTACAGGAGGGAGCATTGACAAGACCAATCATATTGCACAAGGCAAGAAAGCAGCAGTGATTGGTCCTTAATACAGGAAGTTCCTGCCTACTGGATTACTGCACAGATCTGGAAGAAATTCACAGGGCAAGATTCAAGTTAAAATAGATATGACTATTGTATTTAGACAATATTTGCTTATGTCTGAGTTCAGCATTAACAGTGGTCAGTGCAGTCAGTTTGTTAGCTTGGAGAAGGGAGGAGGAGAAGCAGGAGAGTTCCTTGCCATCCTAGGTTAGAGGGCTGTGTGTTTCTATTGATGCACATAGTGTAGGGAGACACAGCTCTAGTCCCTGCATGGAAGGGTGACTCCATAGGATGCTGCAAGAGAAAGGAGCCGCCCTAAAATAGGAAACATAGGGCAGTGGTCATGGCACCAGACAAAACTGGAATATAGGTAAGGATTAAAGGATAAAGAAGCTGTATACTCATTAAGTGATTATATGAGCTCCTGAAAACACTTAAAATAGTTGAGGGTTTAATATCACTTTAAAGCCCAACTCCGGGCAAAATCAAAACTTTCCTCCTTCCTACCTCCTTCTAATCCATCATGCCAGCTGTTCAATTTTCCTTTGCTGGTGAAGATAGTTATATTGGCCCGAGTCCCCCCATCCAGGCCCCTCGCTGACATTGCTGCTCTCTGTAGGGCCCCTCTCTAGTCTAGCCCCACACATTAAAGGGGTTGTAAAGGCAGAAGGTTGCATTCTATGTACTAAGGCAAAAAAACCTTCTGTGTACATCCCCCCCACAATACTTACCTGAGCCCCACCGCGATCCAGCGATGTACAATAAGGTCTCGGCTCTCGGGGGACTCTCCCTCCTCAATGGCTGAGGCAGCCATTGGCTCCCACTGCTGTCAATCACCGCCAGTGAGCCAATGAGTAGAGAGGGAGGGTGGGGCCGAGCCGCAGCTCTGCATGTGAATAGTTACACAGAGCAGCAGCTCGGGAGCAAGCCACCTTGGGTGTCCCCAGAGCAAGCTGCTTACTCTGGGGGCACTCGGTGGGAGGGACGGTCCAGGAGTACCAGCAGGGGGGACCCAAGAAGAGGAGGATCCAAGCTGTAAAACCATTGCATAGAGCAGATAAGTATAACATGTTTGTTATTTAAAAAAAAAAAAAAAAACATCGGTTTTTTGCTAAAACTGGGGAGTGCAAAATTTGGTGCAGCTCTGAATAGAAACCAATCAGCTTCCGGGTATTATTGCCAAACCGTAACTGAACCAGCTGAAGTTACAAGCTGATTGGCTACCTTGCATAGCTGCACCAGGTTGTGAGTGCTCCAGTTTTAGTAAATCCCCCCATTGCGTTTAATATTGCTTTAACCCTCACCATTCAATCGCCTTGCCAAAGCTGACCTTTAAAAATGGCTGCTTAGCTTTTTACTTGTACTTATCTTTTATTCCTTAGCTGAATTTTCCTGTGGAATGTAAGGGGGCTTGAGGATGTAATGTGTACCATAATTAGCCCTGTCTGTTCTGTGCTGGCGGATCTCATTATCAGTAGACAACTTTTCATATTATACTGCATGGTCATATTTTTGCCTACTTTTTAGTCTGTACTGTACAGCTGTTCCCCCCTTTAATTGATCTCTTGTCTTGGCATAGGTCACACCTAACTTGGTGGGTCAGTGAATAATTAACTCCTCATTTCCCTGGATCCATCTACCCATCATTTATATGCATGTACCATAATTAACCCTGTCCGTTCTGTGCTGTCAGGTCTCATTATCAGTAGACTAGTTCTGAACACTGTCTGTCCAAGCAAAGTGTTAAAGTATTAGAAAGTTTGGCTTCTCCGTGGCATGGTAATGGGGGGGGGGGGGGGGGGGTCACATATTGCCTTTTTCTCAGAAATATATAAAAGGTAAGAAATATTAGCAAAAAACATTTCTGGGCATACTGTGTGAATGGGAACACATAACAAGCATATAGTAAATGTGATTGAGAACGTGGAAATACACTTAAAGCGGAGTTCCACCCAAAAATAGAACTTCTGCTTTAAGGGAGGTGACCCCCTGACATGCCACATTTGGCATGTCATTTTTTTTGGGGGGGGGCGGATACCCTCTTTTTAGAGGGTCCCAGCTTCCACTTCCTCCCAGGGGGCACCAGAAGTAAGTTCATCTCTCCCCCCTCCCTCTCGGCAATCATCTGGGACACGTCACAGGTCCCAGATGATTGCCCGGCCAGTCACTGCGCAGCGCGGCTCGTGCATGCGCAGTGCTTGCCTGGCTGTGAAGCTACAGCCGGGCGCCTACAGGGACAATGCCGGTGCCGCAGAGAGGATGGGGAGAGAAGCGGGGGGCTTCGTTTGCCCGCATCGCTGGATCCTGGGACAGGTGAGTGTCCGATTAATAAAACTCAGCAGCTACACTTTTATATAGGTGGAACTTTAAATTGCTGATGACATGCAGTTATCCATAGCAACAGGATTCAGCTTTGCTGTGATTGCTTTAGACATGGCTGATTGCCATAGGTTACTGCACTTGGAGGAACACCATTTTTCTGTGCCTTATTGAATAAGCCCGGCTGTAATATTGCCATGCAAGGAAAAACAATGTCATTTTCTTCTCAGCAATCATATGTCCTGATTTTTTGTAATATACCTAATGCATTTATTTGTCTTTGTTTTGCAGCTCTGACAAATAACCCGACCTTAGGTTGTATGTAAAACAAATCGTATTTTCCTTGGGTTCTAATTGCATTTGCCCATCTCTGTTCCTGTGGGGTGGCTTCCACCTCTGATTGTAGACTTGATTTATTTTCCCAATTGTCAGAGCTGTACAGTGACATAATTCATATATTATCTCTATCCGGATGATTATCATTCATCTGTTTGGCACAAGCTTCTTCCAATATATAGTCAAGCGTTTAGCACTTTAGATAAGGAAAGATGCCTGACCTTATCACTGGATGACAATAACCTTCTAGTAGGCAGCACACTCACAGGGATAATAGTTCAGGCTCTAGATAGGGAAGAGCTGGCTACAAAGCTATAATACAGAAATGGGTGGCAGAATGTGGCTGGAGGGGGTACAGCACTGGACTTACTCTATATAGAGAGTGAGTGCTTACCATCAGAGAACTCCCCCATGGAGAGGACTTGGGATCTGCTGCCTGATTACTTGTAATAAACAAGCAACTTCTAATCTCAAGTCATTTCCACCGGGGACACTTTTTTCATGTTAATCGGGAAAAATTCTAAAGTGTGTTAAAGTGGTTGTAAAGCCTAAACTTTTTTACCTTAATGCATTCCTTGCATTAAGGTAAAAAATGTTTAGGTGTCAGCACCCCCCCCCTACTTTTACTTACCTGGGCCCTCATTTGATCCAGCGCTGTGCCCATCTGCAGCTCTTCTCTCACCTCACTTCCAGGTCTCGCTGGCTTTGCTAGGGCACCAGGAACTATTGGCTTCCAGCGCTGTCAATCAAACCCAGTGATGAGGTAGCGGCTGGGCAGGGCCAAGTCCCGCTGTCCGAGTCAATGGACTGACATAGAAGCGCACACACACAGGTTGGACTTGATGGACTTGTGTCTTTTTTCAGCCTCACCTACTATGTAACTACTGTTACTGAGAGCGCTAAAGGAATGCCATTTCTGGCTTTGCATTCTGCAATTCTTGTTGCTTGGCTGTCATGCTGACCCCTCTGTCCTTGTCTTTGGTACTTTGGTAACCCTCTGTCTTTGGTACTTTGGTAACCCTCTGTCTTTGGTACTTTGGTAACCCTCTGTCTTTGGTACTTTGGTAGCCCTCTGTCTTTGGTACTTTGGTAGCCCTCTGTCTTTGGTACTTTGGTAACCCTCTGTCTTTGGTACTTTGGTAGCCCTCTGTCTTTGGTACTTTGGTAGCCCTCTCTCTTTGGTACTTTGGTAGCCCTCTGTCTTTGGTACTTTGGTAGATCTCTGTCTTTGGTACTTTGGTAGCCCTCTGTCTTTGGTACTTTGGTAGCCCTCTGTCTTTGGTACTTTGCTAGTCCTCTGTCTTTGGTACTTTGGTAGCCCTCTGTCTTTGGTACTTTGGTAACCCTCTATATTTGGTACTTTGGTAGCCCTCTGTCTTTGGTACTTTGGTAACCCTCTGTCTTTGGTACTTTGGTAGCCCTCTGTCTTTGGTACTTTGATAGCCCTCTGTCTTTGGTACTTTGGTAGCCCTCTGTCTTTGGTACTTTGGTAGCCCTCTGTCTTTGGTACTTTGGTAACCCTCTGTCTTTGGTACTTTGGTAGCCCTCTGTCTTTGGTACTTTGGTAGCCCCATGTCTTTGGTACTTTGGTAGATCTCTGTCTTTGGTACTTTGGCAGCCCTCTGTCTTTGGTACTTTGGTAGCCCTCTGTCTTTGGTACTTTGGTAGTCCTCTGTCTTTGGTACTTTGGTAGCCCTCTGTCTTTGGTACTTTGGTAACCCTCTGTCTTTGGTACTTTGGTAGCCCTCTGTCTTTGGTACTTTGGTAGCCCTCTGTCTTTGGTACTTTGGTAACCCTCTGTCTTTGGTACTTTGGTAGATCTCTGTCTTTGGTACTTTGGTAGCCCTCTGTCTTTGGTACTTTGGTAGCCCTCTGTCTTTGGTACTTTGGTAGCCCTCTGTCTTTGGTACTTTGGTAGCCCTCTGTCTTTGGTACTTTGGTAGTCCTCTGTCTTTGGTACTTTGGTAGCCCTCTGTCTTTGGTACTTTGGTAGCCCTCTGTCTTTGGTACTTTGGTAACCCTCTGTCTTTGGTACTTTGGTAGCCCTCTGTCCTTGGTACTTTGGTAGCCCTCTGTTTTTGGTACTTTGGTAGCCCTCTGTCTTTGGTAATTTGAGCCACTGACCAAGCCGCTGACAGATAAGGACTTCTGTTTTTACCCTGATCTACCTGATCTGCAGATGTGTTCCTGCCAGTGATTTGGGATGTATTGAAGCCAGGGGGTCAGTAGAAGAGCCAGGGAACAAGTATTTTCAATAAGATGGTCTATGCTTCTACTAGGAGCCCTGAGCCAGAGCAAGAAAGAACATAGTGGAGTCAGAAATCCAGATCTCTGTACTGGTTTCAATGTTCCTCTCCGCAGGGACATTGCATTCTGACAGCTCCCACTGCTGTCAGAATACACCACTGATTGAAAAATGTGAGCTCAGTGAGCCTATCTGACAGAGGTCAATCAAATGATCAACTTCCATTAAACAGGTAGGACCACACACACAGATTGAAATTTGGCTGGTCCCTGCTGAACCAGCCACATTTCAATCTATCTATACCCAGCTTTATAGTCTATTGATGTACATAGTGTAAGGAGATACAACTTTAGTCCTAGCATGGAAGGGTGGCTCCATAGGATGATTCAAGAGAAAGGAACCACCCTGAAACAGGTAACCTGCGACAGTGATCATGACACCAGCCTAAATGGGAACATAGGCATGGATTAAAAGATAAAGAAGCTGCATACTTAGTGATTAAATCAGCTGTTGCAAGTGATTAAATACTGATGGTTTTAGCACTACGAATGATAAAAAACATATTTAGCTCCACCCACCCACATTGTACTGCGGACAGGTGGCTCCTACAAGCACAGCGATGTACTTGTATGTCTCAGTCTTATTCCGGGCACAGGGTGTATATGCCCTCCGCCGACTCCAGCTGTGATTGGACACAGCGGGATTTTGTCAGCAGGTCCCGGCCAATGATTCATGGCTGGGACCTCCAGATTGGCTGTGTCCAATCACAGCCCAGAACCCTGTTTTGACAAACAACACAGGGATCAGGTGGAACAATCTCTTTGTTCCTTCTCACTGCAAAGGGAGAAGGGGCAAATAGATTTTTAGTAAAAAGCAGCACATAATAAACACATTAAGGCTTCATGCACACTTGTGTTTTTTAAGCTCCTAGAAGCTGTTATTAGCATTTTTTTCTGCTCCTAGAAGCTAAATAGTGTTATCCTATGTGTCCATGCACACTAAATTAGGCTTTTAGTGTTTTTTGAGTTTCAGCATCTAGGAGCAGAAATTTTTTTTTTTTGTAGAGTTTCCTGGAGCGTTTTCCAGCAGAATGCTCCTAAATGCTCCTAAACGCTACTAATAGCGTTTTTTTTTAGATTTTGTTTCCTTTTACTTCAAAGATGCCAATAAAATCCTAATGCCCCTAAACACTCTTAAATGTTCCTAAAACTCTACTACAAAAAGCTATTACCAGCATTTTTTATCCAGTGATTTTTCCAGCGTTTTTAAGCTGAAAAAAACCCACTAGTGTGCATGGAGCCTTCCACTTGATAGGCACACACTTAACTCCTTGATTACCCTGAAATGTTAACCCCTTCCCAGCCAGTGTCATTAGTAGTGTAGAGTATTATCAATGATCACTATATTAGTGTCACTGGTGATGTCAGTTAGTGTCGGATTGTCCTCCACACTATCACAGTCCCATTATAAGTCTCTGATCACTGCCATTTCTAGTTTAAAAATAGTTCCATAGTTTGTAGATGCTTTCACACAAACCAATCAATATACACTTATTGGGATTTTTTTTAACCAAAGACATTTTGGCCTAAATTTATGAAGAAATTCGATTTTTTATTATTATTATTTATTGAATATGTTTTATAGCAGAAAGTAAAAAATGTAATTTTGGTATTCTTTCATTTATTAAAAAAAAAAAAAAAAAAAAAAAAAAAAAAACAGTGGTGATCAAATACCCCCAAAAGAAAGCTCTATTTGCATGAAAAAAATTATGCTCCTGTCTAAATTGGCCCTAGTATGTGTATGTATAAATATGAGTTAGGGACCTTAGATTGTAATCTTGAGGGCAGGGACTTATGTGAATGTACAAAATATATATGGTACATGTGAACAGGGCTGTCTTTAACATTGATTGGACCCTGGGCAAACATTTTCTTGGGCCCTTCCTAAGCCAATTATCAACGATTTGCGGGCAGTGCCGGCTCAAGGGGAAGCTTCCTTTGGGCCCCACAACAATGACTGGGCCCGGGGCAGCTTCCCCTTCTGCCCTGTGCTAAAGACGGCCCTGCATGTGAAGCATTGCGTAAATTGATGGCCTCTATAAGTACCTGTAATAAATAAATAAATCTCAATTTTCTTTGGGTACAGTGTTGCATAGCCGTTCAAATACCAATTAAAGTAATGCTGTGCTAAATAGCGAAAAATGGCCTAGTCGTGAAGGGGGGTAAAACCTCTCTGAGCTGAAGTGGTAATGCCCCATAAACACGAGCGGAATTTCCGGCGGAAAAATCTTAGATGGTTTTCCCGCCGGAATTCCGCTCAAGCTTGGCTTGCATACGCACAGTCACACAAAAGTTCGCTGAAGTTTAGACTACGACGAGCCGAGAAAACGAAGTTCAATGCTTCCGAGCATGCGTCGAATTGTTTCCGAGCATGCGTAGGAATTTCGTACGTCGGAATTGGTACAGACGGAATTTCAGATCGGAACTTTTTCCGACCGAAAAATTGAGAACCTGCTCTCAATCTTTTGCTGGCTAGAATTCCGCCAAAAGTCCGATGGAGCATACACACGGTCGCATTTTCCGACCAAAAGCTCTCATCGGACTTTTGCTTGCGGAATTTCCGCTCGTGTGTACGGGGCATTAGGCTCTGGGGAAAATTCCCTTGCAAAAGCGACCAGCCTATTTGCCTTTAATAAATCAACCCCCCCAGTGACTCAAAGTACTGAAGCCAGAGACAGCCAAGTAAGTGGCATTTTTACAGAAAGGGATTGTCAATGCCAGCTCCCATTTTTTCCCTTGCTTTAATGAGTAGGGAAGTTATAAAGGCATCTGCCTTCATTGTAAGTTGAACATCTACAGTTTCTTTACAATGAAGTGACAGAAGAAAACAAAAGCATGCCATGTCAAAAGAAAGGGAATAAAAATAGACACATCATCCCTTAGAAAAGAACTCAGTGCCCTTATCAATTCAGCAGCGAAATAAATGGCTAGCAGGTAGTGGTTCCAGGAGAATCATACGAATCAGATGATGGAAGTAATGTGGTTAAATTGTGCTTGATCAATGCAAGTGAAATTGCAGGCAAATGACAGGACGTTTACTAAAAGTGTCTTGTGCCTCACTTGACAAATACCCCCCTTTAATTTACCTGCCTGCAGTGCTGCAGAGTACTCATTCTGTTCTTCCATTAGGCAATTCTGCTGCTACAGACCATATCAGTAGCTTTTTTTTTTTTTTTTTTGATGGCAGCTTATCTAGTAAGTGCTTTATTTCCCAAAGACATTCCAAAGTGCAGAGAAGAAGAGCTAGCTAGCTGCACAACAGATGAGAATTCGCTCTTCTATGGCTTAGTCGCACAGTGGGAGGTTTACTTGGAAATGTTATCATGTAACAAACTTAAATAAAACCCAGCGTGGAATTGCGACGCATTATCCTTCCTCTGCTTTTCTGTTAAGTGGATTGTTGTAATCTTTGCTGGGTTTAAAAAAAAAAAAAAAACCTTAGAGGGCAAGGCTTCTTGTGCCCGCGTTAGGCTCCCCTGCACTATGACACTCCTGCCATTAGCTTTTCTAAGGGCTCGTTCTTAAAAGCGGCAGCTCATGCCATCCCTCTGAAAAGAGATCAGCAATGGATGGCTTTTTCGGTTGACAGGCGGCTGGGAGGCAATAGACTTCCACCTCCCTGCTTGTTTTAACCCCTAAAAAGGCCTACCACTGTACCGGACAAGGCCCCATTAACCAAAGGGTCATGGAGCGCAACAGGGAATTCATTTTTGTGACAGCCATGAAGCAAGGCCTCATACCCCATTAACTAAAGGGTCGCAAAATGAGACAGGGAAATCATTTTTGTGACAGCCATGAAGCAAGCCCTCATACCCCATTATCTAAAGGGTCGCAAAATGAGACAGGGAAATCATTTTTGGCATGGCCATGAAGCAAAGCATATTGCACAGCCCTGATTAGCTCCTTTCTTTGTTTAAGTGGGTGGTTAAAGGGGCAGCAAAACCATGTCTCAACCGCACCCCCGGTCGCACATCTGAGTGATTGTAAAGTCTTGTTTTTTTTTTTTTTTCTATAAAAATAATAAACATGTTATACTTACCTGCTTTGTTGCAGTGGATTTGCATAGAGCATCCCGGATCCTCCCCTTCTCGGGTCCCTCTTCGGTGCTCCTGACCCCTCCCTCCTGTTGAGTGCCCCCACAACAAGCAACTTGCTACGGGGGGCACCTGAGCCGAGCTGCAGCTCTGTGTGTCCAATCAGACATGGAGCTGAGGTTTGGCCTGTCTCCTCTCTCCACCGATTTGGCTAACTGACTTTGATTGACAACAGCAAGAGCTAATGGCACCACTGCTGTGTCTCAGCCAATCAGAAGGGAGAGTCCCAGACGGCCGAGACACTCATGGACATCACTGGAGATGGGGCTCCGGTAAGTATTGGGGGGCCGGGGGGGGGGGGGTTGCTGCACACAGAAGGCTTTTTATTTGAATGCATAGAATACATTCAAATAAAAAACCTTCTACCTTTACAACCTCTTTAAAGCAAAAGACACGTTTAAGCATGTTTAGGTGCATCAAGCGATTGGGTGTTAATTCATTCCATTGACCTGAATATTTATCTATTCTGGCCATTGGAATGCATTAACACCCAAGTGCTAGATGTGTCTAGTGTGTAGGTGCCTTTAGATGCGTTTAGGCACATTCAGCATTTTTTCTGCTCTCTAGCTTCTCTCCTGAGTGCGCCTTTTGTGGGGTTTGTTCAGCTTTTAAATGTTCTAATATGCTTGTGAGCGCCTTTGTGTGCATGGACGCATTGGGGTTGATTTACTGAAGGCAAAAAGACTGTGCACTTTGCAAAATGCAATTGGTCTCTGCTAGTGCAGCTGCTTAGTAAATGAGGTAAAGTTTAACTTTGCACAGAATACCCAATCACAAGCAAGGACCATAGTATTTTCTTGCACATGATTGGATGATGGAAACCAGCAGAGCTTCTACTCATTTACTACGCTCTGGAACATCCGCTCTTGCAGAGTGCAACTGCAGTTTGCAAAGTGCACAATCTATTTGCCTTTAGTAAATCAAGGCTTACATAGAGGCGCTTTTACAGGCTAAAAGAAAATGCCAAATGTTTCTAAAAGTAACTTTTTTTAAGCTCAGTGTGCAAGAGGCCTATATTTTGAGCTTGTAAATGCTTCCGAATGTCTGGCGTACAAATGTAAATAAGAATGCATTCAGATCCACTTAAAGCGGACCTTCAGTCATTTTTTCAACTGCCCATCTATTAAATCTTCTGCCCTTGTT
>JBBDGP010000681.1:927500-1039105 GCA_037952835.1 Lithobates septentrionalis | reverse complement strand
AGAGAGAGAGAGAGAGAGAGAGAGAGAGAGAGAGAGAGAGAGAGAGAGAGAGAGAGAGAGAGAGAGAGAGAGAGATTGTGAAAGAAAAATAGGGTAGCGGAGAGAACAGTTGGGATATCTCATAAAATGGTGGTATAATTGTATGCATTAACCGCTTCAGCCCCAGAAGATTTTACCCCCTTCCCGACCAGAGCACTTTTGCGACTCGGCACTGCGTCGCTTTAACTGATAATTGCGCGGTTGTGCAGCCTTGCACCCAAACAAAATTGACATCCTTTTTTTCTCACAAATAGAGCTTCCTTTTGGTGGTATTTGATCACCTCTGCGGTTTTTATTTTTTGTGCTATAAACAAAAAAAGAGCGACAATTTAAAAAAAAAAACACGCATTTTTTATTACTTTTTGCTACAAGAAATATACCCAAAAAATAAAAAATTATTTTTTTTCCCCACAGTTTAGGCCAATATGTATTCTTCTACATATTTTTGGTAAAAAAAAAATATTTTGCAATAAGCGTATATTGATTGGTTTGCACAAAAGTTATAGCGTCTAGAAAATAGGGGATAGTTTTAGGGCATTTTTATTAATTTTTTTTTTTTTTTTACTAGTAATGGCGGCGATCTGCGATTTTAATCAAGACTGCGACATTATGGCGGACACGTCGGACAATTTTAACACATTTTTGGGACCATTGTCATTTATACAGCTAATTTAACAAAATCAGGAGGAAAAAAGGTAAGGGGATATGGGGAAAAGGGAATGGCGCAAGTACTACCTGTACTGGGTCAGTAGGTACTGTTGCCCGTACTACAAACTTAACCCGTTAGGGTACTGTTGCTGTAACCTTTTAAATTATGCAAAAAGAAAAAGGGATTGGGGAAAGGGATTAGCCCAATAAGAATGGGCTTGGAAAGCGGTTACCTTGAGCAACAATATAGTCACTTGGTTTCTATTAAAAAGATCAATTTTATTCAAAATATGCCATCAATTAAAATCGCATTGGAATAAATGCTTAATAACACAACAATAGTACATATAGGGCCGCGGACGACAGGACGGATTGGACAGACAAATACATAAAACATTTATGTGGCTAACCCAGTCAGGGCAAATTGCATTAAACCTCGGTGGCCATAAGGCTGTCAATTAGTCAAATAGTGGTGTGTTGGATCCACTAAAAGTAAATATAGGATTTAAATTAGAATGCAATCATCCGTGGTATAATGCAATTAAAGGGTGGAAAGTGCTGGGGAGGAAAAAAGCACCTGTGCTGAACCCGGGATTTCAATATGATTAGTTATGGATTGAAATGTACTATGGGTATAAGAAAGTATCACTAATATTGCAATATATGGAACAGTAGTTAGTATGTCATCACTTCAATCCTTTTTGAAAAACATGGAAGTTCCTGATTCAGGCTAATGGCGGGCTGGTAACTGGAAAAGTTCTCAATCAGAGCTCGCTGGTAGCTTCATCAATGATAGTAGTGCTTTATGGTCTGATATTGTAGCATGCATTTGGCAGAGCATAAGTACTTATGTGCATTGGTATGGCTGTACGTTACCGTCTACACCATTGCTGCATTGCTTTGGGGTGCTGTGATCCTCTAGGCTTGTGAGCCGGCAGATCCCATGTCACGTGTCCGGTGCTCAACAGATGGCTGCTGGTAAGGGCCGTCAATGCTGGGGGGATGGCTTGGTATTGGCTTGCCGCTATGCCGTGGCGACCTGGTAGATGATAAGTCCCAATCGCTGTGTATTGTCCCTATGGACTCAGTCGCCTTTAGCGCATTCACCGATCATGGGATTCCTGCTGTCACAAGCCGCCTTGCACTTTCCTCCGTGCCCGTAACGCACACAGACTGGGCAGCGTTGTGACGTCAACGCGTTTCGCCGTGGTTCACTGGCGTAGCTTCATCTTGGACGTTCATTGGTCGACTAAACACACACCCTTCTTATAATATAATTTGCTGGTGGTTGCCGCCAATGAAAATTCTTTGAAAAATTCGAAGGGGCTTAAGTCAATCGGATCAGGCCTGTTTATCCTCACGGCCTATCAACAAGTTGTAAACATTATTGTTGTGTTAATTTGTAAGCCGGCTAGGTCATTAATGATTCGAGTGTGTCCTAGCACATTATGTGAACCTCTGTATGATAAGTATAGGGACTCAAGTATAGGTATGGCATATGTAGGTGAAGAGGATAGGCAGGAATAGAGAAAAACAAAAATCACCAAGAGTCGATAATAAAGCTTAGTGGGATGGGGGACTCACTGTGCAACATGCAAATGGTGACATATACAGATTGACACTTTAATGAATACTATAGGTAGTATCACTAAATTCTAGGGAAGGCCAGTGGGGTCTCATATGGCTTTAGTGTCCTACCCCTGGGACCAAGGTGCACACAGGTGCTTTTTCCTCCCCAGCACTTTCCACCCTTTAATTGCATTATACCACGGATGATTGCATTCTAATTTAAATCCTATATTTACTTTTAGTGGATCCAATACACCACTATTTGACTAATTGACAGCCTTATGGCCACCGAGGTTTAATGCAATTCGCCCTGACTGGGTTAGCCAGGGTTAAATTGATGTCCAATTGATGTCTGGGTTAAACATAAATGTTTTATGTATTTGTCTGTCCAATCCGTCCTGTCGTCCGCGGCCTTATATGTACTATTGTTGTGTTATTAAGCATTTATTCCAATGCGATTTTAATTGATGGCATATTTTGAATAAAATTGATCTTTTTAATAGAAACCAAGTGACTATATTGTTGCTCAAGGTAACCGCTTTCCAAGCCCATTCTTATTGGGCTAATCCCTTTCCCCAATCCCTTTTCTTTTTGCATAATTTAAAAGGTTACAGCAACAGTACCCTAACGGGTTAAGTTTGTAGTACGGGCAACAGTACCTACTGACCCAGTACAGGTAGTACTTGCGCCATTCCCTTTTCCCCATATCCCCTTACCTTTTTCCCTCCTGATTTTGTTAAATTAACGTATTTTTGTGACCACTAGGGTCATTTCTAGCAAGTCTATCACTTGAATAGTGTGAACCATATTATATATTTGTTTTGACCAATAGGGTTATGGCTTTCATGTTAGGTGAGGATATTGAACAAGAAATAAGGACAGCTTTCCAGACTGACACACCCCAGGCTATTCACCAAGGGGACGAAATAAAAAATAAATTTAAGGAGCATAAGAAACTCCTGGTAAAACATCTGAATCGAAAGTGGGATGTGTCATCACTGGAAACCTATATAACCCATAGAATTGTCCCAAGAGGTTTACGAGAAAAGACAATTCCAGCTGAACACCTCCATACTGACAGTTTTCTTCCTAAATGGAAAGAACTATGTATCAATCATGGTTTGGCGGTTATGCGATTAATAGTTGAGGAAGAGAACAACCAACTTAAACATATTCAGGAACAGATACAGGAAAGTGCCCATGCTTTGGAGACCTTCAAAGACTGAGGAGTTCGCCAAACAAAACGACATTCTTAAAAAAGAAATAGAAAAAACACAGCTTAATTTAAAGATCACCAAACAGGGTAAATTTCGTCGTGACCTCGCTGACTTCGAAAAAGACGAAATATTTGATTTGACAACACGCCGAGCACGTAGTAGGTCACAGGGACGGGGACGACGCCGGCAATCTAGACCACCACGTAGCAAATTACATAGTGGGTCAGACGAGGACACGCCCAGAGCAGTTACTTTTTTAGACCAGGGGGGGTGGAACAAACAAAAGAACCAAGTTCACCCCCCCAAGCCAAAAAGGGACACAAAAACTTAAAACCCAACAAGACAACCAGAGAACGAACATACACCAGAAGTCAAAAGAGATAACAATAAAATCACTAACCAGACTAGAAGCTACTAATGGGGATGATATGAAGATTGTCAATTTATCTGACATGGTACTCTCCCCAGATCATATTAGTTTACTTCAAAAGGGCATGACCTTCTCTCCAGTTAATAATATGGACGAATTCACGGTCTTCAAGGACATTACTTTGTTCTTGAGGAAGGTCTTTCTCCGCTCTCTTTATGATAATAGCACAGCAACATCGGTAGTGACCTTAGAAGCAGAAGACCAAAAAGCATTAGAAATACTGAATTCCCTGTTGGAAGAAAATGAGGGAACACAAATGACAACTATCCCCACACGGAGACAGGCTAACCTAAGAATAAGATCACAGAAAAGGCCCCCGTTATCCAAGAACAGATGGCTGAAGTTTTTCCTGGATATGGTACAAACAGATTTGGCCAAGGTCAACTGGACCAAAAGATTACCAGACAATTTGACAGTAGGGGAAAGGGCAGCTCTAAAAGACCTCAAAAAAAGACGCAATATAGTACTAAAGAAAAGTGACAAGGGGGGTAACGTGGTCCTACTAAACCAACATGACTATGAGAGGGAGGCAAAACGTTTGCTCAATGACACCACCACCTATGAAAGACTGGACAGTAACCCTTTCCCAGTATTAGTCTTTGAACTGAATAGGAAGCTAATGGAGGTGAAAGATGAGGGACTACTAGCACCTTCTTGTGAGGGAGTTCAATGTGCCCACCTTTTACATTATCCCAAAGGTCCATAAGAATCCAAAAAATCCCCCAGGCCGACCGATTGTATCGGCCTGTCAGGGTCCTTTGGAGAGAGTTGGACGTTATTTGGATTCCCTCTTACAAGACATGGTTAAAAATTTTAAATCCTTTGTTCAGGACACAAGACATGTATTGGCTAGAATTACTGAAATTAATAAAACTACGCAATTAGAGGGGATATTGTTGGTTAGTGTTGACGTGGAGTCACTCTATACCTCAATACCCCACTCTAAGGGACTTCAAGCAGTTGAGTGGTTTTTAAAAGAGACTTTCCCAGAGTCTGAACCTCAGAACGAGTTTCTGGTTGAGCTCTTGGAATTTACTCTGCTCAACAATTTTTTTCAGTTCCTGAGCTCATACTACCACCAAATACAGGGCACCTCAATGGGCGCCGCCTGGGCACCGGCCTATTCGTGCCTCCATTTGGGCCTTTGGGAGGAGGAGGATGTCTATCCTTCGCCGATGTACCGCGGCCATGTACACACATGGCTGCGGTACATTGACGATGTTCTGATAATCTGGAGGGGCAGTCTTGAAGATCTACACCTGTTTATGAATGAACTAAGCATCAACGATCGAAATATACGATTAACATACAACTATGATCAGAAAAGACTGTCCTTCCTTGATCTACAGATCACATTGGAGGATGGTCAACTATGTACCAGTACATTCCGTAAGGAGACAGCCGCCAATACGCTACTGCAAGCAACTAGTCATCATCCCCACTGCTTAAAAAAATGGGATACCAGTGGGACAGTTTCTTCGAATTAAAAGAAACTGCAGTGATGTGGCCGCATACAGACGGGAAAGTAGTTAACTTTATGCAAGATTTCGTGAACGTGGGTACTCCCATAGGCAACTTAGGAGAGCAAAGAAGAAGGCAGCCATTAGAGATAGGGATAGCTTACTAAAGGGGAAAAAAACCACAGATGAGATACCGGTACAAGCAAATGAACCAGTGCGAGTCATAACACCTTTTGGCTCCCAGTGGAATAAGGTACACTCTATTCTCGAAAAACACTGGGGAATCCTGACCAATGCTCCGGAACTTGCCAAAATAGTGAGCACCTCACCAAAGATGGTGGCTCGTAGAGCCCCTAGCCTAGGAGATATGCTGATTCAGTCGGAGTTTGTCAAAGAACCTGACCCCTCCTGGTTGTCCGAATACCCACGATCAAAGGGCATGTTTCCCTGCAACAAATGTCAGGTGTGCCCCTTTGTACATAGAACTTCTTGTTTCACTGGTGCGCCAAATGAGAAGACTTACGAAATACGTGACCTTATAAACTGCTCTACATCAAGAGTAATCTACCTAATAACGTGCCCATGTCCTAAAATTTACATAGGCAAAACCAAAAGGCCCCTAAAGATACGCATAGGTGAGCACCTACGAGAAATTAACACAAAGGGAAAAATACCAGAGAAACCCCTGGCCAAACATTTTGCTCTTTGCCATGGTGGTTCCTCTGCAGGCCTAACAGTTAAAGGGATCTATGCCCTGAAATTACCCACCAGACGAGGGGATTTTGACCGCATACTTCTCCAAAAGGAGAAGTGGTGGGTCTACAAGTTAAAATCACTCGTGCCGGTTAAATACTGAACTAAACCTACAAGTGTTTCTGGAACCCTAAAAGACAACATATAAATCTTAAACCTTAATATTGGTGCCTTCACTGAATAAACACCAGTGTCGGCACCTCTGCCTACTCTTTAACCCTTTAGTTCAATTCAGCGTGGGAAGGACCTCAATATTGACACAATAAAATGGAAAAAAAGAGTACATGCCTAAAGGTGGACCAAGGGGTAGGACACTAAAGCCATATGAGACCCCACTGGCCTTCCTAGAATTTAGTGATACTACCTATAGTATTCATTAAAGTGTCAATCTGTATATGTCACCATTTGCATGTTGCACAATGAGTCCCCCATCCCACTAAGCTTTATTATCTACTCTTGGTGATTTTCGTTTTTCTCTATTCCTGCCTATCCTCTTCACCTACATATGCCATACCTATCCTTGAGTCCCTATACTTATCATACAGAAGTTCACATAATGTGCTAGGACACACTCGAATCATTAATGACCTAGCCGGCTTACAAATTAACACAACAATAATGTTTACAACTTGTTGATAGGCCGTGAGGATAAACAGGCCTGATCCGATTGACTTAAGCCCCTTCGAATTTTTCAAAGAATTTTCATTGGCGGCAACCACCAGCAAATTATATTATAAGAAGGGTGTGTGTTTAGCCGACCAATGAACGTCCAAGATGAAGCTACGTCAGTGAACCACAGCGAAACGCGTTGACGTCACAACGCTGCCCAGTCTGTGTGCATTACGGGCACGGAGGAAAGTGCAGGGCGGCTTGTGACAGCAGGATTTCCATGATCGGTGAATGCGCTAAAGGCGACGGAGTCCATAAGGACAATACACAGCGATTGGGACTTATCATCTACCAGGTCGCCACGGCATAGCAGCAAGCCAATGCCGAGCCATCCCCCCAGCATTGACGGCCCTTACCAGCAGCCATCTGTTGAGCACCGGACACGTGAAATGGGATTTGCCGGCTCACAAGCCTAGAGGATCACAGCACCCCAAAGCGATGCAGCAATGGTGTAGACGGTAATGTACAGACATCCCAATGCACATAAGTACTTATGCTCTGCCAAATGCATGCTACAATATCAGACCATAAAGCACTACTATCATTGATGAAACTACCAGCGAGCTCTGATTGAGAACTTTTCCTGTTACCAGCCCGCCATTAGCCTGAATCAGGAACTTCCATGTTTTTCAATAAGGATTGAAGTGATGACATACTAACTACTGTTCCACATATTGCAATATTAGTGATACTTTCTTATACCCATAGTACATTTCAATCCATAACTAATCATATTGAAATCCCGGGTTCAGCACAGGTGCTTTTTTCCTCCCCAGCACTTTCCACCCTTTAATTGCATTATACCACGGATGATTTCATTCTAATTTAAATCCTATATTTACTTTTAGTGGATCCAATACACCACTATTTGACTAATTGACAGCCTTTTGGCCACCGAGGTTTAATGCAATTCGCCCTGACTGGGTTAGCCACATAAATGTTTGATGTATTTGTCTGTCCAATCCGTCCTGTCGTCCACGGCCTTATATGTACTATTGTTGTGTTATTAAGCATTTATTCCAATGCGATTTTAATTGATGGCATATTTTGAATAAAATTGATCTTTTTAATAGAAACCAAGTGACTATATTGTTGCTCAAGGTAACCCCTTTCCAAGCCCATTCTTATTGGGCTAATCCCTTTCCCCAATCCCTTTTCTTTTTGCATTTATACAGCTATCAGTGCTATAAAAATGCATTGATTACTGTAAAAATGTCAGTGGCAGTGAAGGGGTTAACACTAGGGGGCGATCAAGGGGTTAATGTGTTCCCTAGTGTGTGTTCTAACTGAAGGGGGGAGTGGACAGTGTAGGGGAAGCGACAGATCGCGGTTCATACTCTGTATGAACAAACGATCTGTCACTTCTCCCCTTTAGAGAACTGGAAACTGTTTACACACACAGATTCTGGTTCTCCATGTGCCCGAGCGATCGTGGGAGCCCGGCGGTGATGGCGACCGCCGGGCACTCGCATCAGCTCCATGGGCGAGCAGGGGGCGCGTGCCCCTAGTTGACAAAATACGAACCGACGTAACATGACGGCGATTCGTGCAGTCGAGCCATGTTGCCGCAGTACAAGCGGTTAAGGAAGAGAGAACACAAGTGAAGATAGAAAGGTTCAGTCAACTCATGGACCACCCCCCTCCAGCCTGTGTCTTACAACAAGAAGGTGGTGAAGCCACCAATAATCTACATCCAAAATTCCAGCCCATTGTGTTTAGCTGGTTATAGTGAGCATGGCGGAGGAAGGGAGGGAGTGGGTTGTCATTTGCCACTGTGTATAGGCCCACACGTGTGACTTTATAGTCACATGGGCTGCTTAGATGCGATAGGGAGGAAATGCTCAGCATAGAATCTCCCACTGAAAACTGAGCGTGTGCAGAGTTGCCACCACAGCTGCAAAATCCCCAGCTGAATCAGAGACATGAACAGAAGGTGGAGATAGCGAGCAGCAGGATCAACCATGTTTTTTGCAAAATACAGAAAACGAATCTCATTGTGAGAGTATGAACAGCATGTATTAGTAGTTTTTTATGATGTGGGTTTAGTGACACTAAGTAAATCCTTTGTAAGAATAACATGGGCATGGCCATTGCTGACCTCCCTCTGAAGAAGCTAGCTGCTTTACGAATATATATATATATATATATATATATATATATATATATACATATATACACACATACATATATCAGTTGTACTCATAAGTTTACATACCCTGGTATTGCCCCCTTTACCATCAATGACAGCTTGAAGTCTTTCGTGGTATTTGTGGATGAGGCTCTTTATCTTCCCAGATGGTAAAAAGATGCCCATTCCTCTTGGCAAAAAGCCTCCAGTTCCTGTAAATTTTTGGGCTGTCTTGCATGAGCTGCATATTTGAAATCTCCCCAGAGTGGCTCAATGATATTGAGGCCAGGAGACCAAGATGGCCACTCCAAGACCTCTGTATTCTGCTGTAGCCAATGACAGGTTGACTTGGCCTTGTGTTGTGGATCATTGTCATGTTGGAATGTCAAAGTACGTCCCATGAGCAGCATCCTAGCTGATGAATGCAAATGTTCCTCCAGTATTTTTTGATAACACACTGCATTCATCTTGCCATCAATTTTGACCAAATTTCCTGCTCCTTTGTAGGTCACATCCCCAAAACATCAGCGATCCACCTTTGTGTTTCACAGTAGGAATGGTGTACCTTTTCTTCATAGGCCTTGTTGACTCCTCTCCAAATGAAGAGTTTATGGTTGTGGCCAAAAAGCTCAATCTTGGTCTCATCACTCTAAATGACTTTGTGCCAGAAGGTTTGAGGCTCGTCTCTGTGCTGTTTGGTGTATTGTAAGCGGGATACTTTGTGGCATTTGCATAGTAATGGCTTTCTTCTGGCGACTCGACCATGCAGCCCATCTTTCTTCAAGTGCCTTCTTATTGTGCATCTTGAAACAGCCATACCACATGTTTTCAGAGAGTCCCTTATTTCACCTGAAGTTATTTGTGGGTTTTTCTTTGCATCCCGAACATTTTTCCTGGCAGTTGTGGCGGAAATTTTAGTTGGTCTACCTGACCGTGGTTTGGTTTAACAGAACCCCTCATTTTCCACTTCTTGAGTAGAGTTTGAACACTGCTGATTGTCATTCTCAATTCCTTGAATATCTTTTTATATCCCTTTCCTGTTTTATACAGTTCAACTACCTTTTACCGCAGATCCTTTGACAATTCTTTTACTTTACTTTCCACATAACTCAGAATCTAGAAACGTCAGTGCAGCACTGGATGAAAGATGCAGGGGTCAGTCAGGAGTCCAGAAAATCATTGGCCTTTCATACACACACACTAAATTACAAGCAAACAGATTGCAGATGAGGCAATGAGACCACAAAAAAAAAAACAAAAAAAAAAAGAAGAGTACAAGCAGGCTTTGCTTCTAAGTAGAATGCAAAGAAGCAAACTGACCATGCCAGGATGCTTCCATGCATGGCCTGGTCAGTTTGTAACAAGAAAGCAGGAGGACTGGCAGATCACCAGGTATTTCACAGAAAGGAAGCAATCCATAGAAAACATGGTAGCACAGACACATCAAAAATATGAAATGTGGGGGTAACATACACTTTAATGCTTTCCAAGTCACTAACCTGAAACAAAGCTGATCAGGATGGCAGCCAGGAAATTAGAATTTTCTAACTAATTGGAGGACATCCGTAAAAAGTTTCCGCTATGATTGAGTCGCATCAGTCGCTGTACCTGTGATCCTAGAATTTGATACTTGGTGGGATTGCCATATATACATCTCCCTATGGAAACATAGGCTCAGGCTTGGTATGTAGCCACAAATGAGATAGACCTCCCATAAAAGGGGGTCCACACCAGCTGGTAAGCAGGCATTTCTTACGGTGGAGGTGTCACTTTATCTGCGGTGTGGGACAGTGTCATTTTCAATAAAAGGACTTTTCGTTCTTGGGACCTTTTAATCATTTGCACTGTTGGAGCAAGATTTAAATTTTGAATATCCAATATTTCAGATTGGGACTTTATTTTCACAGATTTTCACTACTGGCCTGTTTTTTATATTATGTTATTTTTTAACTTTTCATTTGTGATAGAGCGCAACTTTACTTAGAATGGTTTCTTGTATTTGGCCACCAGATTTGCACACATCTCAAGAGGGATTTTGTCTCTCCTCTTTGCAGATCCTCTCCAAGTTAAGGTTTTGAGCCTGGCGTTTGGTAACTCGAACCTTCAGCTCCCTCCACATATATTCTATGGGATTAAGGTCTGGAAACTGGCGAGGCCACTCCAGGACCTTAATGTGCTTCTTCTTGAGCCACTCCTTTGTTGCCTTGGCTGTGTTTTTTTGTCATGCTGGAATACCCATCCATGATACATTTTCAATGCCCTGGCTGAGGGAAGGAGGTTCTCACACAAGATTTGATGGTACATGGCCCGCCCATTGTCCCTTTGGTGCGGTGAAGTTGCCCTGTCCCCTTAGCAGATAAACACCCCCAAAGCATAATGTTTCCATCTCCCTGTTTGACGGTGGGGATGGTGTTCTTGGGGTCATAGGCAGTACTCCTCCTCTTCCAAACACGGCGAGTTGAGTTGATGCCAAAAAGCTAGATTTTGGTGTCATCTGACCACAACACTTTCACCCAGTCCTCCTCTGAGTCATTCAGATGTTCATTAGCAAACTTCAGTCAGGCCTGTACATGTGCTTTCTTGAGCAGACGGGTACCTTGCGGGCGCTGCAGTCCTTCATGGCGTAGTGTTTTACCAATTGTTTTCTTGGTGACTATGGTCCCAGCTGCCTTAAGATCATTGAGAAGATACTCCCGTGTAGTTCTGGGCCCATTCCCCAACCTTCTCATGATCATTGAAACTCCACGAGGTGAGATCTTGCATGGAGCCCCAGACTGAGGGAGATTGAAAGTTATTTTGTGTTTCTTCCATTTGCGAATAATCACCCTCTCACCAAGCTTCTTGGCGATGGTCTTGTAGCCCATTCCAGCCTTGTGTAGGTCTACAATCTTTTCCCTGACATCCTTGGACAGCTCTTTGGTCTTGGCCATGGTGAAGAGATTGGAATCTGATTGATTGCTTCTGTGGACAGGTGTCATTTATACAGGTAATAAGCTGAGATTAGGAGCACTCTCTTTAAGAGAGTATTCCTAATCTCAGCTCGTTACCTGTATTGAAGACACCTGGAAGCCAGAAATCTTGCCGATTGATAAGGGATCAAATACTTATTTCACTCATTAAAATACAAATCAATTTATAACTTTTTTGAAATATGTTTTTCTGGATATTTTTGTTATTCTGTCTCTCACTGTTAAAATAAACCTACCATTAAAATTATAGACTGGTAATTTCTTTTCAATACAACCTAAACAACACAAAACAAACACAACTTCTATAACTCCTGCTATCTGCAACTAGGACCCCGATCCAGAATCCCAGGTATCCCTTGTGTAAATGCTGACTTGACAGAAAATGTGGATATAACAGAGGAACTCGGAATCATAAATTTGTCAAATCATAAACTCTACACCAGAAACAACAGTCCTCTCCAAAGGCCTCACATTTTGCCCAACCACCAAATTGGATAATTTACAGGTATGGTCAGATATGGAGGAATTCTTTAGGAGACTAAGGCTCAAAGAATATTTTCACAGTAACGAAAGGAATCCTAGGACAAAAAAAGAAAAACAGCAACTTCACACCTCCACAAGGACGCAATCACAAACTGGATACCTATATTGACAGCTTCAGGCTGCAAGTCACATCCCTGATATCCACCCAGCAAAAGAAAATATTATACAACCTTTGACCACTGGAGCAAAGAGCTGTACATGATCTGCGCAATAATCAGGCCATAACCATCAAACCAGCAGATAAAGGGGGAGCAGTCGTGATGGATACAGACAAATATATACAAGAGGGCCAGAGGCAGCTGGCAAATACTACTTACTACAAAAAACTGGATTATGATCCGACCCAGGATTTTACTAATTAAAAGGTCTCATTGCGACAATACCAAGCCACCTACATTCAGAACTCATCAATGCGATAATCCAGAAATTGGAGACTTCTACATACTGCCCAAGATTCACAAGCCAGGAAATCCAGGCAGACCCTTTATAACAGGTATGAATACACTTACCAAACATTTCTCAGGCCTTGTAGAAAACATGTTAAAACCTTTAGTCATGAACACTGCGAGTTTCCTGCAAGACACCACTGATTTTCTCAACATGCTTAACAATATACAACAATTACCACCAAATACACTTATAGTCACTATGGATGTAGAATCTCTGTACAGTAACATCCCTCACAAGGATGGGTTGACGGCATGTCACAGATTCTTATCATCCTCACCAAACCACAAATACACTGCTGAGGATGTGACACAGCTCATCAAATTCATTCTTACACACAACTACTTCACTTTCAATAATGACATCTATCTCCAGTGTATGGGTACTGCTATGGGAAGCAAAATGGCACCCCAATATGCAAACTTATTTATGGCTGACCTAGAGGACAAATTCCTGAACAGTATACAACAAAAGCCATACAGATATTATCGCTATATTTATGATATCTTCATGATTTGGACTGAAGGTAAAGAAAATCTAAACCAATTCTTCTCATTGATCAACAATTTTCACCCATCTATCAAACTAAAAATGTATTATTCGAACACACGTCAACTTCCTAGACCAGTGTTTCTCAACTCCAGTCCTCAAGGCGCCCCAACAGGTCATGTTTTCAGGCCTTACATTATTTTGCACAGGTGATTTGATCAGTTTCACTGCCTTCGTAATTATCACAGCCATTTCATTTGAGGGAAATTCTGAAAACCTGACCTGTTGGGGCGCCTTGAGGACTGGAGTTGAGAAACACTGTCCTAGACACTACAGTATACATCAGGGATGACAAGCTTCACACGTCGATATACAGAAAACCGACTGACCGATGCAGCTATCTTCACAGTTACAGTTTTCTCCCCAGCACACTAAACGAGCCATCATACACAGCCAGGACATCAGATACCACCAAATTTGTTCAGACCCAGAAGACAGAGATAAACATCTCAGAACACTGGCAGACTCCTTCCATAAGAAAGGATACAAAGACAAAATCATCAACAGCATAAACACAGCCTTGAAAACCCGAAGAGAAAATCTCCTCCAATACACAGAGAAAAAAAACAAATAACCGAGTACCACTAGTCACTACATAGAACCCAGCACTTGAAGGGATCAAAAAGATAATCAAAGATTTACAACCCATTATAAACAGAGCAAAATATAAAAGGGAAGCACTCCTATTGCCACATCCGTAAGGTTAAATTGTCAAAATAAAAAGAGGGGTTCAAAAGGGAGCCCCTGGTCGGACTTTAAGGCACAGCAAACCAAAGGGATCGTATTCAAAGTAACAATATAATAAACTTTATTAAATACATATACAAAAAATGACAAGGACATTGACAAAGAATAAAAATCATCTATATAAAGATATACATGATGTGAGCCCCGATGCGTCTACGCATTTCGTAATAAAACTTCCTCAAGACACATTCAGGTTTCAATTAGTGCAGAGAAAAGGAGAAAGGTCTCACTATCTAAAGATAAAAACAGAAGCGTAAATACATATAAACACATAATACCGTAAAGCAACATATGAGTAGGCTCAATGACGTTTGTACAGACAAGCGAATACTGTGTAAGTCCGCAACACAACATTACCTTGCAGAGAAGCTTTCATAGGCTCATATTAATTAATGACAAAAATTTATAATGTATGTCTTCACTGTGGTTGCAGGAGACTTGACGTAGGGATAAGTTGGGCAAAACAAAAAAGAGGGCCCCTCCAAAAGGAGATGACAAAAATCACAACTGCCACATCGAAACAGGCCAAGTGGTTCATGTTGTTGTTTGTCCCGAGATTTGTAGTAATGGCTTTGTACAAGATAGTCCCTAATGGATCTGGGACATCTATAAGTAATTTCAGAACGTGGCCCTAGATATTTGGAGAGTGTAGGATCCGCCAAGAGGATATGCCAATGCTTGCCAAGAATAGAGCGTATAGTCTGGTGTTGATCAGAGAAAGTAGTAATGAATCTTACTACATCGGATTTATTATGTTTGGAGTCTGAGAATAGGATCTCATGTCTCGAGCGGCCACAAGCTTTGTTGTAAGCCTTTTTTAAGCAAGTTTTAGTGTATCCCCTGGCCAATAAACGTTTGTATAATAGGTTAGAAGAAAATGACGCCGATCCTGCACAGACTGCCGAAATTGAATCCGATCATACCATTGGTCAACAGGCACAGACCAAACGTTATCAGCAAGAGCTTACCATGTTGAGTAATGCTATTAAACAAAAATCCACTCATTTTCCATCATTACGCACTAATTCTAATGTTTGGACATTCTTGACTCAAACAACCAAGGAAATTGAACGTTCAGTTTCTAGAAAATTGGGTAGCCACAATCTAAGTCAGGCCCATAGAAACGCACTTATTGGACTGAGCAAAAATTCTCATTTGGTGATCAAGCCCTCTGACAAGGGCGGAAATGTAGTTCTGTTGGATAAACTCCAATACAGAAACATATGCTGGGATATACTCAAAAATAGACAATGGTATAAACCAATCTCAGCCAGTAATATTGCCAAATGTATTCTTGAATATGAACAAATCATACACTCGGCCCACGCGGAGGGCTTGATCACCAAAGAGATTCTTGAGGGCATACAGGTCCCACACCCTAGGATTCCAACCTTTTATGCGCTCCCAAAAACGCATAAAAGCCTTCGAAATCCACCTGGATGACCTATTGTCTCTGGTGTGGGCTCAATTACTAAACGGGCTAGCAAACTTGTGGATGAATATCTTCGCCCTCATGTTATCGCATTGCCCTCATACATCAAGGATACCACTGATCTTTTAAAAAACCTGGACGGTTTAATAGTGCCGAAGGGTTATCGCTATTGACATCGAGGCACTCTATTCCTCCATTCCACACAATCTAGGTATTGAGCCCGTATCTATACTTCTTGATGAATGCGACCCTAAATTCTCTGGCATGAATCAGTTCATATTACAACTTTCTCATATCCTTACCAGGAATGTATTTTTATTTGACGAGTCCCACTTCCTCCAGGTACAGGGGGTCGCCATGGGCACATGTTGCGCCCCCTCTTATGCCAATTTGTACCTGGGGGTGGGAATGAGACCTTTTTTCTAATGAGGATCATACTAACCTTTTTTCCCACATTCTTTTGTGGCATCGTTTTATAGACGATGTCCTCATGATATGGGGTGGGTCTTCTGCCTTACTTGAATGTTTTATGCTGAGGCTGATGGCACTATTGCTACTTCGCTTTATCGTAAACCCACCGCGGGTAATATGATATTGCATGCCTCTAGTGCACATCCTAATGCACTTATTCGCAGTATTCCCTTTGGCCAATATCTACGCCTCAGGAGGAATTGTTCCAATGACGAAGATTTTAAACATGAGGCTGACCTATTATACAAACGTTTATTGGCCAGGGGATACACTAAAACTTGCTTAAAAAAGGCTTACAACAAAGCTTGTGGCCGCTCCAGACATGCGATCCTATTCTCAGATTCCAAACATAATAAATCCGATGTAGTAAGATTCATTACTACTTTCTCTGATCAACACCAGACTATACGCTCTATTCTCGGCAAGCATTGGCATATCCTCTTGACGGATCCTACACTCTCCAAATATCTAGGGCCACGTCCTGAAATTACTTATAGATGTCCCAGATCCATTAGGGACTATCTTGTACAAAGCCATTACTACAAATCTCGGGACAAACAACATGAACCTCTTGGCCTCTTTCGATGTGGCAGTTGTGATTTTTGTCATCTCCTTTTGGAGGGGCCCTCTTTTGTTTTGCCCACTGGTCAGACACATTTTTTGCATCATCATGTTACTTGCCTAACTAAAGGAGTTATCTATATTATTTTGTGCCGATGTCGGGCATTCTACATCGGCAAAACAATTAGACCATTATGGAAAAGAGTGAAGGATCATGTATATTATGCTACCAATGGCATACTTAAAGCCATTGGTTACCATGTGGCATTCAAGCACAATTATGATCCTCACACATTCAAGATTGCCGTCCTTGACCGCATATATGAAGACTCAAGAGGCGGTAACTTTGATCAAAGAGTACTCCAGAGGGAGACCTAATGGGTGTACAACCTACAGGCTACCTCATACCCTGGTCTTAATGACATGCTCAGCTTTAAACCAATTTTGTAAATATATTCCATTCATATCTCCTATAGTGTGAACCTCCTCGTTTGGGTTTTTTTTTTTATTATATCACTGATATATATACACACACACACACAATAGTTGTTTGCAACTATTTTTTGTACTCCAACATGTTGACTCATGACCTGCGACAGATCTTCCCACTGTGTCTATAATTGGCTGTGATAGTTGTGTCATATGTGACCGATGCATAGAATGGGGTTTTTTTTGTGTGTTTCCTTGCTTGTTTTTTCTGTGCTGCGGCGAACTTCCGGTGGCCGGATGGATGCGCTGTATTGTTCCCTGCCGCGCTTATGACAGGATACATCTGACTGTCTGGTGTTTTGATGCACCTTGTGCTGCTGTTGTTTCTATGCTGCGGCGGACTTCCGGTGCCCCCATTTCCATTGCGCTTTTGTGTCCGCTGCCTCGCCTCCTCCCTTCCTATGTATTGTTGGGGGACGGGATGTGGGGTTGCGCCTGGTTTGTTCCGGCGCCGATATGAGCGGCGGTTTCACCCCTCTTTGGTCTTGTGTGCCCGCCCTGGATAACGTGGTCCATCTCGCCCCCTTCTCCCGTGGGATTTCACGTATTTCACGGATACGTATCAGCTGTTTCTCGGCACACTGATTTTAGCGCCAACAGCGGACAATGTGTCCTCCATTCTTTGTCGCCAAAATAGGCTATTTAGCATTTGCTCACTGAGCTCAAACTTAGGAACGTTGTTGCTTATTTCAGGGAATCCATGCCTAATTTAACTGAAAGTATGTACCTTGCTCTCACTATGTCCTTTTGCTGAAATTTGTTTTTGGGAACATACATGGACCACCTATAGTGTCTACCCTGCATTTCTCTTATATTTATCTTTTATATTTATTTTTATTTCTGTAGGCTCCATTAGTGTATTTTTACACCTCCACATGGATCACTAAATGAACATGATATACAGGCCTTCTCTAGCCCTCTCTTAGTTTGTGGAGCTTTCTTGTAATATGGACACTCATCCTTGTGGTCTATTGGCAACTTTTGGATCTCCCTTGTTGGGAATAAACCCATAGCTAGGACATACTGGACAACAGGTACATATACCATGCCGTCCATCTGCATTGTGACTTTCTTGCATTACTCCCTTGTTTCTTTCTAATTTCATTTTATTCACATACTTTTTTTTATTTTTTTATTTTCAGCTGACGGTTACTTATCCCTATGACAAGCCTCCTGCACCCACAGTGAAGACATACATTATACATTTTTATAATTATTAGAGCCTATGGAACTTCTCTGCAAGGTAATGTTGCGGACTTACACAGTATTCGCTTGTCTGTACAAACGTCATTGAGCCTCATATGTTGCTTTACGATATTATGTGTTTATATGTATTTACGCTTCTGTTTTTATCTTTAGATAGTGAGACCTTTCTCCTTTTCTCTGTAATTGAAACCTGAATGTGTCCTGAGGAAGTTTTATTACGAAACGCGTAGATGCATCGGGGCTCACATCATGTATATCTTTATATAGATGATTTTTATTCTTTGTCAATGTCCTTGTCATTTTTTATATATGTATTTAATAAAGTTTATTATATTGTTACTTTGAATACGATCCCTTTGGTTTGCTGTGCCTTAAAGTCCGACCAGGGGCTCCATTTTGAACCCCTCTCTTTTTCTTTTGATCATTATAACAGAGGATGAAACTCTGAAAGGAATATTGCAACAACCCCCATTTTTCAGACAACAACCCAACCTTAGACACAAACTAATCAGCAGGAAACTTCACTCTGATTATGAAGTCACAAATGATGGAAACAAACCCTGCAATAAAAAACGCTGCAAACTATGCAACCAGATCAATCTATCCAAAAGTGTCACACACAAATGGGACCTTCAATATCATGGGATATTACAACTGTACCTTCAGTAATGTTGTGTACCTCATCCAATGCAAAAGGTGCAGCAAAGGATCTTATGTTGGTGAAACAGGACAGAAGTTGCAAGCGAAGACGAATTTGCACAGACATACCATCAAGGAACATAAAGAAGACAGTTTATGCACATCTGTGGGACATCACTTCTCACAACCGGACCACACTATAGAAGACCTCAATGTTTTAGTTCTTAAAAGGGAATTTCAGAACTATCCAGGAAAGGAAAACATTTGAACTAAGAATTATAATTCTTTTTGGACACAAAAAATAATGGCCTGAATTCAGATATTGGTTTCCTTACCCATTATACTAAAGTTTTACGACCCCCTCTCTGACCATCAACCCCCCCCCCCCCCCCACATTCTATAGCTCTGCCTCTGTCTTATCTCACGAACTCTGCTGCTATCTTTATTACCATTGATTTGTATGTGTTTGTATTTCTCTTTTTTTTTCTCTCTCCTTTCCCTCAGAGATGTGTTTTTTTTTTTAACAATCTGCTTAAAAATTTGTGAATCAGTACTGCTTGGACCTTGAAGAAGGGGACCCCGAAAGCTTGTCCAGAAAAATTGTATGTTAGTGCAAATAAAAAAAGTATCACAGAGAGTACTCAATTTTCTCTTTCACAATTGCACTAATACGGCTACAATCACATCAAGTTTGTCAGTGGGCAAACGTATAAAATCAGCAGAGGATCAAATACTTTTTTCCCCTCACTGTATATAGGTAACAAATTAATCTTTACAAAAGGTCATGTTTTTAAACTTTTAAAATGGTACTTAGTGTAATCTTTTAAAGGCCCCTTCTATTAACATTATCATGCACAATTAGCTATAATACACAATAGTGCTGAGTCATGCTTAAGAAAACATGTTCTAGCTTATAGGCACCCCCACACAATTCATCAGCCAGCTACATTTTGAACATCGGCATGTTTAAATTACTCAACTGAATGCTCAAAGGTTACAATATTAAACAGTATTTCATCACAAAAACCTTTCATGCGTTATACTGCATTTTCACTTATATATTGAAAAAATACCTTAAAGAAAAAAGTTAAATCAGTATATAAAGTTGTAATACAGAATGTTCAGAAAGACCTTAAATCAAAGATTCAGAATGATTCCCAGTTGTTGCATTTGCCAGTAGCCTCCCTGGCGGTTTTCCCGAGTGTGGCTCGGGGTTACATTTCAGCACCATTAGCGGTAACCCCGAGCCACACTCGGGATTGCATTGCAGGATCCTGGTGTGGCTTTACTTACCTTGTCCCCGGGATCCTGCGATGTCCCCCGCAGTGTCCGTGGGCTCCGTCCTCCTCCGAAGCCTCTCTGTGCCAGGCTCCATTCCCTGCGAGCGTCGTGACGCGCGGAGCCTGGCGGCAAATTAAAAAAAATGTAAAAATCATAACACATACAGTACTGTAATCTTACAGATTACAGTACTGTATGAAATGATTTCACATCCCCTTTGTCCCCAGTGCTTTGGCCCATGCCCTGCATGCAGTTTTATATTGCATATACTGTTCTTTCGGCCTGGAAACTGGAGATTGTCCATAGCAACCAAAAAGTGTCCCTTTACGTCAAAAATGGCTTTAGATCAGCTAGAAAACAGCGATAGTAAATTAGAACACTTGCAGAATTGAGCGATAGTGAATCGTGTGGAAATTTATTTTATTACTTTATTTTTTTTAATTTTTTTTTTTTTTTTTTTATTATATTATAATTTATGTTTTTGTGTTTCAAACTTTATCATACCCGGGATATCTACTAGACTCTTGTTTGGACAGATTTAAGTGTGTTATTGTTAAGAATTACAGACCTACAATATAAAACACCAAATTTCCATGCAAAATAATTGTACCGCTTTCAGCACCTAAAATCCGAAATAATCATACCGCCAGGGAGGTTAAAGAACTCTTAGCATTTTTTAACAGGTTATTTCTTTGCAGTTTTTTTAATGACGTATACAGTACATCCTAAAATAGAAAAAAAATATGCTTACTATTATATACTGATATGGATCAATGGATGCCATTGTGAGAGGAAGCGATCATAGGTCCAGTCCTCCAGGAAAACCACTAAGTATGAAAATAATGTGTTAGTAAAATGACATGAATAATTATTGAAAATAAAATCAGTAAAGAATTGGTTCATTACAATATTTTACAGGCTTTCCATCGCTACACCAGTGGACTGGATACTGTTATCATTTATTTTCCATCAGAGCAGGCAGGGAATTGTAAAATTTTGCAATATTATCAAGCATAGTACAGTACAACCATGTTGCAACAACATCATTTACAGTTTCCAGCAAAAGCACTGAAATTGTTCAAGTTGTTCTCTCAGCACTAAAATTGTTTAAGTTGTTGTTCTTCACGGTACATAAAGCTACAGAGGTCAGCGAGAGGTTTTGAACCTTTTTTAGTATGTGTTTTGAATATGTAAATTCTTGAAATTCCAGCTTAGTAAAAGTATATGTGGATCCTAACAGTGAACCTTCATAATTTTCTCTCTTTTTGTATCTGTTAAATATACAGAACATCTAAAAATGTGTCGCTATATCTGTTCATAAGTGCACAAATATACTTGTTGACCCTGCCAGAAATCTTGTGAGCCGATGCTTCTGTGCTCTCTGCCTGCACTGCACTCTTCTCAGTTACATTTTTTCCAGCCATCTCTGGACAACAAATTTCCTCTTCCCTATGTTATGGGGAAGAAAAGAGGAGGAGTTTTGTACTTCTGCCCTAAGGTTACAAAGCTGCTCCTCCATGGATGCAGTGTAGGGAGGATAGAAAGTTATGGCAGTATAAACAGGTGAAAAAGCCTACAACAGAAAAGCAATGCACCCTCCACATTTAGGCACTGGTAAAATATATTACATTTTTGTTGTTGGGTTTAGCTAGGCTTTAAAGTGGTTGTATAGGTAAAAGGTTTTTTTTTGGTTTTTTTTTAACTTTAAATGCTCGGGTTTGAGCATGCGCAAGTCCCCAATAGGAAATGGCTCCCTATTGGAAGCCCAGAAGTGAGGAGGAGACAGGAGTGGCAGCAGGAGACCCCAGAAGAGGAGGTTCAGGGCTGCTCTGTACAAAACCATTGCACAGAGCAGGCAAGTATCACATGTTTGTTATTTTACAATCACTTTAGGTCTAGATTTTAGCTTGACAAAGTGAACCTCAATTTATTACATACCATACCAAACTCCTTTCTCCACGTTATCTTGCTTTTGTTCTGTTAATAAATATGTAATTGCCCATTCCAGAATGGGCAATTTATGAGATATTACAAGCGATTTTGAAGAACTGTTTTACTGAGTAAGATGTGTAGTAGAGGAGTGCAGGGAGTATGATGGTGGGCCAGATGTTTAGCAGAGCACTGCAGAGGTTAAGACAGCTGGCAGTATGTGAAGGATGGAAGCATGGAGCTTATGACAGCAGGGAGATAGATATATATTTATAGATAGATGTATAGATGTAGATAGATGTATAGATGTATAGATGTAGATAGATGTATAGATGTAGATAGATATATATATATATATATACATACACACATATATATATACACATATATATATATATATATACACATACATATACACACACACACAGGTGAGAAGTGTGAAGTGTATAATGTGGGCTGTATAAGCAGAAGAGTGTGGAGGGTATGACAGTAGGCGGTATGTGAAGAGGAGTGTGGAGGGTATGGCAGTGGCCATTGTTTTTAGGAGAGGAGTGTGCAGGGTATGATCACAGGAATGGTAGCCAATATGTGTAGGCGAAATCAGAAGAGGGTATGGGGTGGTGGGCCATGTGTGTAGCAGAGGATATAAGAAAGGGCAATATGTGCTGAAGGTATTTGCCAATCATGATGATGCTGTTAGAAAGGATTGTGGTGTAGTGATAGGGAAAAATACGGAGCAGCATTAGAAGGGACTGTTTAGTGGTGACGGATAAGATTGTAGGGCAGCAACAGTGGGGATTGCACACTTTTTGGTGGAGGCTAGAAGCAGTGATAAGTGGCAGAGCTATGTACAGTACTTGCATAAAAGTTTTGTTTTAAAGACAGGCATTCCTACTGGCCCCTTTTGGCCTCACTGACAAAAAACTGGAATACGCAGTAGCACAGGGGCAGGAAGCTTTTCCTCTGACCTCTAGGTGTCTGCACTAGTTTGCCCCCCCCACTGTCCCCCCTTTGCCACCCATGACAGAGTCCCCCAAAAAGTAAGAATCCAAAATCTGAAGGCATTGGTCCCTGATTGAACAGATTGTATGCTGATTCATTCACTGAAAGGCCAATAAAACAGTGTTCTAACCAATTGACCTATGGAAGATTTACCCCCCCCCCTTCATGACCAGGCCATTTTTTGCTATACAGCAATGAATGCGCTATTTTAACTGACAATTGCACAGTCATGCAACACTGTACACAAATGTAATTTATGTATATTTTTTTTCCCACAAATAGAGCTTTCTTTTGGTGGTATTTGATCACCACTAGGTTTTTTATTTTTTGCCCTATAAACAAAAAAAGACCGAAAATTTTGAAAATAAAATAACTTTTACTTTCTGCTATAAAACATATCCCAAAAAAAAAAAGAAAAATATTGAAATTCTTTATTAATTTAGGCCGTTAAAAAAACCCCAATAAGCATATATTAATTGGTCTGCACAAATGTTCTAGTGTCTACAAACTATGGTATATATACTGGAATTCTTATTTATTTTTATACTAGTAATGGCGGCGATCAGCGACTTAGAGCGAGACTGCGATAGTATGGCGGGCAATCTGACACTAACTGACACTTTTGACACTTTGTGGGAACCAGTAACACGAACACAGTGATCGGTGAAAAAAATACACGGTCACTGTACTGATGACACTGGATGGGAAGGGGTTAAACTGCTAGGGTGATCAAAGGGTTAAATGTATCTAACCAGTGTTTATGTGTGTACTGATCGGCTTGTGCTGTGACTAATTACAGCACAGCTGACGCATGCTCCCATACCCAGAAGAGCAGAATCACGTATATATAGTAAAGCTACAGTGCGCAGTAGGAAAATTGTTAACTTATGCATTCCTGTTAAACTTTTATTAACGTAAATATGTTCTTTAAATCCAATAGACAATATTCTTGAAATACAATATATGGACAGGCAAAACACTTTGGATTAAACTCAAAAAGCTGGCAGCATATCAAACATGTAGGTGGTATGGCTGGCCTATATTTTTAATATTCCTATTCAGCCTGCAGATAAACCTAACTAAAGCATTTTAATCCTTCATCATTACTTTTACACCCACTTATAGGTGCTGCCCTAAAGGCCCGTCACAAAGCCAGTGCCAACACATCATTCTCCGGGTCTACTCACGCCCTTGAAAGTAATTCCAGGTCTTCCTCTTCAAAAGTTGCTTCTTTAAGGATGCCAACTGTTTTCTTCTTTATTACCCAGTCAACATCTTCATATCCTATATAAATATTAAAAAAAACATGAATTAGATGTAATATTTTCATAATGATACTATCACCAGATGTATCCCTTTGGGTCCTGCACCATATGCTTTACTGCAATTAATAAAATAAATAATTTTGACTTGCAAAAAGTATGTGCCATTAAACCAAAAAAAACGAAATGTTATAATGCATGGCATATTCCAATAAATCCAAAATAAACTTTTTCTGTCTAGTAGGAATAGTCTCTAACCTATGCATATAGTACTCAACAACCTCCATTCCATCATGATGCCCTATGTTGATATACAAGGATGTACGCCTTATATATAGGGGGGGGGGTCATGTTTTTATGAATTTTTGGAAGATAATACATTGGCACCCTTACTATTGAGGGGATCATCATTAATGTTTCTTATTATTAAAGGATACCTTTTTTGTAACCACTGGACACCAGTTTCACTAACGCCTTATAATCCAAACCAGATTTCTTAGGCAACACACATTGTATGTTTCTCTGTCAGATAGAGTATTGTACCATCTCATTCAAATAACTTGTTTGATTGAGAAAGGCAATACCACCCCCCTTGTCCGCAGGATTAATAACCAAGTCACAAGCAACAAGCACCTCAATTGCCAGAGTTCACACTTACTCACAGCTTGTGAACCATTTCACTCTACCTCACTGACACACAGGGGCGCCCCTCCCATTAAGGGCGCATGGGGGCCACCTCCTCTATCCATCGCCGCCACCCCCCTATTCATGCATCCTGTCCCTTTTAGGACACTGGGTGCATGGTTTTTTGAAGCACTGATTAGAGCCAGAGGCTCTAATAGACTTCAAAATAGGGTGGGCTCGGAGCGCTGAGAATGCGCTCGGAGCCCACCCAGGTGTGTGAGAATAGCGAAAGAATATTCCCTATTCTTACACTGAATCGCCTCTCCGCCAATCAGGAAGCGCGGGTCTGAGACACGTTTCCCGATTGGCCAAAAAGAGAAGCGTTCTGATTGACCGCCGAGGAGAAGGCGGAAGCCGCCGAGCAGGGCAAGAAGCAGCTGCTCATGATGTCCGCAGAGGAGAGCCAGGAAAGCTGCCTGTGATTGCCCGCCATGAATGGGGTACGTGCACCGATCGACGAGCCGCCACTGCTAACACAGGTGCTGATTCCACCCCGATTAAGGAAAAAAGGGGGTAAAATGTGTCCTCAAGACAGAGTAAGGGGGAAAAGGAAAAAACTATTTAATGGATGAACTTTAATTAAGTTCTATTGTGAGGGAACTGTCTGTGCATTCATATATAAGAAAAAAAGAAATAAAAACCAGACTGAGCTCAACATCAAAGTAAAAAATATATATACAATGTAGCCTTAGATGTGTTGTAAGGGGACCTAGTGAAGTAGTCTCACACATGTAACAATATAGAAAACAACCTTATTTAAACACCAATAATCTGTGTGCAGCAGCCCCTCTAATACTTACCTAAGCCTCATCTAGATCCAGCAATTGTTGTAGGAGTGTCTCTGCTGCCCGGGGCTCCCCTCCTCATTGGCTGAGATGGCACTGCGCTGCTGTCAAACTGTCAGTCAATCAATGAGGAGACAAAAGGGGGCAGGGCCAGGAATAGGGTCTGAGTCTGAATGGACATGGAGCTGTGACTTGACTCGGGTGCTCCCATAGCAAGCTGCTTGCTGTGGGGGCACTCAACAGGAGGGAAGGGCCAGGAGCACCGTAGCGGAACCCGAGAAAAGGAGGATCTAGGCTGCTCTGTGCCAAACCACTACACAGAGCAGCTAAGTATAACATGCTTGTTATTTTTAGCACAAAAAAAAACTACTGAGACTTTAGTATCACTTTAACCACTTGAGGTCCGGGCCATAGCCGAATGACGGCTACAGCGCGGACCTCAATTTCCGGGAGGCCGTCATAGGACGTCCTCCCCTGTGCACAGGCACCGCGCGCACCCTGCAGGGCGGGCGGTGTGCGCGCTGTGATCACCGAGTCACGGAGACTCGGATGATCACAGATCCGAGTAAGGGGCCGGTCCCGGCCCCTTACCATGTGATCAGCTGTCAGCCAATGACAGCTGATCACATGATGTAAACAAAACCTCGGTGATCGGTTTCGTTTTCTCCTCACGTTGACAGCGTGAGGAGGAAAAACAAGCCGATCACCGGCTTATGTCAAAGGGACATCGGTCCCGAAGAGGAAGGAGGCACATATGCCTTATCTGTGCCAACAGGTGCCATCAGTCATTGCCACCTGCCAGTGCCCACAGTGCCCACAAGTGCCACCTGTCAATGCCCACAAGTGCCACCTGTCAATGCCCACCAGTGGTGCCAATCAGTGCCACCTAGCAGTGCTGCCATCAATCAGTGCCCATCACCGCCACCCATCAGTGCCCATCACCGCCACACATCGGTGCCCATCAGTGCCGCCTCATCAGCGTACATCAATGAAGGAGAAAAATTACCTGTTTGCAAAATTTTATAACAAAATATAAAAAAAAAAAATTTTTTTTTTTAAATTCTGTCTTTTTCATTTTTTTTAACAAAAACTAAGAACCGCAGAGGTGATCAAATACCATCAAAATAAAGCTCTATTTGTAGGAAAAAAATGATAAAAATTTCATTTGGGTACAGTGTTGTATGACCACGCAATTGTCATCCAAAGTGCGACAGCGCTAAAAGCTGAAAATTGGTCTGGACAGGAGGGGGGTTTAAGTGCCCAGTAATCAAGTGGTTAAATGCCATTAACCACATGCAGTGGCCCATCGCATCATTTATCTGGGTTGATTTCATGCTACAGCCCAAAGGAATTATACTACTGGCAATACAGGAGCAACATTTTCCATATGTGATTTGGATTTCTGTACACCCATGAGAAGATCTTCTAATAGACTTGGAATAAAATTCAACTTTAAACAACTTTGTTTTTGATTTGTTCTATGTATTGTAGACTGTGCCCCCCATTGGGGCTCATACACTTATTTTTCTCTCTTTTGAGGGGAGGGTAAGTGTTTACATAACTTCCCTGCAGCTGCCATGGTTGCATTTTTAATAATTGGCCAGATATGATTTTATTTTTGTGTAGTGGATTTTGTATTGCTTAGATTGGTGTTACATAAAGTTGTTTTCTATATTGTTACAAGAGCCAGACTACTTCGCTAGGTCCCCTTTATAAACACATCTCCTCTTTATAACACATCTAAGGATACATTGCATGTATTATTTTGACTTTGAAGATGAGCTCAGTCCGGTTTTTTTATTTCCTTTTTTCTGATTCCACCCTGCTGCTTTTCAAGACTTCTTTGCCTGCGGATTAACCCCTCCAGGACCAAAGTTCTTGTAATCAGGGTTTGGAGGTTCTCCTCCCCCAAATTCTTTGAACCTCCAAACCTCTGGGTCCCTAATAAGGACTTATCAATCCAGAGAGTACTGAAAGACAGTCCTCTCTAGCCAGAGCACATCATCCTGCATGGGTGCGAACCCCTGAGCACTTAACAGTGTCTTCAAAAGGAACTACAACTCAAATACTGGGGAAATATACCTGCTATGCAGGACATATTCCTGGTGTCCTGTACACAATTAACATATCCAAGCTCTTTGGTAGAGCATGTTTAAGACTCCTATCCAAAATTTCATCTTATTTAAACCTGATTACTTAGATTGAAAATACCTACTTTCACTGTACTCTTCCTTTTGGGTCACATTATGACGTGATGATGGATTGATTATATTTAAGACATGTGGTTTATTCATTCATTGGTTTCATTAGTCATTTCATGGCTATGCACTTATACAAGTTATTTGATTTTTCACAGATATAGGTTTGTATAGATATATGTTTGTATTGACAAATTGTTTGCCCTAAGAGCCTAGAGTAATCCAGGGGAGGGAAAACCTTGGAAAGAGTTCTATCTGGAATCAAGTCCAGATACTCCAAATGATGACAGTTCCAGCATTGACTTCTGGAGATTTATGCCGCGTACACGGTCGGACTTTCTGGCATACTTGGTCCGGCGGACCAGAGTCCGCCGAACAATCCGACCGTGTGTAGGCTCCGGCGGACTTTTTCCCAAAAGCCCGCCGGACCTAGATTTGAAACAAGTTTTAAATCTTTCCGTCGGACTCAGTTTATGGCGGAAAGTCCGCTCGTCTGTGTGCTGGTCCGACGGAAAGCCCGCTTGTCTGTATGCTGGTCCAACGGACCAGATACGATGCAAGGGCAGGGTATTGCATTTTGCGCTCGCTGCAATAGCGCCCCCCCCTCCTGAACCGTACCAGGCCGCATGCCCTCAACATGGGGGGTGGGTGCTTTGTGGGAGGGGGCCCCCCCACCCCAAAGCACCTTGTCCCCATGTTGATGAGGACAAGGGCCTCTTCCCGACAACCCTGGCCGTTGGTTGTCGGGGTCTGCGGGCGGGGGGGCTTATCGGAATCCGAGAGCCCCCTATAATAAAGAGGGCCCCCAGATCCTGGCCCCCCACCCTATGTGAAGGAGTATGGGGTACATGGTACCCCTACCCATTCACCTAGAGAAAAAGTGTCAATAATAAAACACACTACACAGGTTTTTAAAATAATTTATTAAACAGCCTCTTCTCCCGGCTCCTCCGCTGTCTTCAGGCTGCTCTCTTGCCAGCGGAGGTCCGGACTTCTGGGCTTCTTGTCTTCTTTCCTCTTCTCTTTTCCAGATTTTGACACGTGGTCAACATCACCTGGTGACCACGCCCCCTAAAACGTCACAGTCCCAGCATGCCCAGGGACTGTGACATCATAAGGGGGCGGGGTCTCCGCCTATATAAGTCACAACGGAGCCCTCAGAGAGCAGTCCAGCCGGAGAGAGCGTCGTGTCAACATCTGGAGAAGAGAAGAGGGAAGAAGACAAGAAGCCCAGAAGTCCGGACCTCCGCTGGCAAGAGAGCGGCCTGAAGACAGCGGAGAAGCCGGCAGAAGAACTGGAACACCGGGAGAAGAGGCCGGAGAGAGCGGAGAAGAACCAACCGGACGCCGGGAGAAGAGGAACCAGAGGGACCACCGAAGCCGGAAGAAGACCCCCCCGAGCGGTTTAATAAATTTTAAAAACCTGTGTAGTGTTTTATTATTGACACTTTTTCCCTAGGTGAATTGGTAGGGGTACCATGTACCCCATACTCATTCACATAGGGTGGGGGGCCAGGATCTGGGGGCCCTCTTATTATAGGGGGCTCCCGGATTCTGATAAGCCCCCCCGCCCGCAGACCCAGACAACCAACGGCCAGAGTTGTCGGGAAGAGGCCCTTGTCCTCATCAACATGGGGACAAGGTGTCTTGGGTTGGGGGGGCTCCGCAGGGCGCCCCCTCCCCCAAAGCACCCACCCCCATGTTGAGGGCATGCGGCCTGGTACGGTTCAGGAGGGGGGGTGCTCGCTCGTCCCCACCCCCTTTCCTGACCGGCCGGGCTGCGTGCTCGGATCGGGGTCTGGTATGGATCTTAGGGGGGACCCCACGTTGTTTTTTTTGGCGTAGGGGCTTCCCTTTATAATCCATACCAGACCTAAGGGCCTGGCATGACCCGCGACGAGGCTTGCAAGGTGTCAATCTCGCCGATAAAAGCGGCAAGATTGACTTCCTTTTCTAGTCCCGTTGGACCGGAGTCAAGTTCAAAATAAACAGACTTGTCCATGTGTGGGCAAGTCCGTTCATTCTGAAAGTCCGCCGTAACTCCGGCAAAAGTCCGTCGGTAAGACGGGCGGACTTAGCCCGCCGGAAAGTCCGGTCGTGTGTGGGCAAGTCCGTCCGTTTCAAAGTCCGGCGCACCTGGCGGACAAAGTCCGTCAGAAAGTGTGCCGGACCAAGTATGCCAGAAAGTCTGATCGTGTGTACGTGGCATTAGGCTCCACCTAAACATCAGGGTCAGCATACTGAGTGACTGAGAAAGCCTGTACCGACTGTCCTCTCAGAAGAAGACTCTCCAGATACCCCACAATGAGGATGCCCTGAAAGTGAAGCAGAGTAAGAACAGGGGCCAGCACTTTGGTAAAAAGCGTGAGGTGCAAAGGACAGTGCAAGAAACTGCTGGTATGTGTCGATAGCCAAACGCAGATAGCATTGATGCAGTGGAAGAATGGGAACATGCAAGTAGACAACTGTAATGTCCACAGAGGCTAGGAAATATGGAAGCATTCCCGCACTGACGAAGACTCATTGATAGGTGTGGAGGTTTAGAAGTTGAAAACATGCAGAATTGAGTCTCAGGCTTGGCCTGGATTTGGACACCTGAGAGAAAGGAAAGGTACTATGCCCAGTCTCAGAGGTAGAGGGTTTTCCAGGCCAAGGCATCTTTATGCTTTCATTCTGTCTTATGTAAAGTTGTCCAGGGATACACCAAAAGGCATTTCCTATCAAAGAGCATGTACATTAAGTGTTCCTTGTCCTTTACCCTGATTTTCTGCAGACCAACATTTGAGCCAACTACACCTATGCATATGCACAGATGGAGGCAGGACGGGCATGCCTAGGGGAGCCAAGAATACTTCTAGGAGCATGTCAACAGTGATTCAAGCTACCGATGTCAGAACCTTTATGTACACTGGAAGCCCCAAAACAATTAGAGGATCATGAGCTAGAAAGACTTAAAGGGCTGCAACCCTTGCACTCATGGACCACCATGTGATAGAATACAAACAAGATATTACCATCAAAGGTTACCTATTGACCAACAGCAAAACAGGAGGGCTAAATGGTTGACTGAGACCAGGACACATAGGAGGCCATACAAACTATATGCAAATGAGAAAATAAAAAAATAAATAAAAAAAAAACAGCAAGGGTTACTCAAAGAGCAGAAAGTTATCAAAGTGGTATACTGCACTAATAATACTAATAACTGTGAAGAATCCTGTGAAAAAAAACCCTGTGAGAAAAAAGCAGCAACACAAACATGCAATATAATCATGTGCAAAAAGCTAACAAACAAAAATAGGACATCTTAAAGCACTATAAATCACTAAAGTGTATGGAAATCTATATTGTACATATAATGACATATAAAGTGAAAAGTGATTCATGAAATAAAGTCTCTGAAAAATGGCAAATAAAAACAAGTTCTATGATGGTAGAAATCCAGAAAGATGGAAAAGATTCCCAGAGCTTTCACCACCACCATGGGAAAGAGATGGAGCTCTCCATGTGGCAATCACCCAAAGGAATGTAGACTCTTACCGGAAGTAGTGGACCTCCTGTTGTAGAGCGGTCACACATGCCTGCAGATATAGCCCTCTGCGGGGTCTGAGATGGGTCTTGGCTCTAAAGTGTGTAGGCAGACATGGGGCGTCCTCCTAAATATATGGCCACCGTCCGTCCCCCCTCCTCGAAAGCGCAATCTCCCAAGTTAGCATGGAGCATATAGAAGAACAAAGGCTCTAATAGTGCGTTATTGTTTTTTTAAATACTGGTTTATTGTAAAAAAATCTCTGGTTGGATGTACAAACATCATAAAAAACACTTGCCGGCAATAAAATTCGAAACACCCGCACTTCCGCGATTAGGTGGGGTGTGATGACATCAGCGCGTAGCTCCGCCCAACATGTTTCATCATACGTGGCATCTTCCAGGGGCACCTGAAAGACGTCATGTCTTCCAAGTGTTTTTTATGATGTTTGTACATCCAGAGATTTTATACAATAAACCAGTATTTTAAAAAAAATAAACGCACTATTGGAGCTTTTGTTCTTCTATATGCTCCTTGCTAACTTGGGAGATTGTGCTTTCAAGGAAGGGGGATGGATGGTGGCCATATATCGAGGAGGATGACCTGAGTCTGCCACCTTAGAGCCAAGACCTATCTCAAACCCCGAAGAGGACTATATCTGCAGGAGTGTGTCACCTCTCTACAACAGGAGGTCCACTCCTTCCGGTAAGAGTCTCCATTCCTTCGGGTGATTGCCGCACGGAGAGCTCCATCTCTTTGCTTGGCGGTGATGAAAGCTCTGAGAATCTTTTCCATCTTTCTGGATCTCTACCATCATAGAACTTATTTTATTTGCCATTTTTCAGAGACTTTATTTCACAAATCACTTTTCACTTTATATGTACTATATAGATTTCCTAACACTTGGGTGATTTATAGTGCTTTATTTTTGTTTATTAGTTACTCACAGAGCAACAGCAGAGGAGAAAAAAAATGAATGGTCATTTGTGAATAGGTCAACAAAAGCCACAATGCAAACCTTATGCAAGTGATATAGAACAAGCAAGGACTACCCACAGACCAACTACCGAGAATACAGGGAGTTGTTAATGGCCATCTATGGCTAGGTCACCGTAGGTCAACACATAGCCACCATACATTTAGTATGCAAGTAAGAGAATGCTATCAAGTGTTCCTCATGGATTAAATGCAGAGCAAGAGAGGTTATTATTATTATTAATGGTTGTCTCCAGAAACCAGGATGTCCCACTAGCCCCAAGTATGGGCCTATAAATATCTCAGCAGCAGTCTCCTTAATGTAGAGTGGTCATAAAATAAATATGGGGACTGTCATTGATGCCTTTTGAAAATGCTAGTTTAATGATTTTGTCTGGCTTCAGTAGACCTGTGTCCTACTCACATAAGCAAGCCTACATCAAATGAATTATAACTTAAAAATCCCTATGTCTACAATTGCTCCAGGTCAGGGATTCAAAAGTACTGAAGCCAAGTCATCAGCATGACTGCTAGGCAACTAGAGATAGGAATGGCAGCCTACATATTTCATTTATCACAGGTTTCCTATAACATTATAGTTGACCAAATCCACAGAAAGCCCAGCCCACTACCTTCCTGTATGAGATGGGACAAGTCTACTGCAGGCATTAGAAAGCATTTTCCCTAAGGCTATGTACACATCTAGCCTGGTCTGCTCAGGGGTTTCACAGACTGGGAGTTTGATTTTGTTTCCCTGCCTCTGGAAGAAGCTTCCAGAGCTGTGGGGGGGGGGAGATTAAAAATAATTAACTAGCCTGAATATTTATCAGGTTCCAACCAATCTCCAGAGAGGGGGGCTGGAATGTTGATAAATAGTCAGAAACAGTGGGGAGTGATACAAAAAAGACGAAACTTGCTCCCATCTATAGCTGGATATCGCAGTAAGAAGCATTGGAAGGCTAACAGGTACAAACAAAGCCAAGGATAAATTCAAAGGGAAAAGTTTTTTTTCCCTTGGATTTATCCTTGGCCTTGTTTGTACCTGTTAGCCTTCCAATGCTTCTTACTGCGATAGCCAACTATAGATGGGAGCAAGTGGCGTCTTTTTTGTATCACCATCGTTTTTTGGTCAGGCAATGCACTGACACCTTTGCAGCCATTGTGCTATTAGCTGGGTGTTCAGTGTGCCCCTGTACCTTTAAGAAGGGGTGGCTGCCCTTCAGTCCACCTGCTCTCACCTATCCATCAGAATGTGCCTCCACTGTGGAGACACTTATAAGTTAGTGTTAGGTACCACAGATACCAGGGTGCCTTGACGAGGCTCTGTGGCTTACGCATGCATTTGCAAAATGTGTGCAGACTAAACCCCTGCTTTTAAACGCATACTGTTAGACAGGTTATTTGGTTGTCTGAGGGCTGGTCGGTAAGTTGAGCTTGGTTTTTCCCTTGGATTTATCCTTGGCCTTGTTTGTACATGAAACAGTGGGGAGCAGTGTTCCTGAGCCAAAGGGGCTCCTGTCCCTGGGCAGCCCATGGACTATACAGCTGTTCTGGAGGCCTCAGTGGTGTCAGGGCTGAGGGCCTGGATTGACTTTGAAAGAAGCTGTTTGCAGAACCTTACCACAAGGGACCTGGTTCTGAGAGGTGCAGTCTCACTCACTGGACTGTGTCCAGAGGAAACTGGATGGTGGAAGCTGTTCTGGGGACTTAATGAGTAATGGCCTTAACCACTTGCCGACCAGCTGCCGTCATAACGCGGCAGGTCGGCACGATCCCACGAACCGTCGTAGCTATACGTTGGTCCCTTTAAGCGGGATAGCAGGCGCGCGTACGCTAATACATTGCAGGGTTGCCGATGCTCATGACTGCCGATCGCGAGCACGAGAGGCAGAACAGGGACGTGTGTGTGTTAACACACAAATCTCTGTTCTGTGAGGAGAGACAGATCGCGAGTTGTTAATAGCTAGAAACCACGATCTGTCATTTCCTCTAGGTCAGTCCCCTCCCCCCCACAGTTAGAAACACACACAGGGAACACAATTAACCCCTTGATCGCCCCCTAGTGTTAACCACTTCCATGCCAGTGACATTTTTACAATAATCAGTGCATTTTTATAGCACGGATCGCTGTATAAATGCCAATGGTCCATAAAACGTGTCAAAAAAGTGTCCGATGTGTCCGCAATAATGTCGCAGTCCCGATAAAAAAAAAAGAAAAAAAAAAACGCAGATCGCCGCCATTACTAGTAAAAAAAATAAATTAATAAAAACTCTATAAATCTATCCCCTATTTTATAGACGCTATAACTTTTGCGCAAACCAATCAATCTATACACGCTTATTGCGATTTTTTTTTACCAAAAATATGTAGAAGAATACATATTGGCCTAAACTGAGAAGAAATTTGCTTTTTTAACCGCTTGCCGACCGCCGGCTGTCAATTGACGGCCAGGCGGCGCGGCTCTCGTTGCGGGAGGGCGTCATATGACGGCCTCCCATTTAAACAGGGAATGCGCGCGATCGTGCGCGCGCATCCCTGTTCCTTCGGTGGCGGCGTGTCACGGAGACACCGCTCGCCGCCGAGGGGGGTGAACAGCCATTGGACATGGCTGTTTACCACGTGATCGGCCGTGATGAAGTCACGGCCGATCACAAATAGGTCCACCCCATTGTGCACGGCGCATGCGCGCGATCGCGAGCGCGCTGCGCGTGCACGTCGGTGACGGAGTGTTCCCGGGAACACTACTCGTCACCGACGCCGGTAAACAGCCATTGGCTGGCTGTTTACCCACGTGATCGGCTGTGATCCATTCACAGCCGATCATAAATGTAAACACAGAGCGGTAACTAGCTGTTACCAGCTCTTCTCTCCTCACACACCGTTTCCAGTGTGAGGAGAGAAGAGCCAGAAGCAGTGAGTTACCGATCTGTGTTCTGTAGTGTCTGCACCAACACCACACCTGTCCCATCGCCCCCCCCAATTGTCATCTGTCACCCAACAGTCACCAGTGTCACCCAATAAAGTGCACCTGTCACATAAGGGACTGCCATCAGTGACCGTCAGCGGTGCGCCTGTCACCCGTCACCCATCAGTGACCGCCAGCCGTCACCCATCACCCATAAGTGACCGCCAGCCGTCACCCGTCACCCATCCGTGACCGCCAGCCGTCACCCGTCACCCATCCGTGACCGCCAGCCGTCACCCGTCACCCATCCGTGACCGCCAGCCGTCACCCGTCACCCATCCGTGACCGCCAGCCGTCACCCGTCACCCATCAGTGACCGCCAGCCGTCACCCATCAGTGACCACCAGCCGTCACCCATCAGTGACCGCCAGCCATCACCCGTCACCCATCAGTGACCGCCAGCGGTGCACCTGTCACCCGTCACAAATCAGTGACCATCAGCGGTGCACCTGTCACCCGTCAGCCATCACCCGTCACCCATCTGTGACCGCCAGCCATCACCTGTCACCCATCAGTGATCGCCACCCGTCACCCATCAGTGACCGCCAGCCATCACCCGTCACCCATCAGTGACCGCCAGCCATCATCCATCAGTGACCGCCAGCCATCACCCGTCACCCATCAGTGACCGCCAGCCATCACCCGTCACCCATCAGTGACCGCCAGCCATCACCCGTTACCCATCACCTGTCACCCATAAGTGACCGTCAGCCATCACCGATCACCTGTCATCTTTTAGTGACCGTCACCCATCACCAGTAACTGTCCGTGGCCTGTCACCCATCAGTGACCATCGCCTGTCACACCGTCATCACCAATCAGTGAACGTCAGCTGCCACCTATCGCACAGCCCATCAGTGACCGTCACCTGCCACCTGTCACACCGCGTCATGTCCAAAAGAGTATTCAGCAGTGAGGAGGCGTTCCAGATCCTCTCCATGACCGATGAGAGCAACGGGGAGTTCTCATCAGATTCTAATTTGGATTCTGATTCAAGTTCGGCATTTGAACCAAATAGTGAATCGGCAAATGATTCGGAGGAAGAATGGGTCCCTCCCAAAAGGGCACGGCACTCTGGAAACCAGGATTATATTCCCAGGCCCAGTACCAGCGCTGCCACCACCAATATGCCCCAGGAACAATTTCCCAGGCCCAGTACCAGCGCTGCCGCCAGCGTTAGGCCCCGGGAACAAATGCCCAGTACCAGCGCTGCCACCACCAATAGGCCCCAGGAACAAATTCCCAGGCCCAGTACCAGAGCTGCCGCCAGCGTTAGGCCCCGGGAACAAATGCCCAGTACCAGCGCTGCCGCCGGCGATAGGCCCCAGGAACAAATGCCCAGACCCAGTACCAGTCCTGCCACATCACGCCTGAGTACCAGCACAGGAAATTCCAATCCAACTACTGGAGTGTCACACCCCCCAAGAGCCAGGGCCTCTACATACATGCCAGATGGTCTTGCCAACCCAATATGGCTGCCTTCCAACTCGGCATCGCCAATTATTCCCCCGTTCACAGCACTGCCAGGTGTGCAGACCAACACCCAAAATTTCTCAGAGATTGATTTCTTTTATATGTTTTTGCCCGACACTATGCTACAATTTATTGTGGACCAGACAAATTTGTATGCCCAGCAATATATTGCCAACAACCCCCAATCATCCTATGCCCGTCCTTTTGAGTGGAGAGATCTGAATTTGGAGGAATTCAAAGTGTTTATGGGCCTCACCCTAAACATGGGGATTACAAAAAAAAATGAAGGACATGCCTATTGGTCCACCCACCCCATCCACAGTATGCCCATTTATTCTGCCCTAATGACAAGGTCCCGATACAAGATGATAATGCGCTTTCTTCACTTCAGCGACAACACCCAGTGCCCTCCCCACAATCATCCAAATTACGACAAGTTATACAAGATTCGCCCACTGATAAATTTCTTTTCTCAACAATTTGCAGAACTCTATGTCCCCGATCAGAAAATTTGCGTCGATGAGTCCCTGGTACCCTTTTCAGGCCGGCTAGGAATAAAGCAGTATATTCCTAGCAAAAGGGCCAGATACGGAGTAAAGTTATATAAGCTATGTGAGAGAGCCACAGGATATTTGTATGCATTCCGTATATATGAAGGAAAAGATTCCCAGCTCCAGCCCCCTGAGTGCCCGGCCTACATGGGCACAACTGGAAAGATTGTATGGGACCTGGCATACCCACTTCTTAACAAAGGATATCACATTTACGTTGACAACTTTTACACCAGCCTGCCCCTTTTCAAACATTTATACATCGCAAAAACCCTGGCCTGTGGAACCTCCAGAAAAAATAGAAAGGGCTTCCCACAATCTTTAGCGAATAAAAAGCTGCGAAGGGGGGAAAGAACTTCATTGAGATGCAACGAAGTGCTGGCCTTGAGGTGGAAGGATAAGAGGGACGTGCACATGATGTCCACCATCCATGAAGACACTGCAATTGTGGTACAAAGAAGACGAGGTCCCATTGAAAAGCCAACATGTGTCCAAGATTATAATCTCTACATGGGGGGGGTAGATTTTAACGATCAAATGATTCAGCCCTATTTGTCAATAAGGAGGTCCCGATTCTGGTATAAGAAGGTAGCAATTTATCTCATCCATTTGGCCATTTACAATTCCTACGTAGTCTACACCAAATCCATTGAAAGCCCCGCCCCCTTCCTAAAATTCATAGAAGAAGTTGTCACGTCCCTCATCTATCACCAAAGACCCCCCCAAGAAGACCTTCGCTCTGAGGCTGTTTGCCGACTCCATGAGCGCCACTTCCTCTTCAGCATTCCACCATCTGAAGCAGGCCGAAGACGGCAAAAAAAATGTCGCGTGTGCACCAAAAAAGGATTTAGAAGAGATACCAGCTACCATTGTCCCCAGTGTCCCTCCCAACCTGGCCTTTGCATTGGTGAATGCTTCCAAATTTATCACACATCCATAAAATATTAGCCCATATTTTTAACCATTTCCCCATTTTCACCATCTGTGCTGACCATTTTCCATTCTTTCCCAAATTACCATGCCACTGCCTTCCATGTGAACTGACCCTGGCCTGTTTTTTGACTATGCCTCTGCCTACCGTTTGGACTGCTTTCATGTGAACTGACCCTGGCCTGTTTTATCAACTACTCTACTGCCTACCGCTTGGACTGCTTACATGTGAACCGACCCTGGCCTGTTTTATGGACTATGCTTTTGCCTACCGCTTGGACTGATCTGTTGCCCTGCTACTGTAGTACACAGGGGTCTCACATATGTGAGGGGCTCCAGAATTGTTTTTCCGGTTGGAGAAAACAATTATTTTTGTTTTCTCCGGGTTTCGGAATTAGGGTCTGGAGTCCGGAGGCTTCATAGAGATTTGGGTGGGTCGAAGCCTCTACCCCTGTGCCCCTGTGCACAGGTCTTACCTGATTGTGGCCCTCAGCCTGCTGCTGACTTACTGCCACCATGCCCATGCCTGCCGCGGTACAATAATGAGTGTCTGCAGTTAACAGTGTACCAGGACCATATTATGGCTGTGCTGGCTGTCTCTGCCTGGACAATTTCTATGGACTGTGATGTGCTGACAATATCCTTGTGCGGACTATAGACAATATTCCTGCCTGCTGCCTGGATAGTTAATATTGCTGTCGCTAAGCACCTCCTTGCCTGCTGCCTGGATCAGTGCTCTCCTCTGTGGATACTACTAAAAGCACAGGTAATGCTTTTTTTTTTACCCTTTCTGCAATAGAATTTATTTTGGATTGTAATTATTGGTATGTGCATGCTATGTGTTAGAAATATGAAGGGTTTTCAAAAATGATAGGTTGCCAGGAAATTATATATGTCATTTATGCTCCTAGAACGCCTGATGGTGCTACTTTGATGTTGGGCCTCTGTATGTGGCCAGGCTGTGTAAAAGTCTCACACATGTGGTATCGCCATACTCAGGAGGAGTAGCAGAATGTATTTTGGGGTGTCATCTTTGCTACGTACATGCTATGTGTTGGAAATATCTGATAAATGGACAACTTTGTGTAAAAAAAAATGCGTTTTCATTTTTTTCCACATTTTCCAAAAACTTTTGGAAAAAATGAACCGTTCAAAAGACTCATTATGCCTCATAGATTATACGTTGGGGTGTTTGCTTTCCAAAATGGGGTCATTTTGGGGGCAATTCCATTGTCCTGGTGCTCCAGGGCCTTCAAAAATGCAATAGGTGGTTGAGAAATGAGATGTGTCATTTATGCTCGTAGATCGCCTGATGGTGCTACTCCAATGTTGGGCCTTTGTATGTGGCCACGCTGTGTAAAAGTCTCACACATGTGGTATCGCTATACTCAGGAGGAGTAGCAGAATGTATTTTGGGGTGTCATCTTTGCTACGTACATGCTATGTGTTGGAAATATCTGATAAATGGACAACTTTGTGTAAAAAAAAATGCGTTTTCATTTTTTTCCACATTTTCCAAAAACTTCTGGAAAAAAATGAACCGTTCAAAAGACTCATTATGCCTCATAGATTATACGTTGGGGTGTTTGCTTTCCAAAATGGGGTCAGTTTGGGGGCAATTCTATTGTCCTGGTGCTCCAGGGCCTTCAAAAGTGTAAATGGTGGTTGAGAAATGAGATGCGTCATTTAGGCTCGTAGAACGCATGAAGATGCTACTTCAATGTTCGGCCTTTGTATGTGGCCAGGCTGTGTGAAAGTCTCACACATGTGGTATCGCTATACTCAGGAGGAGTAGCAGAATGTATTTTGGGGTGTAATTTGTTGTATGCATATGCTCTGAGAGAGAAATAACCTGTTAATATGACAATTTTGTAAAAAAAAAAAAAAAAAAAATCTTCATTTTGCAAAGAATTGTGGGAAAAAATTACAACTTAAAAAAATTCACCATGCTACTTACTTAATACCTTGGAATGTCTACTTTCTAAAAAGGGGTCATTTAGGGGGTATTTGTACTTTTCTGACTTGTTAGTGTACCAAGAAATGAGATAGACCATCAGTACATCTGTGTGATCAGATGTGATCAATTTTCAGTGCTTGGCACCATAGTTTGTAGACTCTATAACTTTCACAAAGATCAAATAATTTACACTAATTTGGGTTATTTTTACCAAAGATATGTAGCAGTATAAATTTTGGCCAAAATTTATGAAGAAAAATTACTAATTTGCAAAATTTTATGACAGAAACAAAGAAAAAGGCATTTTTTTCACAAAATTTACGGTCTTTTTTATTTATAGCACAAAAAATAAAAAACCCACTACTGATTAAATACCACCAAAAGAAAGCTCTATTTGTGTGAAAAAAAGGACGCAAATTTCATATGGATACAGTGTTGCACGACTGAGTAATTGTCATTCAAAATGTGAGAGCGCTGAAAGCTGAAAATTGGTCTGGTCAGGAAGGGGGTGTAAGTGCACTGTATTGAGGTGGTTAAAGAAAAAAAAAAAAGGGAGATATTTATTATAACAAAAAGTACAAAAATAGTGTTTTTTCAAAGATGACGCTCTTTTTTTATTTATAGCGCAAAAAATAAAAAACGCAGAGATGATCAAATACCACCAAAAGAAAGCTCTATTTGTGGGGAAAAAAAAGGACGTTAATTTTGTTTGGGTATCAGTTAAAGCGACGCAATGCCGAATCGCAAAAAATGGCCTGGTCGTTCAGCATCCAAATCTTCCGGGACTGAAGTGGTTAAACTAATTCTTGCGATTGTGTAGAGTTCTGGAAACTGCACTGGGTACCAGCAGTTATGCATCGGTGCAAGGTAACCAGATTCCAAAGAAGGCCCCCAATGACTGATCAAAGTTAGATTTTTTTCTGGGGCTGGGAAGATATTATTATAGTTTAAGCAAGCACTATGCCAATCACTCTGCCCGATTCAAAAGCTCCTATACTGGATAGGCTAAATGGGGGAGGGGGGCACAGTAAAGAGAAATGGGGATTGGAACAAAGGGGCATTTGACTTCCTTAAGCAGCAGCTGATATTGGCTCCAGTGCTGGCCTTTGTGGACTTCCATTCTGGCTAACCACCAACAACCAACATGGGGCCCGGGGACCAAACTCTCACAAGTACAAGACAGCCAGGAGAGGGTCATCTCCCTACACCAGTTAAAGCCTACATATGGCTGAGAGAAACCCTGCAAAATGACAGTAACTACGTTGTAGCTGTTGGGCTTGGTGTGGAAAGTCACTTCTGAGTATCTGACAGGAGATGGGTTCAGGGATCTGTGGAAAACAATACACTGATGCATCTCCAGATACACTTGGCACTCTGGAGCAAAATAGGCAGCCTGTCTAAAGAAGTTTGACTTCTCCTACTATCACATTACCCACTAGCCAGGTCTCAATTAGATGTGAAAACTATAGAAATCCCTGACTTGACTAAAAGGGAGGCCTAAGGAGTAGGCATCAGATGAGTCTCTTCATGTACTGGAATACAACTGTTCAAAGACACAGAGAGAGGATCCAGAGGTCGCTCCTCGAAGGCACCTTTGACCCAGACGGCTATTCTGCCGCAGTTAAAAGCACGCTTTTTTTTCTGTGAAATTCGAGACACCAGGCACTGCAATCAGCTGCATTTGTACAGTGCGATTAGCTGCGGTTGCATTTAGCTACGTTTGCCATTTCCATAGCAACCCGACAGGGTACCGACTCATATTGAACGGGGATCCGACTTGGATCCCCGCCAATACCAGGCACTGTGTTTGGTATGAATCTTGAGGGGGAACTCCACGCCAAATTCTAAATAAAAAACCGGCACGGGTTCCCCTCCAAAAGCATACCAGGCCCTTCGGTCTGGTATGGATTTTAAGGGGCACCCCCCCTATGATAAAAGCACAATTCTATCCGTCCGTGTGAAAGGGGACTAATAGAGGTGATACAGTTATGGCGGTTGCCAAGTCCTGGAGGAAAACTAATGCTACTACCAAAAACCAATAAACTGGTGAGTGGTCCCATCTTGTCCTGGGGGATAGTATACAACACCGCAGAATAATGTTCCTCCCCCCCAAGAATGGTCAGTGACCTTGTAGGTTGTACTGTCAAGAGCCCCAACGCTCTCCGTTTCACCCACACTGGGGTGTCCACTAAATGTTTACGTTGTTCAGGAGACAAGCCATTTGTGTGACTTTGTTCCAGTTGTTGAAGAGGGCTAAGGCTGGATTCCACCTTTGAGTTGGTACATGTCTGCCCCACTGGAAATACTGACCATTAACTTTCACACTTGACCCATCAGAGAACCAACACTATCAAGTTCCGATTATGGTGGACAGCTTTACTAAGTTTGTGGTAGCAGTAGAGATCCATGACCAGACTACCAAGACTGTCACCTATATGGTGTGGAAGCACTGTTGCTTTCAATATCCAGAGAGAAGGAACCCAAAAAAAAAAAAAAAAAAAAAAAACACCTACACTGTAAACTAACTTCTGAAACCCACAGTAAGGCCTATAAGGGGTTTTTCGTAGTACCTGTCAAAGTTCAAGAGCCGCTGTGGAGCCCTCTGAACGACCATCTTCTGATGTGTCTGAGCACAGAGACATATTGTCCTAGAAGATGGAATGAAGACAACTCCAGAGGCACTCATTGAGTGGAAAAAGAAAAAGAAAAAAAAAAATCTTGGTGGATAAGACAAAGAAAAGGCAGACGCATGATGTAAGTGTTACGCTGTGTTTCCAAATCCCCCATTACACAGGAGGAATAGTGCTGACAGCATTACTCAAGCATGGTCTGTGTCAACATCCAAAAAAACATAAGCAATTACTTGTTGGTCTCAGTGTGTAACTAGAAGCACTATGACATCAAGACTGGTTTAAAGCTGTGGAAACTCATTGAACATAAAAAGGTATTTGAAAACAAGACACTTATTACAAAGTAAACCCACAAGTATTCTATTCAAAACCATCTGCAAATAAATACAAAAATCTAGCATGATACTACACCCAGGTCCATCTAACTATTTCTGCAGGTGTCTGCACAAGCTTTCACCAGATAGATGACCATGCTTCCTGGTAAATAAAGATGTCAATACCCTTTGTCAAGTAACTTTCAACAGCTAATGTTCATATGAAGGACAAACCTATCTATATTATTTTGAAGGATAAGTCCATCTAATATTGATATTTCTGTTTATAGTAGATTCTAGAATTTACTATCCCAACAGGAGAAGTCTTAAAGTTGGAAGAAGCAGAGCCAGAATACTTTTACTGCCAGATTCCCCAAAAGATATAAAAAAAAAAACAGTGAGTGACCACCCTATAGGCCTCATCTATAGCTGAATAATCATTTTTAGATGGAATGATCCTTCTATCTAGTTTCTGAATCATTTTCACTTAAGTTCTCATAACCATAAACTGTAGATTACATTTATGTTTCAGTCAACTGTTTTCAACAAAGGTCATAGGTTTTGCAGGACTAAGTTTAAGCAAATGTGCACAGATGCTTTACCTGCGGATCCCTTAATGGCCAATACTAGACCTTGAACTGCATACAGATTAGCTTGCATAATCGTCGATTACGCAAATTCTACTGGGTACGTTAGCTAGGCATCTTTTTGTGGATATTAAAAGCGGACATTCACTCACAATGAATACATGCCATTATTCTAACTCTTCCTCCCTTCCTGTCATACATGTAAAAGTTTTCGTTTTCTTTTAGGGGGGGGGGGGGGGGACAATGAACCTTTAGGCATATTGCTGTGTCTGCAACCCCTGCACAACTTCCTGCCCGCAGCTGCTGACTTTTTTTTGGAAAGCAGGGTGAATTTCTTCTTTAAATACTTTCAATTATTAGCTTATCTGTTATATAATCATACCCTTAAAGTGTACTCCCCCCACCCTAATCTTACATTCATTAGTTAAAAATGTTTGCATTTAATTACTTACAATGACGGTTTTTCTACTTTTTGGTTGAGTAAGGCACGGGTGATGTAACCCCAACATCATAGCGGCATCCTCGGAAGTTCCATAAGACAGACCCAGTGTTCCAGGCAGCGTTTCAATAAGTAAAAGGGAGTTGGATTTATTGGCCTTTAATAAAACTGGCCACCATGAAAAGAATGTGGAGTTAAAGAAAAGTAAGGAACGCAAAAGGATAAAAAGACAACAATTTTTTTACTCTAGTCTATACAAATTATAATCCTGTGCCAAGCATGGTTACAAGATGTGCTGCTTGCAACATCATATGGCACGTGCATTTAAATTTTGAGTTTACTCACTTTTTGTATGTTTGTAAAACTCTTAAATGCATTAAAAATTATTAAACAAGAAAAGACTGCATTTATCTAAAAAGTATCTGTTTGTAGATTGCCATTACTAAACATTTCTAAAAAGGTGCCTTTGTTGTAATTTTAGTACTTTTACAACAGGCGGGCGGCACAGGCAGGCCGGATCACATACATGTACATCATCCAGCCTGTTCCATGTAAGGGACGCACAGCCACCGGGATTACGGATCCCAGTACCCAGCTGCTTTTGCATAGTGATCACAATGTCATCAAAGCTGTTATGAATGAGCTTTACTTAGAAGTTATGATTCCTATAGTGCTGCTGTGATCAGCCCACACTTTCACATGGTATACTAGGGATGGGCCTAACACTCCCTGATTCAGTTTGCACCAGAACATCGCGAACCCTATAAAAGTCTATGGGACACGAAAATGAAAAATCAAAAGTGCTAATTTTAAAGGCTTATATGCAAGTTATTGCCATAAAAAAAAAAAGTGTATGGGGACCCAGGTACTGCCCTATGGGACATGTATCAATGCACTATATACTCTGCAGAAAGAGAAAGATTGGGCCTTGGGTGTTCATTGATGGAATTTTAGGTTTTGCAGTTACCAAAGGATGAGAGGGCATTGACATACTTAAGCCTTGTAAATGTCATTGTTATTACTACTGTGAAAGTGCCACATTTACGTCCTTTTTTTATTGTTTTTTTCTTTTCAATAAAAACTCATTGAGTAAGTTAATTACTGAGTAAAAACATCAAAATACAATCAATTCGGGCTTGATGTTAATTGTACATAGAAATCCATCTTTGTTGGGCCATATTCTTCTGACAATTCACTTTTCCTCTATGATTTGTCAAGCCCACTTGGGTGCTTGGCTTGCCTTCTTTCATCCTGGTGAAACTGGTGTCGATTAATATAGCCACCCAAGTGGTCAATTGAGTGAGCAGTTGTGGGGAACTCGTAGTCACTGTTTAGTTCTTTTTTCTGAGACATTTTCTTGTTGAGTGTTACATCTTGTCAATGATCTTCTCTACTATTGTATGTATTCTCATGGTTATGGTATGACCCTCAAATGTTTAGCATGGTTATTACTGTCAATGAGCCATATTTCTCGATATAAAGGTATAAAAAGGTACTCTGTCCTCTTCTATTTAGGTGGATCGGATTGGAGGTAGCCGGGTATAAATGAACAGCTGAGTCTGTTTAATCCCAACCCCCCTAAATCGAAGTGGCTCTGCAGACCAGACGTGTTATCTGCCCGTTCTCCAATCAGCAGGGTACACCTCACAGATCCTCTGCGGATCACAACAAAACCTGCCCCTTGTGAAATAGGCCTAAGACTTTGGAAGTGGGCAACTGGTAGATATTATATAGTTTACTAGTTGAAATAATTAACCCTTGAGTTCTCACTAAAGGAGAGAGAGCACTGATTGCAGGGATAAAAAGGAGATATAATTAATACAGGGTGAGGTGTGTTTATAGCAGTTCCTTTTTTTAGGTACAGTATTGCGGTTTTATTCTATTTCTTAATGCGATGGCACATACGGTATACGCAGCAGCATGGAAGTAAATTTTCTTTCAATCATCACATGATCACTGTGATAGCATGTAATTGAGTATTACAATGATCGGTCTGCAAATTCTGCCCCGGTGCTCATTTGCTCCTCTAAACCAAACTCTCCAAGCTGGATTTTAAAAAGGGACAAAAAAAATGTGTATGTATATAATTCATTTTACATAACTTTTTTTGCCCCTTAAAATCCCACCTAGGGATGAGGGAATGAGGGCATGAGGGCATGAGGGCATGGAGGGCATGAGGGGATGAGAAATATCTCCGCAAGCCAGTATTAATTTCGTTGACTAAAACATTTTAGTCGACTAAATGAATACTATTTTAGTGGACTAAAACTAAAACAATTGAGATTACTAAAATACGACTAAAACTAAAATGGAATTTTAGTCAAAAGACTTAAGCTGGCCATACACCATACAATTTTCTTATTCAATTTTCTTTAGATTTACCTTCAACTATGTAGTGCAAGGGTCTGCCTGATTGCATACACATTGAAAGGGTTTAGGTTTCACCTCATATTATATGGTTTTGGTAAATCTAAAGGAAAGTTGAACAGAAAAATTGAATAGTGTATGGCCAGCCTAAGACTAAAATTAAATTTAACTTCAAAATTAACACTGGTCTGTAGTGCATGTTCATACCTCAATACCATAAATAATAGTATATTAGATTTTTCACTCCAGCAGTATATAATGAGTTTGGAAATTGTGGAGAAATGTTAACTAATGCATTAAAATTTTTAGAAAAAGTTTTAGTCAACTAAAACGTAGGACATTTTAGTCGATTAAAATGTACTGGAGATTTAGTCGACTAAATAAATCTAAAACAATTGCAGAAGACTAAAATGGGACTAAAACTAAAATGCCATTTTAGCCCTAAGACTAAAACTAAATCGGAATTTGCTGCCAAAATTAACACTGCCATCAGCACCACGATTTGGTGTAAATGGGCCCTCAATGGAGAAAGTTAAATTGTATTGAGAAAATGTAAACAAAAAAAAAAGGTGTGTTAAATAAAAATAGCAACAATAGTAAAGACAAAATAGGTAGATCATGCCTTAATCTAGGTTAATGCAAGGGTCAAAGTTCAGAGCTGGATCAAATCAGAATGTTTTAGCTAGGATTACAAAGGAAACCAAAAAAAAGGTGTTAGTGTTTTGTGTAGTAAAAAAATACAAAATACACACTATTCTTTTATTCCAAAAAAAAGATTTTATATATATATATATATATATATATATATATATATATATATATATATATATATATATATATATATATATATATATATATATATATATATATATATATATATATATATATATATATATATATATATTTTGTATTCACGGTAATGTCAGTAGTAGTAGTAGAATTTTTTTTTTTTTTTGCACCAGTGGGTCTTGGTAATGCAGGAAATATACAGTTTGAAAGAGTTTGTCATTTTTGACTAAATTAAAGGATAGGTTCACATTGCTGTAATATGCTCTTGAGCAGACTGTCCCTGGGATGCAACTTAGATAAGGTTTGTATATTCTATGGGGATAAAATTGCACTGGAATCACACCAAAGTGTTACATGAACCTTTTTCAAAATCGTTCTGTGCCGAGTCACATTGATGTAAATGAACACCATTGAAAACAACGTGATTTTCTTTGTCATGCAATTACGTGCGGCTCAAGAAGTAGTGAAATCGCACTAGTTTGAACCAGGTCTTAATAAACAGACACTCAGCTCCCCGCTGCACACTCTGCTCTAGTGTGGTCCTTTAGCCTCTGGAGGCATGAGACATGTGATGTGTTCCAGGAGGTTGCAATCGGAAAAGGAGGGTCCAAAATTCTGCTATTCTAGCTTATGCAATAAAAACTGTGGAAGTAGGTGTCTGTTTCTTCCCCCTTGCTGTGAGCGACAGGTGATTTCCTTATCTCATGCACCAGTGTGAGAGAGGCATTCTGTGTACTTCACACCTCCCCTCCTTTATTTTGCAGCTCTCCCAGAATTGGCTGCTCTACACCTCAGCACGATTGGGCATGCTGAAGTCATGTGGTGACTTTCCTGGGTTTTGACTGGATGATCATGGAGCATAATCCATGAGACCAGCAGAAGTTCAGTGTAAGAAATATCTATGCCTGGCCAAGGGGAGTGTAGAGGTGGGTGGGCAGTCTAACATCACAACTCCACCCACTAAGCCCTGGACAACAGACCCACCCACAGAATCCGGAGCATTGCAGGGCTCAAAATAGCTAAAAGGGGAGATATTTGACAGGTAAGGATACATGCAGGAGGCATGTATATCATTATAGATGAGCCCTATGGAAGTAATTGAGAAATGATGAGAGTAGGTTTACTTCCACTTTAATACAGGAATTACTGATTGCAGGCAGCAAGGGATATGTAATCCTTAGAAATTTAAAGTAAACAGCAGAAGAGTTGCTGTAAACTTTGCAGGAAATTCAGGAAGTTGTGGATAAACATGCGCAGGATGAAAAAATTAGTTTAGTTTAGTTTTGATTAGTTATTTAACTAAATTAGTTTAGTTAAATTTGTTGCATTCGTTACATTCGTTTTCGGAATTCGTTTCGTTTTGTATTCGAATTCGAAAAAATTCGACCGCATTCGAAAAAAACTATCAAATTCGAAAAAATTCTACCACATACTAAAAAAAACTATAAAATTCGAAAAAAGTCTACCGCATTCGAAAAAAACATTACCTGAATTTGAAAAAGTAAACTATATATAACCATTTTGCGAAATTTGAAATTCGTATAGAATGAAATCGAATTCCAATAGAAAAGATTAGGATAGAATAGAAAATATAAAAATAGCATAGAAAAACAATAGAACAGAATAGAAAAAAATATAATATATTGTATTCTAATCTTTTCTATTCGAATTCATTCTGTACCAAATTCCAATTTCGGAAGATGGTTATATATATTATATTTTTTTTCTATTCTGTTCCGTTGTTTTTCTATGCTATTCTTTTCTGTTCTATTCTAAACTTTTCTATTCGAATTTGAATTAATTCTATGCGAAATTCGAATTTCGGAAGATGGCTTCTAAAATTAGAATTTCGTATAGAATGAATTTGAATAGAAAAGATTAGAATAGAAAATAATAGAAATAGAATAGACTAGAAGAACAATAGAACAGAAGAGAATAACATATAATATATATTATATTTTTTTCTATTCTGTTTCACTGTTTTTCTATGCTATTCTTTTTTATTCTATTCTAAACTTTTCTATTCGAATTTGAATTCATTCTATACGAAATTCGAATTTCGGAAGATGGCTTCTGAAATTCTAATTTCGTATAGAATGAATTTGAATAGAAAAGAACAGACTAGAAAAACAATAGAACAGAACAGAATAAAATATAATATATTATATTTCTTATTCTATTCTATTGTTTTTCTAGTCTATTTTTTCTACTCCATTCTAATCTTTTCTATTCAAATTCAAATTCATTTTATACGAAATTCGAGTTTCGGAAGATGGTTTTAGTTATATATATAATTATATTTTTTCTATTCTGTTCTATTGTTTTTCTATTATTTTCTATTATATTCTAATCTTTTCTATTTGAATTTCAGAAAATGGTTATATAGAAATAGAAAAGAATAGAAAAACAATAGAACAGTAGAACAAAATAGAAAGAAATATTTTATATATATATATATATATATATATATATATATATATATATATATATATATATATATATATATATATATATATATATATATATATATATATAGATAGATAGATAAACCATCTTCCGTAACTGGAATTTGGTACAGAATGAATTCGAAAAGAAAAGATTAGAATATATTTTATATTTTTTTCTATTCTGTTCTATTGTTTTTCTATGCTATTCTAATCTTTTCTATTTGAATTCATTCTTTACCAAATTCCAGTTACGGAAGATGGTTTATATATCTATCTATCTATTTATATATAATAAAATATTTCTTTCTATTTTGTTCTACTGTTCTATTGTTTTTCTATTCTTTTCTATTAGAATTTGATTTCATTCTATTTCTATGTAACCATTTTCTGAAATTCGAATTTTTTATAAAATGAATTTGAATTCAAATAGAAAAGATTAGAATATAATAGAAAATAATAGAAAAACAATAGAACAGAATAGAAAAAATATAATTATATATATATAACTAAAACCATCTTCCGAAACTCGAATTTCGTATAAAATGAATTTGAATTTGAATAGAAAAGATTAGAATGGAGTAGAAAAAATATATATATATATATATATATATATAGATATATATATATTCATTCTATTGCTTTATTATTTTATATTCTATCTTATTGTTTTTTTTAGAAAAACGTTTTCTATTTTTTTCTAATTCGATTTTGTTTTCGAATTTGATTCGAATTAGTCTTTGAATTCAATTCGAATAAGTTTACTTTACTTTTGTAATTCGGATGCATCCGAATGTCCGAATAATGAAAAATTCATCCGAATTTCGATTCGGAACGAAACGAAATGCACATGCCTAGTTGTGGATAGAGATGGCCAGCAGACAGACAACACTCAGCATGAAGGGCAGTTTTTCAAGTAAGCTTTTACTAGATTGTCAACAATAACTATTGTTTGCATCATTACTATTCTGATGTTATAGAATGTAAGCGTACAGTGTGACTGTAGGCTCATTTCAGAATATGTACATATTATAATGTACATAGCCTAGCCACAGTGTCCATAAAGACATGGATGAGCGAGTTTGGAGTAGAGGAACTTGACTGGCCTGCACAGAGTCCTGACCTCCACCTGTTAGAACACCTTTGGGATGAATTAGAGCACAGACTGAGTTCCAGGCCTTCTCGTCTACATCAGTGCCTAACCTCACAAATGCGCTTCTGGAAGAATGGTCAAACATTCCCATAGACACACTCCTAAACCTTGTGGACAATCTTCCCAGAAGAGTTGAACTCAATATTGAACCCTACAGACTAAGACTGGGATGTCATTAAAGTGGAGTTCCACACAAAAATGGCACTTCCGCTTTTCTTAACCCCCCCCCCTCCGTTGTCACATTTGGCACCTTTCAGGGGGGAGGGGGTGCAGATACCTGTCTAAGACAGGTATTTGCACCCACTTCCGGGCATAGACTCCTGCGGGAGTCTACGCCTCCTCCCGTCCCCCCACGCTTCCTGTACACACATGGGTCCCAGAGGCAGCAGGGACCACTCGGATTGTGCAGTGCAACTCGCGCATGCGCAGTAGGGAACCAAGAAGTGAAGCCGCAAGGCTTCACTTCCTGATTCCCTTACCAAAGATGGCGGTGGCAGCACCCGAGAGCCGAGGGAGAGACTGGCTTCAGGTGCCGACATTGCGGGCATCCTGGACAGGTAAGTGTCCTTAAAAGTCAGCAGCTGCAGTATTTGAAGCTGCCGACTTTAAAAAAAAATAAAAAATTGGCGGACCCCCACTTTAAAGTTCACGTGCGTGTAAAGGCAGGTGTCCCAATACTTTTGGTAATATAGTGTATGTTTGTAGTCCAGCCTGGGTAACAACATGACTCCCTTCATAGATAAAGCAGAGGACATCCACTCAGGGACAGGAAGTAAGGTTTTGCAGCATTAGTAAATGGAACAAAGAAAACTAATACAGCCACTAAATCTATGGACTGGTAAACTACTATATTACATTTGTTTGTTTTTTGGTTTAGACATGATTTAAAGCAGACCTTAAAGTGGTTGTAAACCCTCTCATATACCCACTGAAGTTATTAGCCTCAGATGATACAGCGAGATGAAACAAATCCTACGTGTTTATCTGCAGTCTGCTCTTGTCTACAACCCTTCAAAAGTGCGGATTTGTGATAATATCATCCTTAGGCTCCATGTACACTTCAGCTTTATAACTTAACTATAGTTTAGGAGCTTTTGGCATTTTGTTTGCAAAGGATCCTAAACTCAACTCCATAAAAGCCTATGTGTCAATGTAGACATAGGCTTTTAGCAGAGTTTAGGAGCAGCTGCAGTGAGGGGAGCTTCAACCGCCCTCTCCTGAATGTGGAAGAATTGCATTTTTGACCGCCGACTGCTGGAAACCGCAAACCGTCGCAAAACCACAGCGGTCCAAGTAGGCTATGTGGAGCCTAATGCATCTGTCAGGAGCAGAGAGAAGGGGGCGGAGAGCTGCAGATACAGCTCTTATACACTGAGTGAGAGCTGATTGGAGGAAAGGGACACCCCCCCCCCCACATGGGCAGAGGAACGGAGGAACATGCAGAGCTGTATTCTGAATAGACAAGCTGTGTGCTCATCTCCCTCCCCATCACAAATGTACCTCATGTGTCGGGAAGTGACTCATGCTGAAAACAGAGGTACAAAGCACCAGAGATAAATTACACTTAGAGCTTTGGAGAGAGAGAGAGACAAGTAAACTCTAGATATACAGTGCTAAGCATAAATGAGTACACCCCAACAGATTTGTCAGAAAGCTGTTACTTTCAGGAATCAACATTTTTTATGGGACACTATACTACAAAATACTCCCACAAATGCGGGCCATGGATTGCAACCAAGATTTGTTCATTTGCACACACAAAAAAGTGTTTTTCCTAGCAAATTCATTCAAGACCATGTTGCAAAAAATAAAAATAAAAAAAATACTCATTAGATTTTCTGCAGATTTTTGTCTTCAGATTTACCAAAACCATATAACATGAGGTCAAACCTTAAGAGTTTCAATTTGTATGCAATCAGGCAGGCCCTTGCACTACATGGTTTTAGTAAATCTGAAGAAAATCTAATAGTGTGTATGGGGTCTTAGGCCGGGTTCACACTGGTGCGACAAACACTGCGACATTGGGAGCTCATGTCGCATGACGTGTGAAAATCAATGTTCCCCTATGGGAGCCGTCTTAACTGGTCCGACACAAGTCGGTCTGACTTTTAAAATGCTCCCTGTACTACTTTGGTCCGACTTTAATTCCACTTCAGCCTATTGACTATCATTGAAGTTGGATCAAAGTCGGATCGCTGTTTTGCATGATCCGACTTTGGCATGCGACTCGTGCTCTGATGATCTTGAAGGGGAATTCCACGCCAAATTTAAAAAAAAAAAAAACGGCACTGGTTCCCCCTCCAAGAGCATACCAGACCCTTCGGTTCTCCAAAAAAACGGCGTGGGGGACACCCCAAAATAAATACCAGACCCTTATCCGATCACGCAGCCCGGCCAGTCAGGAAAAAGGGTGGGGGCAAGCGCCCCCCCTCCTGAACCGTACCAGGCCGCATGCCCTTAACATGTTGGGTGGGTGCCCTGCGCCCCCCCACCCCCAAAGCACCTTGTCCCCATGTTGATGAGGATAAGGGTCCCTTCCTGACAACCCTGGCCGTTAGTTGTCGGGATCTGTGGGTAGGTGGCTTATCGGAATCCGGGAGCCTCCTTTAATAAGGGGGCCCCCAGATCCCGGCCCCCACCCTATCTGAATGAGTGCTAGCGTTGGCCCGGTCTTCTCTGTCGTCCTCTTCCCTCCAGTCTTCTTCCGATGTGGACACTCTCTCCCGCTGTAATGCCGTGTGCGTGGTGCGCAACGACTTATATAGGCATGGGGCGTGGTCACCGGGTTATGTCATCCGGTGACCCCGCCCTTATGATGTCACCGCCCCATCATGCCCCAGGCAGTGACGTCATAAGGGGTGGGGTCACCGGATGACATCACCTGGTGACCACCCTGACATATGTCTAACTTTTAATAAACAGGGATCCTCCCATTTCCGACTGTCAGCAATGGCACCACATGGAAGAAAATATTTCTTTACACAAGAAAGGTGAAGGCTACACGAAGATCAGCAAAGTTTTACTTATCAGTCAGAATACTGTAGCAAAAGTGATACAAAAATATAACAAAGATGGAACTGCAACCATCTCACAGAGACATCCAGGCCGTCCACGAAAGTTAACACCTCGACAGGAGCATCTTCTGATTAGAAGGGTTGAAAAAAAAAAAAAAAATCGCCATGCAAGTTCACTGTAGTTAGCCAAAGCAGAAAGCCAAACTGGGGTGATTGTTTCCCGTGACACAATACGGTGTACACTGCAGAGGAATGGCATGCATGGGTGTCATCCAGGAAGAAAGCCTCTCTTAAAGCCCATGCACAAAAAAGCCCACCTAGTACAGAGAAAAATGCATGGTGCCTACAGTGAAACATGGTGGTGGCAGTGTCCTTCTGTGGGGCTGCATGAGTGCTGCTGGTGTCGAGGAGCTGCAATTCATTGATGGTAACATGAATTCACAGATGCACTGCTCTATATTGAAAGAGAAGATGCTACCATCACTCCGTGCCCTTGGTCGTCATGCACTTTTCCAACATGACAATGACCCAAAACACACATCTATGGCCACTTGCATTTCTGAAGAAAGGGTGAAAGCGATTCAGTAACCTAGTAGGTCTCCTGATCTGAACCCAATGGAACACCTATGGGGAATTCTGAAGAGACAAGTTGAGCATCACTCTCCTTCCAGCATCCAGGCTCTAAAAGAGGTCGTTCTTGAAGAATGGAAAAAAATAGATTTTGCAACAGGTCGAACAAACTACAGTACCTGACCGCGAGAATGTGTTTCCAGCGCAATCCCATCGCGCTGGTTCTCGGTGACAGGGTACTGTGCATCTCACGCTGGCTCACTCATCGGGAAAGGAAAACTGTTTTTTCCTTTTGCGATGAGCGGCAAGCATTGCTGACAGATGTCTGGTATGAATCATGAGGGGGAACGCCGAGCCAAGTTTTAAATAAAAAACCGGCATGGGTTCCCCTCCAGGAGCATACCAGGCCCTTAGGTCTGGTATGGATTTTAAGGGGAACCCCCTACGCCGAAAAAACAGCGTGGGGGTCCCCCCCAAAATCCATTCCAGACCCTTATCAGAGCACGCAGCCCAGCCAGTCAGGAAAGGGGGTGGGGACGAGCGAGCGCCGACCCCCTGAACCGTACCAGGCCGCATGCCCTCAACATGGGGGGTGGGTGCTTTGGGGAAGGGGGGCGCCCTGCGGCCCCCCACCCCAAAGCACCTTACCCCCATGTTGATGAGGACAAGGGCCTCTTCCTGACAACCCTGGCCGTTGGGTGTCGGGGTCTTATCGGAATCCGGGAGCCCCCTTTAATAAGGGGGCCCCAGATCCCGGTCCCCACCCTATGTGAATGAGTATGGGGTACATCGTACCCCTACCCATTCACCTGGGGGAAAAAGTGTCAATAAAAAAAAACACACTAGACAGGTTTTTAAAATAATTAGTCAGCTCTGGGGGTCTTCTCAGACTTCTCTGCTCTCTCCGGCCTCTTCTCCCGGTGTCTGGTTCTTCTGCCGGGCTCCTCCGCTATCTTCTGCTCTTTTGCTAGCGGTGGCCTGGTCTTCTGCGTCGTCTTGTTCCCTCTTCTCTTCTTCCGATGTTGACATGACGCTCTCTCCCGCCGTAATGCTCAGCCGGTGACCCCACCCCTTATGACGTCACAGTCCTGGGGCATGATGGGTCGTTGCGCACCTTGCACACAGCATTACAGTGGGAGAGAGCGTCGTGTCAACATCGGAAGAAGAGAAGAGGGAACAAGACGATGGAGAAGACCGGGCCACCGCTAGCAAAAGAGTAGAAGATAGCGGAGGAGCCCAGCAGAAGAACCGGAGAGCGAAGAGGCCGGAGAGCGGGAGAAGAACCGGACACCAGAAGAGGCCGGAGAGAGTGGAGAAGTCGGAAAAAGATCCTCATAGTCGGAAGAAGGGCACCCCCCTGCCCCAAAGCACACGCCCCCCTTCTTGAGGGCATGCGACCTGGTACGGTTCAGGAGGGGGGGGCGCTCGCTCGTCCCCACCCCCTTTCCTGACCGACCGGGCTGCGTGCTTGGATAAGGGTCTGGTATGGATTTTGGGGGGGACCCCCACGCCGTTTTTGCATCTTTCATCCAGTGCTGCACTGACATTTCTGGATTTATGGGGAAAGCAAATGAATTGTCAAAGGATCTTACGGGAAAAGGTAGTTGAACTGTATAAAACAGGAAAGGGATATAAAAAGATATCCAAGGAATTGAGAATGCCAATCGGCAGTGTTCAAACTCTAATTAAGAAGTAGAAAATGAGGGGTTCTGTTGAAAACAAACCACGGTCAGGTAGACCAGCTAAAGTTTCAGCCACAACTGCCAGAAAAAATTGTTCGGAATGCAAAGAAAAACCCACAAATAAATTCAGGTGAAATATAGGACTCTCTGAAAACATGGTGTGGCTGTTTCAAAATCCACAATAAGAAAGCACTTGAAGAAAGATTGGCTGCATGGTCGAGTCGCCAGAAGAAAGCCATTACTAAACAAATGCCACAAAGTATCCCACTTACAATACGCCAAACAGCACAGAAACAAGCCTCAAACCTTCTGGCACAAAGTCATTTGGAGTGATGAGACCAAAATTTAGCTTTTTTGCCACAACCATAAACTCTACATTTGGAGAGGAGTCAAGGCCTATGATGAAAAGGTATGGAACTGGATTGCTGATGTTTTGGGGATGTGTGAGCTACAAAAGGCACAGGAAATTTGGTCAAAACTGATGGCAAGATGAATGCAGTATGTTACCAAAAAATACTGGAGGAACATTTGCATTCATCAGCCAGGAAGCTGCGCATGGGACGTACTTGAACATTCCAACAGGACAATGATCCAAAACACAAGGCCAAGTCGACCTGTCATTGGCTACAGCAGAATAAAGTGAAGGTTTTCAGTCTCCTGACCTCAATATCATTGAGCCACACTGGGGAGATCTCAAAACGTGTAGTTCATGCAAGACTGCCCAAGAATTTACAGGAACTGCAGGCTTTTTGCCAAGAGAAATGGGCAGCTTTACCATCTGAGAAGATAAAGAGCCTCATCCACAAATACCACAAAATACTTCAAGCTGTCACTGATGTTTAAGGGGGCAATACCAGGGTATTAAGAACTGGGGTATGTAATTTTGATGAGTCATTTGGGTAGTTTCTGTTGTCATTATGATATAAAAAGAGTAATAAATTGCTTCAGCCAAACACTAAGCATGAGTGAAAGAAAAGTTTGTGTTATCATTCATATTCTCTGAAAAATGGCCAAGAAATCATAAATTCTGCCAGGGTATGTAAACTTGCTCTGTTCAGATTTCATAACTGGGGTTTACAACCACAAATCACTATAGCTTCAGAAAACTTTCACTAACACTAGTCAATGAAGGGAAAGGAGGCACAAAACTGTTTACCATGACTTTACAACCTCATACATAGTCTCTGATATTTGGATAGTGTTTTCAGACTATAAAACGTAACTGTTTTATTGTAAGGAAGAGAAGAAAAGCCAAACTAGGTAGTGGCGTGTGTGTGTGTGTTGGTGTGTGGGTTATCCAAGTTGCTTATTTACCCTATTAAGCAACTAAATGCCAGTCCAAAAAGCATCATGTTAAAGCAGAGTTCCACCCTGATTTTTTTTTTTCTATTTTCAGACTCCTTTAAACCTATAAAGAAACATTTGGAGGAAAAACATTTATACTTACCAGAAACGCCCTGTTGCTATGTAGTCCCCTAATCTGCCACTTCCCGGTCCGCGGTGCTCCTCATCACTTCCTCCCTCGCCTGTGCTCCTGGGAAATGATGTGTCATAATTTCTCATGAGTCTGTGGGCAGTACTGTGATAAAAAATTGTGTTATTTCCTGACAGGAAATGAAGCGATTTAGGTCGGATCACAGCGATGATGTGTTTATCTATGTTGCCATAATACCGAGGCGGGACCTTCCTCCGTCGCCGCCTGTTGTTATGGCAACTTTAGAAACAATCATCGCTATGGCCGCCGGTGAATCACGCATGCGTCAGATCGAGAGGTGCATGCTGGTTATCCAGCATGCACCTTCTCCAAAGCTTTTCCAGGAAGAGGTATCGATTGGGCTTCACATGCCCATAATCATGAAGGCAACGGTCACAACAGGAGGGAGAAAATAGTCAGTATTAAAATTCTTATTTTTGCAACATCCAAAATGAACTGTGTATACTCATTTTTTTATTTATTTATAATGCTAGATCAATTAAAAAAAAAAAAAAATTGCCGGAACTCCACTTTAAGCAGGCAGCCAACAAGCTTCAACAAGAGTTTACTTCATGTTCAGTAAGTGTCTGTAGAGTCAACTCAGTAGTTTACCAGCGTTTGCCAAATTCCTGCTGGAGCTTGCTAAACAGTTGTTACAGCCAACACTGTCTGAATTCATCACTCACAGGCTCCACATGAAGAGTAAGCAGTATAAAGCATATGATGCTGTATAAAAGCCTGCAAATTCTTGAATGGGGTGTACTGCAGACTGGAGTTTACAAAGATTCCAAAATGTTTAAGGCACTTTGCTTAAAGTGGAAGTTCTGCTCTTCCTCCTCCTCCCTTCTCTGCCACATTAGCATATTTGGGGGGGGGGGGGGGGGTTACCTAGGATTGCCTAGGCCTAGTTCCCCCCTACCTTCTGGAACACATCACAGGTCACAGAAGACTGTGGGACCATTCACAATGTGCGGCACGGCTCACGCATGCGTAGTGGGCAGCAGACTATGATCCTAGGTTCACATTGCTGCGGGTTAAAAATCGATTTCAACCCGGCAATGCAGTCCGACTTTGGGGGCCATTTGACAGACATCTGTGGAGCTTCCTGCACAGATGTCTATACAAAATAGCCCCCCGAATTTGCCAAAAGTAGTACATGAACTACTTTTGGGAATCAGTGCAGCGCCGCACCAATTCGGATGGTGCCATTGCTGGAAATAGCAGCTGATTTGACATGTCAAATCGCATGCCAAATCAGACCAATGTGAACCTAGGCTGATGCTGCAAGGAGTCACAGCCGGCTGCCCATAGTTAAGATACCATCGCCGGGGACTAAAGACCGGTAAAGAAACCAGGTCAGGTTGAGGACAGCGCTAAATCTCTGGCCAGGCGATTGTGTTTATTAAAAGTCAACAGCTACGGTTGTTGTAGTTGCTGACTTAATTTTCACACCTATGACTGAAGCTCCACTTTAACCGCTTGCTGCCTGCCATGTACTGCGGACGGGCAGCTGCTGTAGGTAAAGCGACATACCCGTACACCACTGCCCACTTCCGGGTTTAGGGTCTGTGATTGCAAAGCAGGAATGAGAAACATAGATCATTAGTAAAAAAGCAGCACACTTTTCACACTCTACACATAGTTAGGCACACTTAACTCCTTGATCGCCCTAGAGGTTAACCCCTCCCCCCCCAGGGTCATTAGTACATTACAGAGTATAGTGATGGTAATGTCAGTGGCAGTTAGTCCGTTCCCCCCAGCGTCAGTTAGTGTCAGATTTTCCACCGCACTATTGCTGTCCCATTATAAGTCACTGGTCGCCGTCAATAGTATAAAAAAAAAAAAATACATATTTGGCAAAAATGTATGAAGAAAAGGAATTTAATTTTTTTTTATTGGATATGTTTTCTAACAGAAAGTAAAACATATTGTAGTTTGTCCAAATTTTTGGTCTTTTTTTCGTTTATATCACAAAAAATAAAAAACCCAGGAGGTGATCAAATACCACCAAAAGAAAACTCTATTTGTGTGAAAGAAATATCAATTTTGATTGGCTACAGTGTAATTACCAGTTAAAGTAGCACAGTGCCAAATAGCAAAAAATGGCCTGGTCATGACGCGGGCAAAATCTTCAGGAGCTGAAGTGGTTAAAGTGTATGGTATAGGCAAACTAAAACATATTCAAACTAAACATAAACCTATACATCTCTGCAATACATGCTTATATTTTATCTTATTAAAAATGCTGCAAATACAGATAAACACATGTTGATCCTGCCAGAAAAGCAGTAAACTCATCTGTGTACCCTGCCTTCCCAGTTCTCCTCTGTGTACTACAGAACTCTTTTCTATGTTATGGAGATGAGGAGAGGGGGAGATGTTCTGTAGTCCTAACATTCTTACCGTACACGCGCTGCTACACCATAGATGAAATTGAATACGTTAGCATTGTCACCATATGATAAAAAGTGTGTTACTGGCAGGATGACCAGGTGGAAATTAAGGTAAGAAAACATGAAATAAAGTAAAGTAAATGCAACCACCTGATTTACAGACTGGTAATATGCACTATATTGCATTCTTTGTTCTTGGGGTAAGATAAGCTTTAATATTAAAGGCCCCAGTCTTTTCATTAAATTTCTGCTGGTAGATCTGTCATGATCCCCAATGTGAAGTGGTACCAGCATTTCAAGAGTTTATGATCACCTTACTACCCTTATGCCCCTAGAAGAAAGACAGTATGATAGAGGATATGCCTTCAAGAGCACTTCTTTCGATTAGTCCTTCAAAGATTCAAAAGTCTCTCTGATAGTTGTTAGTGTATACAGGAACAATTTGAAAAAAAAAAAAAAAAAAAAAAAAAAAAAAAAATCTAAAAAATATCCTACTAAATACACAAAATTTGCATACACACATAAAATACACAAAATTAGGAGTTCATGAATACATACAACTTTTATTGTCTTACAAATTGTAGGCATCTCTGCAGAATCAGTCGTTTCAGATTGTGGAATAAATTTAGGGGGTCATAAAAACGGCAGTGTACACACACCTAAATTAGACCCCTTTCACACTCAGGTGCATTTCAGGCGATAAAGGGCTAAAAATAGCGCCTGTAAAGCACCTGAAAAATGCCTCCCCCTGCAGCTCCAGTGTGAAAGCCCGAGTTCTTTCACACTGGAGTGGTGCGCTTGAAAGACGTTAGAAAAAGTCCTGCAAGCAGCATCTTTGGAGCAGTTTAGGAGCAGTGTACACACCGCTTCTCCACCGCCCCTGCCCATTAAAAATAAATGAACAGTGCGTCAGCAGAGAAGCTTTTCGGGCGCATTTAACCCTTTCTTTGGCTGCTAGCAGGGTTTAAAAGAGTAGTGCTTTACCGCTAACGCAGAGCGGTGCCAATGTGAAAGGGGTCTTAAAGTTTAGGTGAAGATCAGGTTGTTTTGGGCTTTATCAAGGTGGTGATAACAACGGACTTTGACTTAATTGTGGTAATAAACTTAGGGACACATGCCACTTAGATCAGCCACATCCCCTGGTGAACACAGCTACAGTCCCCACATTATGGCTACGCCCCTCTGATGCATTTCCCCCTGATTGCGCTTAGTTACGACTAAGCCCAATCAGGGTAAAACACATCAGTGAGGAGTGGCCAAGATGCTGAGACTGTAGTTGAAACCTCTGTGTATTCACCAGCAGATGTGGCTGATCTAAATTGAGTGGACCCCTGAGTTTATTACTGCTGTTGATTCATGGAGTGAAATATGCTCCTGGACTGGCTGGCACTCACAGTGAAAGAACTGATGAAATGACAAGTGGGAGGCTTTTGGACGGTTCTCTTTTACAACCGCCTTTGTTGTTGAATGTTATACAGTATGCTGCTTATATGCTTTAGTGAAAAACATAAGATACAACAGCAGTGCTATAGAAAATGGGTAGATTTATCCCTATCTACCATTCCCAGCCATGTAAATTTTTTAGCACGCCAATGTCCTATACAACTATATCCTTAACCACTTCAATACATAGCACTTTCCCCCCTCCATGCACAGGCAAATTTTCAGCTTTCAGCGCTGTCGCATTTTAAAATGACAATTGCGCGGTCATGCAATGCTGTACCCAAACAAAATTTTCATCATTTTGTTCCCACAAATAGAGCTTTCTTTTGGTGGTGTTTGATCACCACTGGGTTTTTGGGGGTTTTTTTTCTTACTATGAAAACGTGAGAGTAGAAACCGTGGTTTACTTCTTGCTGTGGCACTGGGACAAGAACCCGCTGGTCTACTAAGTCGCCAACTTGTGACAACAAAGCTGTCGTCTTCTGAGGATTCCTGGGAGGCGTGGTTACGAACATCCTTGCGGGCGGAGTGCCCTTGAACTGAATTTGATAACCTTTCCTGATTATCTTCAGCATAAATGTGTTTGGGGTAGTCTTTTCCAACTGTGGGAGGAACTACCCCAATTTCCCTCCCACGGGAACCAAGGATTTGGTGGTTTTCTTAGGAGAGGAAAACAGGACACCTTTCTGTTTTCCCCTTCCCCACTGTTTTTTAGGGGTTGACCCCTTGAAGGTCTGTCCGTGTCCCCTTGGGGACAAAAAAAACGTTTCCCTGGAGCCTAATTGCTTTTGATAGGGAAAGCCTTTTTCTTGTCTTCAATACGGTCTAGAACTTTTTCTAGATCCTGCCCAAACAAGAGGTCTCCTTCAAATGGGATGCCACACAGCCTAACCTTTGAGACCAGGTCCCCCGAGGAGGATTTTAACCACAAAGCCCTGCGAGAGGAATTTATAAGGGCAGCGAGACTTGACCGACTCAGCAGATGCGTCTGCCATATAGGCTGCCGCTTTGTGCAGCATGGGAAGGGAATCCAGAATTTCCTTCCTGGAGGTCCCACTTTCCAAATGGCTTTGTAATTGGTCCAGCCAGACCTCCAAATTACGAGCCACTATTGTTGTAGCCATTGCTGGTTTTAGATTTGTCATGGCTTTGTCATTGTCCTCAAAGGCAAGGTCTGTTGATTTGGCGCACTGGGAAAAGGCTGCATCCACTTTGGGCACTTTGTTCCAAATACAGGCAGAATCCTCATTGGAAGGGAAGCTCATCTTTAGACTTTTGGGGGAAAAAAAATTTTTTTCCGGTTCCACCCACTCTTTTTTAATAGAGTCCACCAGTGTGCTGTGTACCGGAAACACCCTGTTTTGGTCTTCTTTCAGGGTCTGATACATCTGGTCATGTAGGGATAAGGAGGCCTGCTCTTCTTTAATTTCTAGCGTATCGAAGATCACCCCCAATAGGGCATCCACCTCCTCGAGTGAGAGCCTGTATCTGGGAGAACTTGTCCCTTGGCTCGGAATATCTTTGGATGATGCAGTATCACTTGGCTCATCCAAAGAATCTGATTCCTCTCCCCCTGATTCGTCACCCACTCCTGGGGCTGAATCGGGGGGGGGGGGTTTGGACTGCGGCTGGTTGTTTTTGGGTTTCAAGGTTTGCCAGCATCAACTTAATGACCTTCATTTCCTTCTGAACACCAGAAATCAAATTTTTTGCAAGCCCCCGTTGCCTCCTTGTAAACCAATTTATCAATGCAGGGTTTACAAAAGGGCTTGTTCCACCCTTCCTTAAATTTGTTCATGCATGAGGGGACACCTCTTTTCCCCCCTGACCTCTCCGGTTCCTTAGGTTGAGCCTGAGACAAGAGAAGGAGATAAGAGAAGGGAGGCAAAGGAAGGGAAAAACAAAGTCAAGCTGCCGTAAGAAAAAAATCCTTAGCCAATCAGTGGGTGTACCTCCACCAACACCTATGTGCACCCCTACCAGCCGCTGACGGGATTCACATGACTCTTTAGCCCAGATCCCCTCTTAAAGAGGGGGGGACAAAAAAAGGGCTACATCGAGTCCATCACCCCCCCCCCCCAGCCCCGTAGGACAAAGACATCCCAAGTGTCCGCCTACCTGAGCTGGGCCGGCCCCACTGCCATCTGGTTCAGCTGGATCCATGCTGTCTGTTCCTTGCTGGAGCATCGCGCTATGGATCTAAAACTAGATCGCTTTCAGGGGGTTAAACCTGAGATGGGATCTGGATTTGCACTTACATTAAGCATGCCTCTCCCCAGAGCCTCCTCGCTTTTCCTCCTCTGGTGTCTTTCACATACCCGATTTATTATTTTTATTTTTTACTTTTTGTATCTAATGCTTTTTGTATTTCATGGTGTGTTTTAATCATATATATGTGCATGAGTGCATGCATGAGTGTGTGCACACATGTACTTATTATCACTATAAGGTGAGTGACAAATAGTGGCATATATATGCATCACCCACTATGCAGTATAGCGGATTCCCCTTTTTTGGATAATTGCCTGTAGTCAATTAAGACAATTAATGGGTGGAGCCAGTGATCCTTGGAGCTACTATTTATTTTCAAAGTTTCATGTCTGTAATGTGGTTATGACTAAGGCCTTATAGGCTGAAACACGTCAACTGTTCTCATTTGCGTTTGGTCACTGTGGCTTGTCAATAAATATTACACTTTTTAAGAGCAATCACCGGAGTGCGGATCATCTTTTCCTCATTTTTTTAAAATAACCACCATGGCTCCGGCGTCCACGCTCGCCGCGTGACCCGGAACCGGAAGTGGTGCGCTGGAAGTCCCCGCCCTCCTCCTGCATTTCACAGGCCGGAAGTCGAGGCCTACGCCCGCCCCCCGCCGGACCCACGCCAGGATACCATAGTATCCGGCCAGCCAGGCGGGGAACGTCAGCCCTCCCTGGGCTAAAATAGGGGAGGACACCTATCCAGCTCCTCTGCAGCCTGACCGGGAGACCCAGATGCCTGCCACCTTCTCAGGTATTTCCCCTTCTCCCATAGGCAGCTCCTAGGCTCATGGGAAGGAGAGCTCCATCCAGCCTCCTCCTCCGGTGGAGGAAACGCAAAGACCGAGGAAGAGGGACAGAAGCCGCCCTTTAAGGATCTGAATGTGCGTTTCCTGCCTCCGGAGGTGGAGCCTATCTCTCTAATCTCTAGTGCTGTCCTGGACAGACGACTAGAGAAAAGTGATGCTTGATGGTAAAAAAAGTGAATGCAATTAGGCATAAGAAAATTATATAATTGATAACAATGTTATGAATAAGATAGTGTTATTTGAATTATTAAAAATAGTTGGGTTCATGCAGTTCATATTGGTAAATTGTGTTTTGATTTTTGTATTGTGCATAAATATTCTAACATAGCTCTGAGCAGTATATCATAAACATTACATTACTTTTATAATTTGCACCAGTGTCCCTGGTCTTCGCAATGGTTGCTGAGAAGATACTACTACTTCTAGTGGAGTCCTCCTTTAATGTGTAATAGTACCTTTTAATACCTTTGTTTTGCCACTGCAAGGCAATAAAGTGTTCAGGAGAGTGGACTCCGAATGTAGACCTGGCACTGGGAGTGGCATGCTGTCATATATCGTGCCAGAGTCTGCTGGCAAAGCAGCCAAAAAAAAAATACCTGCGCATTTTCCTGCAAATATTTGTATTTATTATTTTTTTTTTGTAAATGAGTCTGCAAAACATTGTAACCAATGACCAGTGGATTGTGAGTGCAATGCCAGGCAGAATGATTCTCCAGCTCCCTGTCTGTACCAAAGTACAGGCTTTCAATTAGAGATCTGGGAGGAAGTATTAATGGGCTACAAGTGCAATGATTACGCCAGTGCAGTGAGCACGGCTCCATAGACACACAGCTTGGGAATAAGCAGACACTGTGTGCCCCCATAGCAAATGGCTTGCTATAGGGGCACACAAAGAACAGAAGGAGCCAAGATTGCCCGTGGAAGACCCAAGAAGAGGAGGATCAGGGGCCAATTTGTGCAATACCATTGCATGTTTGTTATTTTAATAAAAAAATAAAAAAAAAACCCCTTATGCCCTGTACACACGAGCGGAATTTCCGTTGGAAAAATCTTAGATGGTTTTTCCGACGGAATTCCGCTCAAGCTTGGCTTGCATACACACAGTCACATAAAAGTTCTCTGAACTTTCGACCGTCAAGAACGTGGTGACGTACAACACTACAACGAGCCGAGAAAATGAAGTTCAATGCTTTCAAGCATGCGTCAAATTGTTTCCAAGCATGCGTGGTTTTTTGCATGTCGGAATTGCATACAGACGAACGGAATTTCCGTCAAGAACTTTTTTCATTGGAAAAAAAGATAACCAGCTCTCAATCTTTTGCTGGCGGAAATTCAGACAGAAAAAGTTGGATGGAGCATACACACGGTCGGAATATCCGACCAAAAGCTCCCATCAGACTTTTTTTGACGGAAATTCCGACTATGTGTATTCCGACTGTGTATGCAGCATTAGACTTCAGCTGCTTCCACCATGCCATCAGTTGTTACCGAGAATTCCTCAGACATGCTGGAAGATATAAGCAGCTAATTACCGAGCCCAGCGATTATAAATGATACATAATAACCTAGGGAGGGAAGTAGGCTGCTGTCCTGAAAGGCTCGTAGAAATACTGTCACTGGTAAGTACAACTAAGGTTTTCTCCCTACGTCTTTCAGGACAGCACCTTGGAGATGATACATGAGAACTTACTTCAGGGTGGGACCTCTTTTTGTAAAAACCTTCCTACCGAAGAACTGGTCTGAGGCTGACAGTAGATACAACCTGTAGTGCCTTATGCAGGTCGCGAAACTTGACCACGTGGCAGCCTTGCATATCTGCTCTGGTGATGCCCTGGCCCTCTCTGCCCACGAAGCCACCACTGGCCATGTAGAGTGAGGCAATATTCCCTCCAGAAGTTCTAAACCTAGGGACAGGTATTCTTCTTTAATGGCTTGTTTTAGCCACCTTCCTAGGGTACTTTCGGAAGCTTTATTCCCTTTGTGACTTCCTTCCACTAGGATAAAAAGAGAAGATGACATTCTAAGATTCTTTGTTCCTTTCAAGTACTTTAGGAGGCACCTTCTAACGTCTAGAGTATAGAAGACTTCTCCTTGCCCCGAAGGCATGGGCAGAAAGTAGGGAGCGTGATCTCCTGTGGCCGGCGAAAAACCGAAGACATCTTAGGTAGGAAGGCTGGATCTGTCCTCAGCACTATGAGGGGTCTGCTGGACAGGATAAAGGGCTCCTTGCTTTCTAATGCCTGCAATTCGCTGATTCAACGTGCAGATGTCATTGCCACCAGGAGCGTTGTCTTTAGGGTCAGGAATCTTAAAGATGTCTCTTCTAGCGACTCGAACGGTGACTTAGCGAGTCCCTGAAGAACCAAAGATAAATCCCACTTGGGAAAACTAATAAGAGGTCTAGGCCTAATTTTTTGCCATAGCCTTAAAAAATCTGACTAATCGAGGGTTCCCTTGACAGGGTCTTTTCCAGAAAAACTGATAATGCAGCTACCAGCGTCTTGAGAATACTTGCTACTAAACCTTTCTCCATTCCTTAGTGGAGAAATTCTAAAACTGAAATTACAATTCCTGATGTTCCAGCAAGGAAGAAAGTCACTTCCAGACTTTGAAGTAAATAGCCCTGGTGATCTTCCTACTTGCTAGAAGGGCGTTGATAGGTTTTTCCGATAGTCCCCTTTTCCTAACCAGGTGGTTAGACTGAGGTATGCTGGATCTGGATGAATAATCTGACCTTGTAACCAGAAGGTCCTCCCTGATTGGTAATCTCCAGGGAGGTTTTGCTGAGAGATTCATTAGGGTTGAGAACTAGGGTCTCTTTGTGGACTCTGGGGGGAAGGGGAGGGGGGGGGAAGGGGAGGGGGGGGGGGGGGGGGGGAGTCCCATTTGTGAGCCAACGTGTCCACTCCGAGTGCTTGATCCTGTCTCTGGAGAGAGAAGGCCAATGTTTTTGCATTTATTTGGTTTGCAAAGAGGTCTCGAATAACTCTTGGTTTTAGGACCATTCCGCTTCCCTTCTTTACTCCTGCTGAGAAGGTCTGGTAGGGTGTTTTCTGTGCCTTTCAGATGGACTGCAGACAGCAAGGCCAGATTGTCCTCTGCCCAGCTCAGAATTCGATGAGCTGGTTCCATCATGGTCTTGCTCCTTGTGCCCCCCTGCTTTGTTAGGTATAATACCGCCCTCATGTTGTCCGATAACACCTGGACGTGCTGTTCCCTTAGAGCAGGGGTCTCAAACTGGCGGCCCTCCAGCTGTTGCGAAACTACAAGTCCCATCATGCCTCTGCCTGTGGGAGTCATGCTTGTAATGTCTCGTGGGCTGTCAGCCTTGCAATGCCTAATGGGACTTGTAGTTTTGCAACAGCTGGAGGGCCACCAGTTTGAGACCCCTGCCTTAGAGCCTGCTGGAAGAATAGGAGGCTTAGATGGATAGATTTTAACTCCCTCAAATTTGAGGACCTTCTTGCCTCTGGCTTGGACCATATGCCCTGTGTTGTCTGTTACTCGAGGTGAGCTCCCCACCCCATGCGCTCGCATCTGTCGTTAATCTCCGAGTTACCGGAAAAGTCCAGGGGAGTCATTTTGGAGGTGTTCCTCTGGTCTCTCCACCACCAAAGTGATCTTTTTGCCTTTGTTCCTATTTTTAACTTCTTTTCCAGAGGCTCCTGGTGTGTAGAATGTCTGACTTCAGACGTCGAGCATGAAGCCTGGCCCACTGCACTGAAGGGGTTGCTGCTGTCAACAGGCCTAGAACTGACATGGCTTCCCTTACTGAAACCTCTGTGTTGGTTTGAAGTGTTCTCAGAGCTATCTGCATTTTTTTCCATCTTCTCTTGAGGGAGGAAGATTCTTTGTTCTATTGAATCTATTTTGTATCCCAGGAACCTTACTCGTTGACTTAACCAGATTTGATTTCTGAAGGTTCAGAAGCCAACCTAAGCTGTTTAGATGTCCCTGTGTTATTTGCAGATTGACCACTACCTGATCTTTTGAGTCTGCGAACAGTAGTAGGTCATCCAGATAAGGCACAATGGAGATCCCCTTCAGTATCAGTGACTCCAAAGCCTCTGCCATCACTTTTGTGAATACTCTGGGAGAGGAGGAAGGCCGAAGGACAGCATCCTGAACTAAAGGTGCCAAATCTCCCCCCTCCCCAAATTGACTGCTGGTCACAGGAATTTCTGCAATGAAGCTACAATTGGTATATGGAGAAAAGCATCCATTAGGTCAATGGATGCCATGTAACAGCTGGGGGTGAGTAAATTCTTCAGAGAAAATTGGGTCCATCATGAACTTTTTGTACTTTATAGATTGATTCTCAACAAGACAAAATTTCCCTGATGGTTTCTTGACCCAAAAAATTGAATAAAAACCCCTCCCTTCCTGTTCCTTCGGGACTTGGGAAATAACACCCTGCTACAGCAGTTCTCTCAGGAGAGACGTCATAGTCAGGGCCTTCTCCTCATCCCTCGGAAGGTTTGTAATGCAAGACCAGCTTGGGGGTGTCTGATAGTAGTAAAAAAACGCAATGGGCGGGGTCCTGATGACCAGTATCGTTGGTCAATTCAGGTAACAGGTTACCGGCTCACCTAATAGGGTGGTGTTCCTTGTCAGAACAGGAGAAGTAGTCAAAATAAAAAGGGGATTGGGGATAGGACCCAAGGTGTCCTTACCTTCAGTGAAGGAAAAGGAACAAACTGTGGTTTAACCTGATATAAAACATTTTAATCATTGAAAGGAAAGCATAAACAATAGGAGATTGCATAAGGTAAAAACTGACAACGTTGTCACTTAAAAACGCATGCCCATGAGCTCAGCCATATCCCAGTCATCCACACGGGTCAATCATCTCAAGTCATTAAGTGTGACTTAATATATAATGCCTACATATGTTTAGGCGAGGTGAGTTCCGGGAAACCTTGGTAGCACAGGTCGGTGCCCGTATTGTGCTTAACCATGGACCTCCAGACTCCCTATATGCCTATAGAGATGCTGCATTAAGTCTTTACAATGTTAAATAAAGCATTAGTTATCGCAGACAAATAAATGCAATTCTGGCTAGAAAGTATTCCTGATAGTTCGTGAACAGGACAGGTTTGATTTCTGGATGTAGCACTGTCAATCATAGAGATAATATATATAAAAAAAATGCAGCACGCTGTGATACAAGCATGCGACTTGAGTCAAGGAGAAACAATAGATCCACAACAAGCCTGTTAGTCATTCAGCACCATGTTTCCATGAAACATTAAAGATAGCACCGCATATAGATTGGATCAGAAAATATAGTCAGCTGAGTCAAAATACAGAGCCTCAAAAAAAAAAAAAAAAATTACATTTCTTTTCTCTTTTCTTTTTTCTTATCCTTTAAATGTTCAGGCTGTGATTGCTTGCTGGATATACCAGTTGAAAAGAGACTCACTGTTTAGATGATATTAGATTGGTCCTCAATAGCAGCGACAAGGTGGTGAATCCAGAGTCCTTTGCAGGGGTCCACAGGTGTGCAGGATGCAAATCTCTGTATTCCTAGTCCTGGTGACACGCACAGGATGTTATCCACTCAAAACCAGCATGGGGCCGCCTGGCCATTTACTTCCAGTTTTTGGTTGTTTGTGGATTTCCAGTTTGCGGAGATAGGATGAGGGCTAAGGAGTGATGAAAAGCCCAAGTTGGCTATCAGCAGAGGGGGGGGGGGGGGGGCACGCACACGCGTTTCGCCCACTTGTGACATGTGTTTCTTCAGGGTGAAGTGTTTGCATGAACAGAATCCTTTTATAGGCAGAGTGACACTCAGTGAATTACTTCCTGTTACATCACTTCCTGCCTAGACATGGTCATGTTAACTCCATAGGGGAATTCAGACTGCTGTAAAGGAAAAAGTGTTTTTACACCGCTGCCATCTTGTGGCAGTATATGACTATTGCAGTTCATAGTATATAATCATTGATGTATAAGGGAAAATCGCCATTCACAAGTTGACATTATATGCTTTTAATCACATCTATTAAATTCAATAGTAGTTGTATTAAGATGTGAATGTAAAGCTAAGTACAGATAGATACATTTATACAAACTGAGGCTTAGTATGATATTTTGACAATCGATCAATTCAATGGAGATCAACTTATGGAGTCAGGAATACCTGTAAATTCAGCTCAGTGTTTAATCCATTTGGCGCGAGCGTCCCCAGCCGAAAAATCCACTCCTTTTCTTTTTGAAGTAGTATCAGGTCGAAGTCACCTCTTCTTACTGGAAGTTTTAAAGACATAGAACCCCTTAATTTTGAGTCTGTTTGTTTCCCTATTGTGATATTTTGAAAAGTGTTCTCCTATGGGGGTATCGTCATCTGGGGAACGAATGCTTGAGAGGTGTTCCCCTATACGGACCTTTAAAGGACGCTTTGTTTTGCCTATATACAGTTTATGAAAGTAACATTCCAGCATATACAGTACTCGTGTAGTATTGCAGTTAATGAAATGTTTAATTTGATACACCTTTCTTCCTGTTGCATCTGTAAATGAGTCAGATCTATCTACAAATCTGCAAATATGGCATTTTCCACAAGCATACATCCCTCGCAATGGAGGCAGGTCCGTGAGCCAATTGCGTGGATTGGGTCTGGTATATTCAGATCTGACGAGTTCAGTAGTCAGATTTTTGGCTCTTCTTGCTACCATGAAGGGTTTAGGGCCAACTATAGAAGTCATCTGGGGAGCTCGAGTCAGTACGTGCCAATGTTTAGTCAAGATCGTTCGCACATCTTCCCACTATGTACCAAACGTGGTGATGATTTTTACTTGATCAGAAAGGCTCTTGTTGGCATCTTGGTCATTCTTTGGTATTAGCAGTTCTTTCTGGTCAATTGCAGATGCTCGTTTTCTTGAGTTCTTTAAAGATCTATGCGGGTAACCCCTTTCTCTAAATCTTTTATAGAGTTGCTTTGATTCAGCCTGATAGTCTTGATCCAGTGAGCAGTTGTGTCCAATTCTCAGAAACTGCCCTGTTGGTATACCTCTGACCAGGGACTTAGGATGATGGCTGGTTGCCTCAAGAAGGGTGTTTGCTGCTGTTGCTTTACGAAACGTTTTTGTGGACAGATGGTCTCCATCAATCCTTATTAGGAGGTCCAGAAAAGAAATTTCGTTCAAGTCGTAGGTAAATGTTAGGCGTATATTATGGCTGTTTTCGTTCAGTTCGCTCAAAAACCCTTCAAGGGATTCGACAGACCCCTGCCAAAGCAGCAGGACATCATCGATAAATCTTAGCCACAATTTGGCATGGTCTAGATAAGATTCAGAGCAATTCTGGAGAGTTCCAGGAGATACGGTTACCTTTTCAATTTTTGCTAATACATCAAGGGTAGGGGTGCAACGGATCAAAAATCTCACGGATCAGATTGATCCTCGGATCAGAGTCACGGATCGGATCGATCCTCGGATCAGCATAAAAGAAAAAAACAAAAAAAAAAAAAAAAACAAAACACACAAATCTTGTTACACCCACCGGAGTTTTAGATTTAAAAGCCATTTTCAACACAAAACCGAGCTTATATGCATAAATACAGTATTTGTGCATATAAGCTCAGTTTTGTGTTGAAAATGGCTTTTAAATTTAAAACTCCGGTGGGTGTAACAAGATGTCCGCTTGCCCCCTTCTCACTCTATCATTATTGTACTGTGCAGGAGTGTGGGGTGTAGCAAGATGGCGGCGACGAAACGTCACTTCCTGTCGAGACAGCGGCCACTTCCGGGTGTACCAAGATGGCCGCAGCTCCGGAGCTAGGCCGAAGCCGGGGACTTTCCTATGGCTGAGGCCGAAAAGTGTTCCGCGGATCGCGGGTGTGCCGATCCGCGGAGGGTGATCCGTACGGATCACGGATCGGCAACGATCCGTTGCACCCCTAATCAAGGGTATCTCTAATGTATGAGGGTAACCCAAAGACCCTCTTGGTTATTGGGAAGAGGAAGTTGTTTATTGCTCTGAATCTTATCTAGACCATGCCAAATTGTGGCTAAGATTTATCGATGATGTCCTGCTGCTTTGGCAGGGGTCTGTCGAATCCCTTGAAGGGTTTTTGGGCGAACTGAACGAAAACAGCCGTAATTTACGCCTAACATTTACCTACGACTTGAACGAAATTTCTTTTCTGGACCTCCTAATAAGGATTGATGGAGACCATCTGTCCACGAAAACGTTTCGTAAAGCAACAGCAGCAAACACCCTTCTTGAGGCAACCAGCCATCATCCTAAGTCCCGGGTCAGAGGTATACCAACAGGGCAGTTCCTGAGAATTAGACGCAACTGCTCACTGGATCAAGACTATCAGGCTGAATCAAAGCAACTCTATAAAAGATTTAGAGAAAGGGGTTACCCGCATAGATCTTTAAAGAACTCAAGAAAACGAGCATCTGCAATTGACTGGAAGGAACTGCTTATACCAAAGAATGACCAAGATGCCAACAAGAGCCTTTCTGATCAAGTGAAAATCATCACCACGTTTGGTACACAGTGGGAAGATGTGCGAACGATCTTGACTAAACATTGGCACGTACTGACTCAAGCTCCCCAGATGACTTCTATAGTTGGCCCTAAACCCTTCATGGTAGCAAGAAGAACCAAAAATCTGACTGATGAACTCGTCAGATCTGAATATACCAGACCCAATCTACGCAATTGGCTCGCGGACCTGCCTCCATTGCGAGGGATGTATGCTTGTGGAAAATGCCATATTTGCAGATTTGCAGATAGATCTGACTCATTTACAGATGCAACAGGAAGAAAGGTGTATCAAATTAAAAATTTCATTAACTGCAATACTACACGAGTACTTTATATGCTGGAATGTTCCGGTCATAAACTGTATATAGGCAAAACAAAGCATCCTTTAAAAGGTCCGTATAGGTGGAACAACTCTCAAGCATTCGTTCCCCAGATGATGATACCCCCATAGGAGAACACTTTTCAAAATATTACAATATGGAAACAAACGGACTCAAAATTAAGGGGTTCTATGCCTTAAAACTTCCAGTAAGAAGAGGTGAGTTCGACCTGATACTACTTCAAAAAGAAAAAGGAGTGGATTTTTCTGCTGGGGACGCTCACGCCAAATGGATTAAACACTGAGCTGAATTTACAGGTATTCCTGACTCCATAAGTTGATCTCCACTGAATTGATTGATTGTCAAAATATCATACTAAGCCTCAGTTTGTTTAAATGTATCTATCTGTACTTAGCTTTACATTCACATCTTAATACAACTACTATTGAATTTAATAGGAGGTGATTAAAAGCATATACTGTAATGTCAACTTGTGAATGGCGATTTTACCTTATACATCAATGATTATATACTATGAACTGCAATAGTCATATACTGCCACAAGATGGCAGCGGTGTCAAAATACTTTTTCCTTACAGCAGTCTGAATTCCCCTATGGAGTTAACATGACCATGTCTAGGCAGGAAGTGATGTAACAGGAAGTAATTCACTGAGTGTCACTCTGCCTATAAAAAGGATTCTGTTCATGCAAACACTTCACCCTGAAGAAACCCATGTCACAAGTGGGTGAAATATGGCGGTGTGTGTGACGACGCATGCCCTCTGCTGATAGCCAACTTGGGCTTTTCATCACTCCTTAGCCCTCATCCTATCTCCGCAAACTGGAAATCCACAAACAACCAAAAACTGGAAGTAAATGGCCAGGCGGCCCCATGCTGGTTTTGAGTGGATAACATCCTGTGCGTGTCACCAGGACTAGGAATACAGAGATTCGCATCCTGCACACCTGTGGACCCCTGCAAAGGACTCTGGATTCACCACCTTGTCGCTGCTATTGAGGACCAATCTAATATCATCATCTAAACAGTCTCTTTTCAACTGGTATATCCAGCAAGCAATCACAGCCTGAACATTTAAAGGATAAGAAAAAAGAAAAGAGAAAAGAAATGTAATTTTTTTTTTTGAGGCTCTGTATTTTGACTCAGCTGACTATATTTTCTGATCCAATCTATATGCGGTGCTATCTTTAATGTTTCATGGAAACATGGTGCTGAATGACTAACAGGCTTGTTGTGGATCTATTGTTTCTCCTTGACTCAAGTCGCATGCTTGCATCAGTGTGCTGCATTTTTTTTATATATATATTATCTCTGATTGACCGTGCTACATCCAGAAATCAAACCTGTCCTGTTCACTATCAGGAATACTTTCTAGCCAGAATTGCATATATTTGTCTGCGATAACTAATGCTTTCTTTAACATTGTAAAGACTTAATGCAGCACCTCTATAGGCATATAGGGAGTCTGGAGGTCCATGGTTAAGCACAATACGGGTACAGACTTGTGCTACCAAGGTTTCCCGGAACTCACCTTGCCTAAACATATGTAAGCATTATATATTAAGTCACACTTAATGACTTGAGATGATTGACACGTGTGGATGACTACCAGTGTTGCCAACCGCCTGTGTTTTTATGGGCAGCCCATAAAATCGGGGCTATTTTTACATGCCCGTGAAAATCCGTGAATTAAAAATCTTGCCAATAAAAAATTACGGTCCCCAGCTCGGAACTGCGCATGTGCAGTTCCGAAGCATGCCGAGAGTCTCCGATCATCTATCTGACACTGCTTCTCGTAGCTACTTGTTTTGTACCCTCCCCCTTCCTTCTACAGCGCGCTTTATTTGATTTCCGCACATGAGAAGCTGAAAGGGGGAGGAGTGGAGTGAGCCTGCAGTGTGGAGCTGGATGGACTTCAGCCCAGCAGAGGGTAAGCTAGCTATTAGCAAAGCTGAACAAAACACAGTTGTGTCATTGCCTTGTCTTAGTGGGCAGGAGGGAGGGCAGAGGATGGGCTTGTGTACAGTAGTAGATTGTTTTTTTTGTGTGTCAGATGAGAGCTGCTTTGCTTCCAAAGGGAGGATGTTGTTTCCTGAGATCTCCCCCAATCTTTACCTATTGCCTGCAGTGCTCACCAGTCCAGTCCAGGCACAGCCTCCCCAAGTCCTCAGTCCTCTCCAGAGTACCACCTCATGTGTCTGGGGCACTACAAATCTAAGCATGCCATGAGAGGGGAGGCAGCAATATGATTTGGCTGATTTTCAGATGAAAAGTACTGCTGTATATTGTGTTTGTACAGTGTGTCTGTATAGTATGTGTATACTGTATGGTCATAATATCATTGATTATGTATTGTGCTTGATGGTCTTGAGGTGTTTATTCATATAATTTTTATCTGAGTAAGTAGTGAGCATTTGGTCTTCTGTATCATGTCCGCAGCCTATGACCGTCTCCTGTAGCATGTCCGCAGCCTATGACTGTCTCCTGTAGGATAAAACCAGAGCCACCAAGCTGGAGCCGTCTGACTGAGCCCTGCACTGTGTACCGGAGAGGAGGTCAGTGACAGCACCGCCAGGCCAGTCTGAAGGGGGTTACTGATGTAGGGGGGCACTGATATAAAGGTTTCCCCCTTATATTAGTAACCCCCCCCCTTACCTTAGTGTATTCACTCTACGGAAAGTGGTCTCTGGTCACCAGAGTCCCCCCCACATCAGCGTTCCTGGTGTTCCCCTTTACATCAGAGTCTGCAGGATTCCCCCTTACAGTGCAAGGGGGAACTCAATCTGCAGACCCTGATGTAATTGGGAACTCTGATGTAAAGGGAACACAGTGGACTCTGATATAAAGGTGGTCTCTGGTCACCAGAGTTTCCCCTTACATCAGAGTTCCACCTTAGATCATGATTTGCAGCGCTCCCCTTTACATAGGAGTTTTGCTTCACTGTAAGGGGGGATCCTGCACACTCTGATATAAGGAGGAACTCTGTGCTGGCCGGGTTATAGTAACCTGACCTTCATGTCAATGGAGAAATATGTTTTTTTACTTTTGTTTAACTTGAACACATTGCTAATAGCAGATAGATATAGGTTTATAGTTTAAATATTGATATTTGCACTGAAAACTGTAATTTTAGGTACTTTTTTGCAGTGCCAGTAAAAAAATGGTGCACTTTGTAAATTTTTCTCATTCTGCCAGTAAATTTTGCTTCGGAGGGTTGGCAACACTGATGACTGGGATATGGCTGAGCTCATGGGCATGCGTTTTTAAGTGACAACGTTGTCAGTTTTTACCTTATGCAATCTCCTATTTATGCTTTCCTTTCAATGATTAAAATGTTTTTTCTACTAATTGTTCTAACAAAGTTATATCGCAACTTTGTTAAACCGCAGTTTGTTCCTTTTCCTTCACTGAAGGTAAGGACACCTTGGGTCCAATCCCCAATCCCCTTTTATTTTGGGGGTGTCTGATAGCCTTGACTGATTAGATTCAGAACAAACAGGCTTTTTGTTGCTGCCTCCTGCCTACTGGGAGATGGTCGTCATTGCTTTTTTTGAGGTTTTGAGGCTCGGGGGGGGGGGGGGTGTGGTGTAAAGAGCACCCCTCCTCTGCCTCTCCCCCTTTGAGGGTCCCAGGGTTTTTTCTGGGACAGCAAGTCGTTCACCTCTTCCAGCATCAGTTTATATCTGGACGCTCTTGTTTCCTCCTCATCCTCCTCTGAGTCGATTGTTTAGGGGGGGGGGGGGATACTCTCTCTTCATTTCGAATGGTGGAAGTGAACCCTCTGCTTTGCATGTGCTCTACGCCTCAGCCCAGAAGGTGGCTAATGAAAGAAAGCCAGTCCTAGAGTTTCCTATCTGCAGTCACAGGGAGGATTTCAAGGATCACTAAACAAAAAGACCATCATTGGTTCTGCATTCTCTGTTAGAGAATTTAGTTTCTTATTTTATAATCATTTATGTTTGTTTACAAAAGATTGCTTAAAAGTAGTAGAATTTCCTATTAACCAATATGTTATTTCGTAGATATAGATGTTGAACTTTAGATGACCTCTCTGCTTCATGCTGATATTTTTACTGGGTGAAAGTTTATTGGAATAGATTCACGTTATATGGAATTGTCTCAAGTCCTTGAACTGCATATAAAATCAAAGAGATAAAATAATTTATTTAATAATTCTATAAAATAATTCTATGGAATACGGGAAAGTTATGTGCAGTACATTAAGTAAGTTTGACAGGGTCAAGCAAAGGTCTGCTTGAGCCCTCAAAAAAAAAAAAAAAAAAGAAAAAAAAAAAATTATTATATATATATATATATATATATATATATATATATATATATATATATATATATATATATATATATATATATATATAATAATTTTTTTTTCTTTTTTTTTTTTTTTTTGAGGGCTCAAGCAGACCTTTGCTTGACCCTGTCAAACTTACTTAATGTACTGCACATAACTTTCCCGTATTCCATAGAATTATTTTATAGAATTATTAAATAAATTATTTTATCTCTTTGATTTTATATGCAGTTCAAGGACTTGAGACAATTCCATATAACGTGAATCTATTCCAATAAACTTTCACCCAGTAAAAATATCAGCATGAAGCAGAGAGGTCATCTAAAGTTCAACATCTATATCTACGAAATAACATATTGGTTAATAGGAAATTCTACTACTTTTAAGCAATCTTTTGTAAACAAACATAAATGATTATAAAATAAGAAACGAAATTCTCTAACAGAGAATGCAGAACCAATGATGGTCTTTTTTTTAGTGATCCTTGAAATCCTCCCTGTGACTGCAGATAGGAAACTCTAGGACTGGCTTTCTTTCATTAGCCACCTTCTGGGCTGAGGCGTAGAGCACATGCAAAGCAGAGGGTTTACTTCCACCATTCGAAATGAAGAGAGAGTATTCCCCCCCTAAACAATCGACTCAGAGGAGGATGAGGAGGAAACAAGAGCGTCCAGATATAAACTGATGCTGGAAGAGGTGAACGACTTGCTGTGCCAGAAAAAACCCTGGGACCCTCAAAGGGGGAGAGGCAGAGGAGGGGTGCTCTTTAAACCCCCCAAGCCTCAAAACCTCAAAAAAAGCAATGACGACCATCTCCCAGTAGGCAGGAGGCAGCAACAAAAAGCCTGCTTGTTCTCAATCTAATCAGTCAAGGCTATCAGACACCCCCAAAATAAAAGGGGATTGGGGATTGGACCCAAGGTGTCCTTGCCTTCAGTGAAGGAAAAGGAACAAACTGCGGTTTAACTTGATATAACTTTGTTAGAACAATTAGTAGAAAAACATTTTAATCATTGAAAGGAAAGCATAAATAGGAGATTGCATAAGGTAAAAACTGACAACGTTGTCACTTAAAAACGCATGCCCATGAGCTCAGCCATATCCCAGTCATCAGTGTTGCCAACCCTCCGAAGCAAAATTTACTGGCAGAATGAGAAAAATTTACAAAGTGCACCATTTTTTTTTTTACTGGCACTGCAAAAAAGTACCTAAAATTACAGTTTTCAGTGCAAATATCAATATTTAAACTATAAACATATCTAGTGCTATTAGCAATGTGTTCAAGTTAAACAAAAGTAAAAAAACATATTTCTCCATTGACATGAAGGTCAGGTTACTATAACCCGGCCAGCACAGAGTTCCCCCTTATATCAGAGTGTGCAGGATCCCCCCTTACAGTGAAGCAAAACTCCTATGTAAAGGGGAGCGCTGCAAATCATGATCTAAGGTGGAACTCTGATGTAAGGGGAAACTCTGGTGACCAGAGACCACCTTATATCAGAGTCCACTGTGTTCCCTTTACATCAGAGTTCCCAATTACATCAGGGTCCGCAGATTGAGTTCCCCCTTGCACTGTAAGGGGGAATCCTGCAGACTCTGATGTAAAGGGGAACACCAGGAACGCTGATGTGGGGGGGACTCTGGTGACCAGAGACCACTTTCCGTAGAGTGAATACACAAAGGTAAGGGGGGGGGGGGTTACTAATATAAGGGGGAAACCTTTATATCAGTGCCCCCTTACATCAGTGACCCCCTTCAGACTGGCCTGGCGGTGCGGTCACTGACCTCCTCTCAGGTACACAGTGCAGGGCTCAGTCAGACGGCTCCAGCTTGGTGGCTCTGGTTTTATCCTACAGGAGACAGTCATAGGCTGCGGACATGCTACAAGAGACGGTCATAGGCTGCGGACATGATACAGAAGACCAAATGCTCACTACTTACTCAGATAAAAATTATATGAATAAACACCTCAAGACCATCAAGCACAATACATAATCAATGATATTATGACCATACAGTATACACATACTTGCTTCATGCCGCTATTCAATATAGTGATACAGTACTTTTACATAGGATTATATAACACATATACATATAACACATCTGGTGGGGTTATTGAAAGTTCGTTCTCCCGAAGTCATAAATCTGTAATCCTTCAAGTTAGTTAAATCTTATCAAGATGAGGAGGGTTCGATTTAACACAGCTGGGTGCCATAGTGTCTCTACACAGGTGTTTTTAATTGGACAAAACCAGTTATAAATCACTTTAATGAACATATAGGAATTCTGGGAATAATTAAGTTTATCTGGTTGTAAAACAGGTGTCAGATTTAAGGTTAGTTACATTGATGTAGATCTTAGCGACCAATCATATCTAGGAGAGATGGTTAAGATAAGGCTTGTAAAAGGGTATATAAATGTAAGCTCTACAATTGATAGACAGACAAGTCAGATAGGAGCTCATAAAGGCTGAACTCTAAGTATGCTGCCCTATTGCACGGGTCATAGAGGTCAGAACCAATAGGCAAATATCTGTCCTTTTTGTTGTAACTTGTCTCCTCGTACGAGTCAAATAAAAGAAAACTTCTCAACTTGATCCAGAGTGTGGTCTCAGATGAATTTTGCTCACATTCTCCTAATCTTCTTTCCTTTCCAGTGGGAGGAGCTGTGACTCTGTAGGCCGTCACAGAAGAGGAAAGGAAGTAATGTTTTTGAAACCCCACTAAAGGTCAAAATATTTGATTCGTTTTGGATAAAGTGGGGAATGGTTCAACCATCTGTCAGGCTTTTATTGCCATCTGTTTGCCTACTGAGGAGATTTTCACCCACTTCCTTTTTAATACAAGAAGTGAGAGAATATGCCCCCTATGGCGTCAGAGAGAGAAAGGAAAATCTGACAAATCAAAGCTTATTCTGATTCAATTAAAACTAAACACATTTGCCCTGAGTTAGATTATAATTATTGCTGATCAGAAGGTTTACAATAACCTCATTACTGTATAAAATTCCAAACTAGAAATAAACACATTTTAATGTAATGTTCATGCTCTATGTAACAAATTATGTAACTTGCTTCATGCCGCTATTCAACTTCACAATTACGTGTGTCGCTGTAATTACAGATGATGTCAACTATTTGCTTATGAGCAAAGCACAGTCAGAATGAAGAAAATTACGGGGCCGAGTCGGCATTCGTGTCTATGGATGCAAATGCTGGACTTGGGAGCGCGCCCACAAGGTAAACCCCCCCCCCGGGAGAGCGCTTCTCCTAGGGGGTTATATAATGTGGGGAGGAGCCAGGAGAGCTGCCGGCGGACCCCAGAAATGGACGATCGGGGCCATTCTCTGCAAAATGAGCTGCACAGTGAAGGCAAGTATGACATGTTTGTTTTTTTTTTAAAAAAATAAAACTAGCCTTAATCACTTTAAAGCCTGTCCCCTGCATGCTGCCAGGACTGTTGCTCACTGTGGGGAAGCAGTGGTTTCTCTGCAGAAGTACCCCCCCCCCCCCCGTGGATAAGAGCTATAACAAAGCTCATGCTTCCCGCTGATTACAGAGCTCTGGCTCAGATTTACCAGGAGGCATGTCAAACCACCCTACCAAGACTATCACTTCTACACAGAAATGTGTGAGAAAGAAAGGATCCTGTAAGCCACACATCACTGCAAACCCTATGTGTAAGAATAGCAGCCTCAGCCCGGGCTCCAACCAGGCCATGCTTAGATTAAGCTCCCATAACTAAACTCTGTAGGCTGAGCAAAATGCATCAGGGTGATTCAGTGAGGTGCGATTTGAAACCATTCATTTTAAATTTGCTCAATTCACACCGCATCCACACCAGTCATACATGCAGCATTTTGAGGAACACAGGAGAAAGACAGTAGCTGGAGCTGCTGTGCTCATGCACATCTCTGGATCGGAACGGGCTCAGGTAAGAAAAAGTGGAGGTCTGGGGGTGGGGCGGGGGTCTGAAAGGTGAAATACCTGTCCCTCGAAGAAATTATTGAGATAACTCATTCACAGGTTTGACCTCCACAGCTGCCTACCAAGTATGAAAAGCAATTAAGCATGCTTGCAATTTAAGCCTGTTTGAATAAGCTACAAACACAGCTCCAGGCTCCAAACTCCACTGAAAGCAAGGATTCCAGGGAGATCCCAGGGGGTGTCGAAAAGCCGCTAGGCTACTTTTTTTTTTTTTTTCTACACAAAATTGCCTTTAGCTGACTGTCAGTCAGTTTGGTACAAATGTTCTTATTTATTTTTAATCAGGTAAAGATGAAATATTATGTTTATGTATTACTTGGAACTAGAAGGTGGCCAACGCAAAGTCAAATCAACAATTTTATCCAGCTTATTCTACTGTCAGGCTTCATAGGTTGTGTAATGTAACACACCGAACATAGCTACATAGCTAATGCATTTGGTGCATTATAACTGTGCATTATGTTACAGAAATGGTGGCGCATAGCTATGTACAGCCACCTTTACTCACTCATATCTATGGCCAGCTGTATGCAGCTCTAGGGCATTTCAGGTACCAGAAATAGGTGTCTTTATTATGCTGCATGGGCTTTATGTTAAACAAACCTAAAGAGCAGGAGACAAAGTAATTAGAAAGGGGACACACCTGTCTCCCAGCAAATAAAGGACTTTCAGTAATTCATAGACTGGAAACAGGCAGTGCTGGAATTTTACTGGAAACCCAGCATTTTCTGCAAATTGACAGGCATGTCATGGTTGCACCTAATGTAAATGTTTAATTAGGTCAATATAATTCCTTAAAGTGATATGAAAATGTTTTGCTAAATGAGCTGCCAATAGCAGAACTTACACACTGTTGCTTTCAATTTTTTCTCCTTTGAACTTCCTCCTCATGCTACCTCTGTCTGACTTCAGCTAAGTGGGTGCCCCCTGTGCCTATGGGAGATCTACAATCTTTAGTGTAGCCATTCTTGAGAGGGACGCAGAGCCAAAAGGAGGGAGGAGAGGGAGGAGCTTTGACTCTGTGCCCCATAAACTGAAGCTTGTCGGCTGAATAAACTTTTACCTGTGAAGACATCATCAGTGTGTGGCTTTTATTTTAGATTGTAGATTGGGTTTCCAATGTTTTCCTTAAAGTGATAGTAAAGTGATTTCTACCTATAGGTAAGGCTGGAAGGTGGCGTCTGTCCTGGGAACTTGTGAATAATGATTCTTAATTCCTGGCAACGGTTTGCTTTTGATATCCTCTGCCCCAATCCCTCTCCTTTTACAAGTTTTACAAGCAATAAATCACACTAAAAGACAACCCCTAGACTGTTTATTGGAGCCAGTGTGCATGAATTGTTGCTTGGGTGGCTAGTGGCCTCTGTACTGTTTGGGGAGAACCAGTTACAAAAACGAGTGGCTCCTGCAGGGGTAGCGCTACAGATGTATACTGATGTAAACTGAACTGAATTGAATCTGGGTGTGAAAACTGATGTAAAAAGATTCAGGGTTCATTTATTTTTTATTTTTTTAATCAGTTTTCATAATGAAACTAAAGATGCTCGTATGGAAGGACCTTAAAGTGATTACAAAGTCTCATTTTTTTTCCCCCATAAAAATAACAAACATGTCATACTTACCTCCTCTGTTGCAGTGGATTTGCACAGAGCAGCCCTGATCCTCCTCTTCTCGGGTCCCTCTTCAGGTCTCCAGGCCCCTCCCTACTGTTCAGTGCCTCCACAGCAAGCAGCTTGCTATGGGGGCAACTGAGCCAAGTCACAGCCCCCTGTGTCCATTCAGACATGGAGCCCCGGCCCTGCCCCCTCTCTCCCTCCTGATTGGCTAGTTGACTTGTGTCTAGTGTCTCAGCCAATCAGGAGGGAGATTCTTGGACAGCTAAGACACTTGTGGACAGCGCTGGACAGAGGGACCTCAAGTATTAGGGGGGCTGCTGCACACAGAAGTCTTTATCTTCATGCACATAATTCATGGAGAAAAAACCTTCTGCCTTTACAACCCCTTTAATGCAGCCACTACATCCAAGTACAGGTAAGCTGCAATATATTACATTTTTGTTTTTGGGTTTAGATGCACTTTAATAGTTGCCCTTCCTCACACTGTGTCAATTCCTTACCCCTATCTTTCCTTTTCCCTGCCACAGAAAGAAGAAAGAACCTTGTGTGGATCTGGTCAGTGCTTACACAGAGCTAAGGACTCTCCCCACCCACAAGTGATGGTGTATTATGATAGGAAGGGGAGTCAGTCACATGCCCCTCCATACTCAGAAAGACCAGGTATTGTTCTTTGCTGTGTTGGGTTAAGTGAGTGGTGAGAAAGCTCAAAGTGAATATACAGTAGATATACTGTAAATGCGTAATTTCTGAAGCACTATAATTAAATAAACGCCTAACATATAACAGCTGCAGTTATTAAACAGTTACCAAATCACTTGTGCAATATAACTAAAAGGAAAACTTTTTTTTTTTTTAAGCTTTGGACAGAGTGGAGAGGAATTAGAACACCTATTAGGTTTTTTTGCTGACTGTGTCCCCATTAGGGAGAATTACCCTTCCTATTTGTCCTGTTTACCAAGTGAAACGAAGTAAAAGAAAACCACAAATTTTGAGTTATTCCCAGAAAAGTAATAGAGGAAATCTTCCAATGTGGGCACTACAGTAGTTTTGGTGACTGGCCGGGGGGGGCTCCAAGGGATTATCCCTCGTTTGCAGGGATTTCCTCTCACTTCCTGTTTTGGCTATGGGACAGGGCATGAAGGAAAATCTCCCCATTGGGACACAGATTGGGGGGGTGCTGAAAGGAGGTTTTAGCCCTACCTATCCAAAAAACAAAAAAAAGTTTTTTATCTCTGCAGTGCTCCTAGTGAACTAGAGTACCTACATATTAACCTAAGGCCCCATTCACACCTGAACGATTTGGATTGCGGCATGGGACCCGGATGACGTCAACTCTGAGAAAGCACATAGGGCGGAGTCCACGCTTGTGACATCGCCACGCATGCCAATTCCACTAGGCTGTCATATTGGATCCCGGAACTGGTATTTTTTCATATATCCCCGATTCTATTGCTCACATTGTGAGTAATTAGCACTTTGATTTTAATAAATATACCATACAGTTTTACACTATGGAGATATCTGTGATTCATTTCCATGTATGGCTTGTTGGAGCAACTATCCAATATCACTGGGATATTTTCTACATCATGCTTCTGACTCTTGTAATTTTAGAGTCCAATATTTTTGGTAAGAAGCCATTTTACACTATATGGTGGAGGCACACCTGGGTGAATCACGTTTTGGTTGTCATCCATATTCATATTGGACGCATATATTGTGCTTACACAGAACACTGGTATCTTACATATTTTGGAAATTTTTCTCATTGGATTATTATAAAATGTATGAGACTCACTTTATATGATATATTATATTTTATGTTATCTTTTTACACTGTCAGATGTAGGATTTATTGAATGTTTAGCGCAATATATTAACAGCAACCAACAAAAAAATAATAAAAATCAATAAACATACAATAATAAACATACAATAATAAACAAATCTTCCATGGCTTTACAAAGCATTATAACTTAAACCCCTGGTGCTTGACCTAGGGCCCTTGGAACTTTAACCCCATCATTTCTGCAGTCTCTGACCATGTCTCATCATGTCTGCAGTCTCTAACCAGCTCCTGTACGATGTCTGCTGTCCCTGACCATTTCTTGCATCATGCCCATAGTCTTGGACTATATCCTGTTTTGCGTCTGTTCTCTGGCATAAAATATTCACTGAATTTCATGTGCGGCACTTTAGTGTATGTCAAAAGCCACACTTATATCAAGACAGTTGACCACCACTGAACTAAACAATCCATCCACCCCTATACAAAAAGTGCTACAATATAGGGTTGTAACATGTTCTTTTCTTCACCTGTTCACACATAAATCATAGGAGACATGCACATGTATCTCAAATTGGGCAGCCACCAATTAATTTGCCTTCCCACTAAAAGGTAATTGTGCTTTATTTCATGCCACCGTTCTCACATCAGCTTTCAGTATTGGTTATTTCTATCATTCCCAAAATCTGTTACAGAAAAAGTATTTACCAATATTTTTCTTTTTATCCTTTAAAACTCCTCTTGAATTGAAGCAAAGAATTGGTCTGGTTGATGGTACAAAACCCCTAAGCTAGACACCTCATCCCAGCATAGGTAAATACAACAAGAGAGGATAAGGGGATTTTTGCGGTGCCAAATACAAAGAGACAGAATTTGCTTTCATCAGTTAAAATAGAACAAAGTTTTATTACGTAACATATTTGTAAGAACACGCAGCTTTGGAGCAATATACAATTACAGGTATTTGGTGGTCATAAATAAAGAAATAAATCACAAATAGAGACATTGCACACTAGCCTGACATGTTTCGCTGTTAGCTTCCTCAGCGGATGTGCAAGGCTTAATTGGAACCACTAAACAGATGAGAAAAGAAGTTATAACATAAGTCTAAAAACATACAGTCAGAATATAAGTGCAAAGAATTTAGGTAAGGTATGAGCTTGGTTGCCAAAAAAAGAGCGTGGGTATGAACACTTACCCAAACAACTGCTAGCACCCACAAACCACCAGGCTGGACCCCAGACAGAACCCTAAAAGACCCGATCCAAAGGAATTAGTCAGGCGCAGCCATAGAGGGCAAATAGGGCAACACTGGGGGACAGTAAAAGTTCATAAGGTTAAACTAATAGAGAGGTAACTGAATGGATCAAGAAAGGGGGGGGGCAATCGTCTTAGAGTAAACACTCAAAATGTTTGTCTAGTAGTCCATGAAGGAGATACACTTAATTGAGTCTAAGATGGGGCTCTGTAGACTAGGCTGCAAAAGGCAGACTGGAAAAATAAATAAGAATCTATATAAGACTATGCAGACCCCACTGCAAGTAAATACATAAAAAATGCCCCTGAAATCACCTTCAGACGAGCTCCCTCTCTAATGGACCGATTGGTTCGAAATCACTTTGAAACCACACAACCCCCTTCAATACAAACCAACTGTGGTACCTTGCCCTGTGGTGCATGCAAAGTATGTGAATACGTTGATGCAAAAACAAAATTCAAGCTTCCCAACGGCAGATGGCATTCCATCCAGTCTGGGGTCACCTGCCAGACACCTGGCGTTATATATTTTGCCCAGTGCCTGTACAGTGGCTTCTACATAGGTAAAACAAAAAGACAATTTTTCAAACGTATACGAGACCACATTAAACCTATAAAGAAAAATAAAATGGATACTGCCATCAGCCAGCATGTTGGCATATATCACAATTTTAATCCGCATTTTATCAAATTTTTGGCACCCGAACATATCCCCCCAGACTCTCGCGGTGGCAGCGTCGATCGCACCCTGCTACAGCTAGAGGCTCGGTGGATATACGACCTTAAAGCCACATCTTTCCCTGGCTTCAACGAAAGCCTTAGTTTCAAGTCCTTAGCAGTAGTTTGGGTAAGTGTTCATACCCACGCTCTTTTTTGGCAACCAAGCTCATACCTTGCCTAAATTCTTTGCACTTATATTTTGACTGTATGTTTTTAGACTTATGTTATAACTTCTTTTCTCCTCTGTTTAGTGGTTCCAATTAAGCCTTGCACATCCCCTGAGGAAGCTAACAGCGAAACATGTTGGGCTAGTGTGCAATGTCTCTATTTGTGATCTGCGATTTATTTCTTTATTTATGACCAAATACCTGTAATTTTATATTTCTCCAAAGCTGCGTGTTCTTACAAATATGTTACGTAATAAAACTTTGTTCTATTTTAACTGATGAAAGCAAATTCTGTCTTTGTATTTGGCACCGCAAAAATCCCCTTATCCTCTCTTGTTGTATTATCCTCTTGAATTGGTAAAATGATGCAGAATAAATCACATAAATATTTTTTTATAAAAAGCATAAACTATGAAAAACAATCACACTCACATGGACCAAGTGCTCAACAGGACTATGAAATATTGCTCTATTAGTTTCGACCAAGGTAGGCCCACCTCCACTTGATTAATTTCATCACAAGTGTTGGCTTTTTCAAAGGATATTTGAAAAAGTCAACACTTTTGACAACATAATATCTGTTATTCCAAAAAAATATTTTTCACCATAAGAGGACTAATTTGTTGCCACCATCCCATGCAATAATATGTGAGAAAGGGTCCCCCAAGGAGGATTGGGGTTTTAAGGGCAACTGAGTAATGGTACAAAACCAAGTATTGATTTATAACAAATTGTAATTTATTAAATATTATAAAAAGCCAATATCTTATTTATTTCAGGTACTTATATAGCGCCTTCAATTTATGTAGCGCTTTACATATACATTGTACATTCACATCAGTCCCTACCCTCAAGGAGCTTACAATCTAAGGTCTCTAACTCACATTCATACATACTAGGGACAATTTAGACAGGATCCAATTAACCTACCAGCATGTCTTTGGAGTGTGGGAGGAAACCGGAGTACCCGGAGGAAACCCACGCAGGCACAGGGAGAACATGCAAACTCCATATCTGCATAGAAATTGCGATTTGACTATTTAAGAACATCAGAATGTACAACAAATACAAATAAGTATTGTCTCCTAGATGAAAATTACACCCACGACATAACATAATATCTGTTATTTATATATACACGCGGTGAAAGAAGGCCAAGTAATGTCACCCGCACCTTAAGCCATGCAGTCAGAAAGTGGAGGTGTAGTTTAGTAACATTTTTCTTCTAATGTTTTGTTTTTTGTATGTAACTATTTGTACAATGTGGGTGCAAGATAAACAGATGTAGCACTAACTCTCGGTGGAGCTGCTGGTTTAAGCGGGCTTGTTACCTTCACTCTCCTTCCCTCTGTTTCACCGGTACCGGGTCTAGGGTCCCGTTGAGTTTACCTCTGGATGATACACGCACCAACACTTGAGTACGTTTTCAATGCTTTATTAAACAATGTACTAAGGAAGTAGCAGGAAATAGGCAGAAAGGAAACTGCAGAAGAAACTCAAATATCTTCTTGTAAGATTCTTGACAAATGTCCTTGTAGAATTTGGATATTATAATAGAATATGCCCCTTCTCGTGGGACACACTCTTTGCTCGCCTGGATAGGCCTCTCTCACTTGCCTAGCAGCCAGTACATAGCACGAACAAAAGTCTCTGCCAAAGACTTGTTTGGGATAAACCTGTACAATCCTCTGCCACAGGATGTATTGGTCTTTCTGAAATGAACGTCAGTCACAGTGTTTGAACCTTTAAGCCAACCCGGCAACACTATGCTGTATAGTTACTTTAGGATACGTCCTCCAACCGAGTCACCAGGCCCCTCTCCAGACCAGCACGCTGCGTGATCCTTCCATGACGGGTCCTCCCCTGGGATCTCCTCAGTTGTCCAGCTTCTTCACTCGGGATAGACAGCTCTGGACCATTCCTCAGCTGCTGTGGTAGGCCCCAGACAAGCTTCTGGGCCCACCCCTGCGCCGCAGCGACGTGGGCCTCCGGAACGGAGGACCACAAGATTGCTTTCCAACTCATACCTGTCGGCCAGGAGGGCCAGCAGGTGGCTATAAAATGAACACCATAATATGGCGTCTGTCCCATAAATACCCTCGGCCAGAATGCAATTCGGAGGACCACCTCCACCGAGTTGTCTCCGGGACAGAAGAGCATCCATACGCTTCGACATGTTGCCTTTCCAACACTGACTAGTGATAACAGCAACACCCACCGGTCAGTATGGAAACACACACAACGTCAGCCAAGCTGAAACAGAGGTAAACTAAACCTTCCTAACGAACAAGTTACTAAATTTACCTAACATATGGTAGATCGCAAATCTACCAGCGCTACATAGATCTTACATTTTCATTTAGGGTCAAGGATTAGAGAGTTGCCACCTCATCCCTTTAAAGCGGGGGTTCACCCACACCGCCAAAAAAAAAAAAAAAATATTAAAAGCCAGCAGCTACAAATACTGCAGCTGCTGACATTTAATACATTGCCACTTACCTGTCCCGGGGTCCAGCGATGTCGGCAGGGGACGCCGAGAACCCGCTCTGTTCTTGGCAGCTGCCGCCGCCATCCTAGGCGAGGGAATCAGGAAGTGAAGCGTTGCGGCTTCACTTCCCGGTTCCCTACTGCGCATGCGCGAGTCGCGCTGCGCGTCCCTAGTGTTCCCAGCAGACAGCGCGGTCGGGACGGGAAGAGGCATAGACTCCCATGGGAGTCTATGCCGGAAGTGGGTGCAAATACCTGTCTTTGACAGGTATCTGCACCCCCCTTCCCCCTGAAAGGTGCCAAATGTGACACCGGAGGGGGGGAGGGTTCCGAAATGCGGAAGTTCCATTTTTGTGTGGAACTCCGCTTTAAACCCGAACACCTTTGAAATACACAGGTTCTGAGGCTAATTTATTGCAGATAAGGCACCGAGTTTAATTGCCACCTTAAGTAGCCACAGAACCTGTGCAATTAATATGTGTTCAGGTTTAAAGGGATGAGGTGGCAACCCTATCAAGGATGTTGTATGACAAAAAAAATGCAATGTCAGGGAAGCTGAGTGACAAGGGGAGCAGTAACAGTGGTGCTGGGTGATAAGAGGATGCAGTCTCAGGGGAGTTGGTTGACAAGAGAGAGCAGGAGGTGCAATGGCAAGAATGTTGGGTGGCTAGGTGAAGCCGTGACATGGGCAAGGGTGCTGGGTGGTTTGAAGAAGCAGTAGCAGTTGTGCTGGGTGACAGGAAGGGGTTCATTGAAAATAGTGCTGGCAACAGGGGGTTCCATGGCAGGCATGCTGGAAGATGAAGGGGAGCAGTAGCAAGAATACCTGGTGACATGGAGGGTCTGGGTGAGGGAAGTCTCATGATAGGCAGATGCAGTGGGCGGGAAGCTGGGTGGCAGATGAGAATTGTGGCAGGGAGATATGGGGGAAGATTTACTAAAACTGGAGCACTCAAAATCTGGTGTAGCTGTGCACGGTATGGTAGCGAATGAGCTTCTAACTTCAGCTTGTTCAGTTAGGCTTTGACAATAAAATCTGGAAGCTGATTGGTTTCTGGGCAGAGCTGCACCAGATTTTGAACTCCCCAGATTTACTAAATCTCCTACATAGTATCTGGAATGCAAGGTAACATAGATGTGCTAGGTTAAGGGAGCTAGATGATAGGATGGTGTGATGCTGGGGGTGCTGTGCCAAACGCCTGTCCTATTCTTAACCACATAAGGACCGGGCCTAATTTTTCAAACTTGTTTACAAGTTAAAATCTTTTTTTTTTTGCTAGAAAATTACTTAGAAAAAATATAATGTTTTGGGGTTCTAACACTCTAGAGAATAAAATGGGTGGTCGTTACAATACCTTGTCGCACCGTATTTGCGCAGCGGTCTTACAAGCGCACTTTTTTGGGAAAAAATACACTTTTTTGAATTAAAAAAATAAGACAACAGTAAAGTTAGCCCAATTTTTATATTGTGAAAGATGATGTTACGCTGAGTAAATTGATACCCAACAGAGGAGCGCATGCGCGGCAGCTTCTAAGATGGCCACCAGCATCTTGCGCCACCACAGCCTTCTCTGTCCCCTGTGAGCTGACAGAGCACTCACCCGACAGAATCAACGGCACTACAGGGTAGGGGAACCCCCAGGAAGCCTCCTATGTCCTCGGGCACCGCCAGAAGGAACCTCACTGGCCAGATGACGGCCACGAGCGGACCGCTCAGTTATGCCAAGATGGCCGCCGCACATCCGAGCCACAGCATGGCTGTTACTGCTGAAGACTCTATAGCAGACCAGGACCTCCTCTCCCCACATTCTCCAGGTACTGTGCACGGCCTGCAGCCCCAGGACCATTCACCAGCATCCACCGAATCACTCCTTTTAAACCTGCAAACCGGATTACCATCTACCCCCATGATGGATCCACAGACAGGCTTGATGTTGACGGTCAGCGAAGCACATGAGGCGGCCTACACCCCCACAGATTTCCCCTCCATGATGGAAGCTTTTGCTCTTATGCTTTCAAAAAGCCTAGCTCAGAATGCAGCTCAAATTACATCCTCCATTCATGCTGACATGCAGCAGTTTGGTCTCAGATTGGACTATATTGAACAAAAAGCAGACCAAGCAGGGGCCCGCATTAACCAGAATACGGCGCGAATTCAAGAAATGCAGGATCAACTTGAGACGGCCTTTGCGAAGATTGACGATCTCGAAAACAAATCGAGACGGTACAACTTCAGGGTGCGGGGGCTCCGGAAGCTGAGCAAGAGGTACAGTCTGCGGTCAAAGACCTTATCAAAGATCTCATCCCAGGGATCCCTGAATATCGCCTGGAGCTAGATAGGGCACACAGAGCGCTACAACCCCCACGCAAAGATGGCCTCCCAAGAGACATAATTGTTAAGCCTCATTTTTATGCCGTTAAGGAGGAGGTTATGCGGAAAGCCAGAAACATGAAGGAGTTATCTATTCACGGACATAAAATACAGATTTTTGCCGACCTGTCCCCCTACACGGTCCAAAAGAGGAGATCCCTTAAACCATTGCTACAAGATATGGATATTCCCTACAGTTGGTCATTTCCTCTGAGACTAAACTTCACACATAAAAGTAGAAATTGTGGCTTTTCCACCTTTGCTAAAGGCGAACATCTATTTCTGCAATTGGGCCTTATCCATCAGAATCTCTCCTCATCTCATACAAGCAAAGGGACCCCTTCCTCCACCAAGAGACCCCCTCCGGCAAGTCCTCTTCAACCTTCCATGCTGAAACAAGGCTCCAAGAGATCGAAGGAAAATCTCCCGACGTGAATCATAACTATTTGATGGTGGTTTGAGACCCAACAGTGGTTGGTTGGTGGTGATTGCTAGCCTTTGGGATTCTGGGGAAGATTCACTCCGGTCCTTTTTTGTTGTTTTTCACTGGTCCACTCCAGGTGCTCTTTTGGACCCTTTTTTTTTTATTTATTTTTTTTTTTTTCCCTTTTTTCCCTCTCCCTGTTTATGTCCGTTTTCTCCCCAGGTTGACTTTTACTTTTCTTAGGTTTGCATGGTGAAGATATAGCCACCTGACATGTCCCTCTGGGATCGGGAGAAATGCAGAATTTTTGCACCCTACTCACTTCCCTAGGCTATACGGGCGCAGCGGGCCAATGGCGGGGCTCCACCCGGGGGAGGGCATGGTCCCCCTCCCGAGCTTTGGTGCCCTCTACGTGGTTGGATCCTTTAGGGGACAGTTAGCATTTTTACCACCTGCTGAGGCCAAAAAATTTTCCTCTTTTGTATCCGACTGTTTTTACCGGCCAGGGCTCCTAGGGCAAAGTTTTGTGGTTTTTTTTTTTTTTTTTGCTTGGCTCAGGGGCATTCGAAAAAGGGGCTCCACGGGAAGAAATACCCACTGGCGAGCTCGGATGGTCTCGAGGCGGCCTAGGTTCCCGTCACTTGTGAGGGGAGTTCCGGGTCGTCACGATACTCAGTATCTAATCATATTTTTGTTATTACTCTTAAGTTTTTCAAGGTTAACTACACATTTTGATCGCTCTGTCATATGTTTTTGATTGACTCATTTGATGCCTTCAATCAATAGGATTAGAGGGGCTGGGGCTGTGGTGGACCCAGTGCGCTGCTCCTAGTTCCCAAGAGAACTTCCGAGTCCCTTGGGATCTAAGTGGCACCCCTGTTTCAGGGCTGCTCCGGTCCAACTGGATGCAAGGGAAGGACCGACCTCTCACTCCTTCCCTTAGGGTCGATTGGGGTATGGGACCCCATCTCATTTTTGCACAATCTACTGTGATATTTTTGGTTGTTTATATTTCAATGCTCACCAATTTTTCATCCTTTTCTCCTCCATTTCATCTCTTTTCCCCATCCCTCTCCCTCTACTTGCATATATTCAATTGTAGGCTCTTCAGGACTCAAAGGGGATCTCTGGTTCAGCTTCCCAGGTTGGAGTACTCCGTGTGTCACAGTAGCTGGTCCTCGCTTCACTCTTGATTTTCTAGGAGATGGTAAGGCTCAGATATTTCAAATAGTTTTCTCCCCTCTGGATTATGGCTAACAGCTCAGATCAACACCATCCCCTTTAGAATTTTCTCACACAAGGCCTCAACTCTCTGGTTAAACGTAGAAAGGTATTCCAGTCATATAAATCCATGCACGCTGACGTCCTTCTGCTACAAGAGACCCATTTCCCGACTAGCTATAAACCCTCATTCATACATCAACATTACCCCCAATTTTTCCTGGCTTCCACGGAAAACAAAACCAAGGGTGTAGCGATCTGTTTCGCCAAACATATAAAATGTCTCTCAACCAGAGACGGTTGTTGATCCTCAGGGTCGCTTCCTGCTAGTTTCTGGCCACATAGATGGCGAACTCTACACCTTCGTTTCCTATTATGCACCCAATAAGGGTCAAAGACAGTTCTTTGACTCAATGCTCAAAAAACTTCATATCCACCTAAAAGGCACTGTATTTATGGGAGGTGACTCAAATATCGCCTTTGACTCCGGACTTGACAGACTAGCAAACTGACATTCTAGACCTAAACGCCCAGCCAAACAAAGTGCTAAGATTGCAGCTCTCCTGTTCAAGGAAGGACTGATTGATATATGGAGGGAAGCTAATCCACACAAAAAAAGACTATACTCATTTTTCCGCCCCCCACAACTCATATGCCAGGATAGACCACATCTTCTCCCGCACTATCCCACTTATCCTAAACTCAAAAATCTTGGATTCCCCTCTGTCAGACCACACAATAGTTTCGGTGGTGGCCCAGAAGGCAGGTCCCACAAAGGGACCTCCTCGATGGAGATTACAGGAATCACTCCTCAGTGATCTGATACATTGTACGGATATTGAAAAAGCCATTAAAGACTATTTCAGTATCAACCAAACAGCGGATGTCTCCCCGTCAAGCGTATGGGCAGCACACAAAGCGGTTCTCCGTGGACACATCATTAGATTATCTTCCCAACTCAAAGCAGCACACAAAGTTGAAGTCCTTAGACTAACAGCTGACTATCATTCTGCGGCGAGGGCGCACAAGAGCCTTCTTACCGCTGAGTCCCTGAACAAACTTGACAAATCCCGTACTCTCCTCAATCTTGCTCTGACCTCGGCGGCAGAAAAACACCTTAGATGGACTGGAGCCACATTCTACCACCAATCTGACCGAATAGGCTCTAGATTAGCTACCAAACGTACCCCTAAAACACGCTCTTTAGCTTTCCCCAAAATTAAAACGCTTGCAGGTGACTTGACCCAAAACCCAACGAAGATTATGGAGGCCTTTTCACAATTTTACTCTAAGCTGTACAGATCCATTGACCCTCCCCCGCATCCGCAACGTGGCGGCTTCTTAGACAACCTTCCTCTACCTAAACTGTCTAAAGAGCATAGTGAACTTATGGAAGACCCTTTTTCAGTGGAAGAAGTGTTAGATACGATCCGATCCTTAAAGAAGGGTTCAGCCCCGGGGCCGGATGGTTTTTCTACGGGCTATTACAAAAAATTTGCCCCATCTCTGGCCCCTCATCTAACTAAATTTTTCAACTCCTTCAGGGATGGAGCCCCCCTGGGACATGATCTTAATACAGCATTTATAACTGTAATCCCGAAGCCTGGGAAAGACCCTAGTGCAAAAGTTAACTACAGGTCTATCTCGCTTATTAATAATGATATTAAAATATTTACAAAGATCTTAGCGAATAGGGTAGCGAGCTTTATTCCAACCTATCTTCCTAAGGACCAGGTGGGCTTCATCCCGGGGAGACAGGGACCAGATCAAATCCGTAGAATAGATGTTATATCCCTGCTCAAGTCTGGTGGGACGGGGACCCTCTTCAGAAGGGTTTCCTCCTTTCCATCGATCTACATAAAGCATTTGACTCCGTACATTGGGCCTACATGACTGATTTACTTCAAAGATGGGGGTTTGGCCCCTACTTCCTGAACACATTTAAGTCCCTGTACTCTACCCCCTCGGCCTAGGTCCAGCTCTTAGGGAGATACTCAGAGAAATTCCCAATTGGTAGGGGGACCAGACGGGGATGCCCACTTTCCCCTCTCCTGTTTGCGATCGCCATCGAGACCTTGGCGATCGCAGTCCGGACGAATCCAGATGTTAGGGGCGTGCGCTGTGGAGATCAGGAACATAAGTGTGCGCTCTACGCGGACGACCTCCTCCTCTATATCACTTCCCCCATCACGTCCACCCCTGTGATCTACAAAATATTACAGAATTTTAGCACGGTCTCTGGCCTAAAGGTCAATCTATCTAAATCGATAGCCATAAACATTTCGGTTCCGCAAGATATTATTGCATAACTATCCACCAACTTTGCTTTTTCTTGGGCACAAACAGATTCCCTAGCTAGGTATTAAAATAACACCAAATTTACTCAACCTCTACAGCGCGAATTACCCCCCTTTGTTTCGAAAGTGCAGAGGGGACCTGGAGAGATGGGCTAGATGTTGTCTGTCCTGGCTGGGTAGGATTCATGCGGTAAAGATGACTCTTCTCCCACGCCTCCTATATCTGTTTCACTCCCTCCCTATACCGATTAGGAAAAAAGCTCTCCTCAAATTTCAATCAGAGATTCTCCGCTTTGTTTGGGGTCATAAAGGTTATAGATGTCCATCCAGCATTCTCTACAGTCTGAAGAGTCAAGGGGGGCTTGGACTGCCAGATCTGTGGGGTTACTTTCAGGCCGCCCAATTATCGCAAATCTCAGTGGTCTTCACAAAAGGCCCAAAACCTAGCTGGCTGTCAATGGAGCGTCAGGCCACCCCACTAAACACTATAGATTACCTTCTCTGGTGCGACCCTAAAGTTAGACCAGCCATCTTGTCTGCGACCCTCTCTCATTCTATCGCCCTCGGCACAGGCCTTTTTAAACATCACAACCTGATCTCCCCTATGAGACCACTAGCACATCTTTTTCACAATGCAGACTTTCCACCAGGGATGGTCATTAAGGCGTTCAAATGGTGGATAAAGGCCTCTATAGAATAGGACACTTTCTTTTTCATAAGGGCCCGATTACATTGTCCTAATGTAGAAAAGACTTAGAAATGCCAGAATCGGAGATGTTCAGATTTTCTCAAATTTCCTACTTTCTACACTCAATTTGGTCACGTAGCCTTGAAAGCACCTCCTTGACGCCTTTTGAACAATGGTGCTCTAACACGGTAATCCAGGAGGGGAGGAATTTCACTAATCTACACAGCTTTGAAAACTAAGGCAGACAAACCTGCCTATGCTCGAGCCTGGGAAGAGGACACAGACAGCACCCGAACTATACAGGACTGGTCTATCGGGTTCCTCAGATCTTTTAAACTAAACTAAACTACTAAACATCTCCCTGATGGAAGCTAGTGTCAAAGTCATAACTCGTTGGTATTATGTCCCAGCTTGCCTGTCAGTCATTTTTCCGGGGACCTCCCCTCTTTGCTTCAGAGGATGCGAGCTTCAGGGCTCAATGATACATACATGGTGGTCCTGTCCGCGAATTAGATTGTTTTGGCAGAAAGTGTTCCGCATAATTAGCACCATATCATGGAAAGTAATAACCCCAGACCCCAATATCGCTCTGCTTAATGGGAGGATCGGGGATATCTCTAAATTAACACAGAAGCTGATATTCTTCATCCTCCTAGGGGCTAAAGTAACTATAGCAAAAGGCTGGAAAAAAAAATCTAGAGTCTCGATACTCGGTTTCAAGAGGAAGGTCTCTTGGATTATGGCGCAGGAACAAATTGTAGCCAAACTGAAGGACAAAAGTAGTAATTTCTTTGATATATGGGAACCTTGGGCCAGATACTGAGGAATACCTCTGTTCCCAGGCATGCCTTTAGAGCCCGAGTCTGGAGGGTCTACACAGTGATGCCGCTCTCCACTCTCCCCCTCTCTTTCCCTTTTCACACCTTTCTCTCTTTCTCTGATAGAGACTCTCTTGTCTCCAATGTAGGATTATATTTACCAGTTCGTAACATGTTGTCTACTGACACAAGAAGAAATCGATCAGGTAGCCAATTCTCTGGTGTTCTCCGAAGTCAGATTTGGTTTTGACTACCTCTACAAACTTCAAAATCTGCCTACCGGACCCTCGGATTTAGGGTCCTGCAGGTCAATGGAGGGTTTTTTTTTTTTGAGGGGGTTCAGGATCTCAACGGGAGGGCGAACCAGTCGGACCGACAGGCGCTTCCACAGTATGCTCCCACAGGGGTGGAGAGCCATCGGTCGGATTGATTTACTAGGCCTCCCCATATTGGGTATTGGGTGGTTAGCCTCCCGTCCAATCTGAGTAGTAGGTAGCATCTCAAGACCACCCTCAGAGTTGCGCAGTAGATTGAATTGTAGGTCTTATCTGACCTCAAGTTAGTTTGCTTTTTCTTGTCATGTTGCATACAGTTATTGTATAAGAAATGTAATGGTCTTCTTTGTTTATCTCGCTTTTTTTTTTATATACTGTGCCTGTATACCTTCTCTTTACAAAATAAAACATTTTTTAAACTAAATATTAAATACAAATTATTGAAACAAAAAAAATTGATATCCAACATGTCATGCTTCATACTGCGTCCCCGCTCGTGGAATGGTGACAAACTTTTATCCTTAAAAATCTCCATAGGCGACGTTTGAAAAAAATTCTACAGGTTGCATATTTTGAGTTACAGAGGTCTAGGGCTAGAATTATTGCTCTCGCTCTAATGATCACGGTGATACCTCACATGCGTGGTTTGAACACAGTTTTCATGTATGCGGGCGCTACTCACCTATGCGTTGGCTACTGCACACATCTTCAAAAAATAAAAAAAATAAAATAATAGTGTCACTTTTATTCCTATAATAAATGTAAACATCCCTTGTAATAGAAAAAAAGTATGACAGGACCTCTTAAATATGAGATCTGGGGTCAAAAGGACCTCAGAACTCATTTACACTAAAATGCAATAAAAAAAGTTCCTTTAAGAGCTATGGGCGGAAGTGACATTTTGACGTCGCTTCCGCCCTGCAGTAGTATGGAGCCGGGAGGGGGCCATCTTCTACTCACTTGGCAGCCAGCCAAGCAGGGACAGGATCCAAAACGTTGTCGTCTCCGGTAAGCGGCAGAGGCCACTGGAGCACTGCGGGAGGGGGGGCCCCTCTCCCGCCCCTGATAAAAGTGATCACGCGGCGAATCTGCCACTGAGACCACTTTTATCTCAAAGCAGACCGCCCGCTGAAGAAGTGGATACTGGGGTTATGGGAGCTGGCTGCTGCCATAACAACGATATTCCACTTCAAAGAGCCGCCGTATAATGATGGCGGGCAGCTCGTAAGTGGTTAAAGTAGTTCTAAATGCTGGACATTTTTTACCTTAATGCATGCTCTGCATTAAAATTAAAAAAAAAAAAAAAATGTCTCATTATTTGTATTGCCCTCTCACCCCCCTGTGTACCTAGCCTTGCCCGCTCCCGATCCAGTGATATGCCCATCTGCAGCGTCTCTCTTGGCTCACAGTGGCAGCAGCAGAGCCATTGCCTCCTTCTGCTGTCAGTCAAATCCTGTGAGCAGAAAGTGGGGGGGCCAGGGCTGAGCCCTGAGGTGGTTCGGAGCTGCTCTTTTTTTAACTAAAACACACACACACACACTTAATACTCACCTATCATATATCTCCAATGGGATACAGACAAAACCTGACACTGGTTTTAACCCTTCCCTGCTCTATAGAGAATTAAAAATAAAATAAAAAATAAATAATGGGTATACGTAAAATGTAACTACTATACTTAGCATGGGGGTCAGTTAGGATTGAATTATTTGAAAATATTCCCACTGTGGTGCTGTACTTCCCCGCCTGGGGAAGAAGAAAAAGACAGGTATCCGCTCCGCTCTGAAAAGGTGCCAATATGTGGCGCCCAGAATGGGGGAGGAATCCAATCCGTGGAAGTTCCATTTCTGGGTGGAAATCAGCTATAATGTGCAGTACTTTATGTGTTAACATGCATTGCATTATGGCAACCCATTCATGTTAAAGAGTTGCAAGAGTACAGCAATGGAACAAAAATCATGCCTTCACCTTTTTTTTACCGTAGCATAGCGCAGAGTATAAATGATTGGCACAGTAATGAACTATACAGACTATCATGTGTCAACATGCGTTATGGTAATGGGGGGTAAAATCAAGGTCACCATTCCACATAGGTGTAAGGCCAGGTTCACACTGGTATGACACGACAGTCGTACGACTGTGGATTCGACACTGGATTCGACTTTGCCCTGCAACTTGAAGTCCAACATGCATCCGACTTCAATGAACAGGGATCGGGATCGGACTTTGATCCCTGACAATACCAGGCACTGTGTCTGGCATGAATCTTTAGGGGGAACTCCACGCCAAATTTAAAAAATTAAAAAAAAAAAAAAAATGGCATGGGTTCCCCCTCCAAGAGCATACCAGGCCCTTTGGTTTGGTATGGATTTTAAGGGGAACCCCCACGCAAGGGGGTTCCCTGCCCCAAAGCACCCACCCCCCCATGTTGAGGGCATGCCACCTGGTACGGTTCGGGGGGGGGGCGCTCGCTCATCCCCACCTCCTTTCCTGACCTGCTGGGCTTGGATAAGGGTCTGGTATGGATATGGGGGGGACCCCACGCCGTTTTTTTGGCGTGAGGGGGGTTCCCCTTATAATCCATACTAGACCAAAGGGCCGGGTATGCTCTTGGAGGGGGAACTCATGCCGTTTTTTTTTTTTTAAAGAATTTGGCGTGGAGTTCCATCATCAGAGCACATGTCGCATGCCAAAGTCGGATCAGTTAAGAATGTGATCCGACTTTAGTGATATTCAATGGGCTGAAGTAGGATCAAAGTCGGACCAAAGTAGTGCAGGTGTCCAGTGTGCTCCTGTCCCTTTAAGGGGGCTTGGGCCGCCTCCAGGCTCACCTGCCTACACCTATCCATTCAATGCATGTGCTTCCACTGTGGAGACACTTATAAATTTAGTAGTGTTAGGACTGCAAGTATACAGGGTGCCTTGACGAGGCCTTGCAGCTTTCACATGCGTTTGCAAATGTGTGCTAACTAAACCCCTGCTTTTAACAGACGGTTAGACAGGCTAATTTGGTTGGTCAGCAGACTGGTTGGTGAGTTGAGCTATGAAATTGTCTTTGTCTTACATGTATATGCCCTCCATGTGCTCCTTACTGTGAAGGCCAGTTATGGGTGTGGGCGGTGGCCAGTGTTTTGTTACTGTACGTAAATTTGGGTCGGGGACACACTGGACACCTTTGCTGCCATTGTGCTCTTGCTGGGTGTCCAGTGTGCTCCTGTCCCTTTAAGGGGGCTTGGGCCGCCTCCAGGCTCACCTGCCTACACCTATCCATTCAATGCATGTGCTTCCACTGTGGAGACACTTATAAATTTAGTAGTGTTAGGACTGCAAGTATACAGGGTGCCTTGACGAGGCCTTGCAGCTTTCACATGCGTTTGCAAATGTGTGCTAACTAAACCCCTGCTTTTAACAGACGGTTAGACAGGCTAATTTGGTTGGTCAGCAGACTGGTTGGTGAGTTGAGCTATGGAATTGTCTTTGTCTTACATGTATATGCCCTCCATGTGCTCCTTACTGTGAAGGCCAGTTATGGGTGTGGGCGGTGGCCAGTGTTTTGTTACTGTACGTAAATTTGGGTCGGGGACACACTGGACACCTTTGCTGCCATTGTGCTCTTGCTGGGTGTCCAGTGTGCTCCTGTCCCTTTAAGGGGGCTTGGGCCGCCTCCAGGCTCACCTGCCTACACCTATCCATTCAATGCATGTGCTTCCACTGTGGAGACACTTATAAATTTAGTAGTGTTAGGACTGCAAGTATACAGGGTGCCTTGACGAGGCCTTGCAGCTTTCACATGCGTTTGCAAATGTGTGCTAACTAAACCCCTGCTTTTAACAGACGGTTAGACAGGCTAATTTGGTTGGTCAGCAGACTGGTTGGTGAGTTGAGCTATGGAATTGTCTTTGTCTTACATGTATATGCCCTCCATGTGCTCCTTACTGTGAAGGCCAGTTATGGGTGTGGGCGGTGGCCAGTGTTTTGTTACTGTACGTAAATTTGGGTCGGGGACACACTGGATACCTTTGCTGCCATTGTGCTCTTGCTGGGTGTCCAGTGTGCTCCTGTCCCTTTAAGGGGGCTTGGGCCGCCTCCAGGCTCACCTGCCTACACCTATCCATTCAATGCATGTGCTTCCACTGTGGAGACACTTATAAATTTAGTAGTGTTAGGACTGCAAGTATACAGGGTGCCTTGACGAGGCCTTGCAGCTTTCACATGCGTTTGCAAATGTGTGCTAACTAAACCCCTGCTTTTAACAGACGGTTAGACAGGCTAATTTGGTTGGTCAGCAGACTGGTTGGTGAGTTGAGCTATGGAATTGTCTTTGTCTTACATGTATATGCCCTCCATGTGCTCCTTACTGTGAAGGCCAGTTATGGGTGTGGGCGGTGGCCAGTGTTTTGTTACTGTACGTAAATTTGGGTCGGGGACACACTGGACACCTTTGCTGCCATTGTGCTCTTGCTGGGTGTCCAGTGTGCTCCTGTCCCTTTAAGGGGGCTTGGGCCGCCTCCAGGCTCACCTGCCTACACCTATCCATTCAATGCATGTGCTTCCACTGTGGAGACACTTATAAATTTAGTAGTGTTAGGACTGCAAGTATACAGGGTGCCTTGACGAGGCCTTGCAGCTTTCACATGCGTTTGCAAATGTGTGCTAACTAAACCCCTGCTTTTAACAGACGGTTAGACAGGCTAATTTGGTTGGTCAGCAGACTGGTTGGTGAGTTGAGCTATGGAATTGTCTTTGTCTTACAAAGTAGTGCAGGAGTCAGACCAGTTAAGATGGCTCCCATAGGGAAATATTGATTTTCACACATCATGCGACATGAGCTTCCAATGGCGGAGCGTTTGTCGTACCAGTGTGAATCCGGCCTAAAGCTTTAATTTTCTGACCTGCAGCATGTGGTATGTGGATGTAGGAGGGGCTTTTGAAAAGGGCAGGCAGTATGTGCTTTTCATATGTTACATGATGATTTTGGGAAACTTTCAGCTTACGAAATCTGAGCTGACTTATTACATATTTAAATGCATATATCATGTTTTAGGGCAATTCAGATGTTGAGAGCTAAAAGAAAAAAAAAAAAAGAAAAACATAAAATAAATGGCAAACAGTGTATATACATACATACACACACACACACACACACACACACACACACACACACACACACACACACACAGGCTCTGATGAAGAAGGGTAACCTTCGAAACGCGTTAGCCAGCAGTAGTCCGTACGCCTCCTTCCTGGGACCTGGAAAACTGCTACCACTGGACTAATCGCCTCTGTGCCATATACAATGCGATTTTTTTTTCTTCAACCTTTGTGAGTAGATTTTATCTTGTTTTTAATCAATAAATCTGTCAAGGATAATGCACTAGGCTGGTGCGCTCTTTTTTTTCTTTCTTTTCATTTAATATTAGGACAATCCCATCCTTAAGAGCAGCAAGGCCGAAATCCACAGTCCTTCCTGAACCCTTGGGATCTTTTAGCTAATACACCTGTGCGCAAGAGTATTTTTGCATCTTTATTATACAATGCTCAGCAGAATATGAACAATATCTCACATAAAACTCAGACGATTCAAAACAGTATTATAGTATACAGCAAGATACATAAAGCGCAAAAATATTCTGACATCAAGAATACCCAAATAAATTCTAACTTCCAAAAAATGAAGATGTAACTAAGAAGGAAGGAAGAAAAGGACAGTTAAGAAAGGTGTATGTGCATTGGCAAGAAGGACAGGAGGACTTCATTCTCCAGAGTAATTCTCAAAGAGGGTCTCCCCTTCATCCAAATACACAAGCATTATCCAATAGGACCATGTTTTAGTATATTGCTCTCTTCTGTTTTGGGCAGTAAGCATCAGATCCTCCAGAGTATTAATATTCCTGACTCTATTAAGCCACATAGTGATGGAAGGAGGATTGGGGTCTTTCCAGCACAGAGTAATACAAGCTTTGGTGGCATTGATCCTATGACGAAGGACCGATTTCTTAACCACTTCAATACCAGGCACTTAGACACCTTCCCGCCCAGCCCAATTTTCACCTTTCAGCGCTGTCACAATTTGAATGACAATTGCGCGGTCATGCTACACTATACCCAAACAAATTTTTTATCATTTTGTTCCCACAAATAGAGCTTTCTTTTTGTGGTATTTGATCACCTCTGGGGTTTTTATTTTTTGCGCAACAAATAAAAAAAGACCGAAAATTTTGAAAAAAAAACACGTTTTTCTTTGTTTCTGTTAAAATTTTTTGTAAATGAGTACGTTTTCTTCTTCAATGACGGGCACTGATATGGCTGCACTGACGGGCACTGATACGGCGGCACTGATGGGCACCGATGAGGTGGCACCAATGAGGTGGCACTGATGAGGTGGCACTGACGGGCACTGATGATGGCCACTGATAGGCGGCACTGATGCGCACTGATAGGTGGCACTAATGGGCACTGATAGGTGGCACTGATGGGCACTGATAGGTGGCACGATGGGCACTGATAGGCGGCACTGATGGGCACTCGTAGGTGGCATTGATGGGCACTCGTAGGTGGCGTTGATGGGTAGTTATGGGTGGCACTGATAGTTGGCACAGATAGGCACAGATGGGCACTGATAGGTGGGCACAGATGGGCACTGACAGGTGGCACCGATGGACACTGATGGGTGGCACTGATTATACTAATTGATGGCAGTGATGCCCCTAAGTGTGGCATTGCTGGGCATCACTGCAACATAATTGTGCCAATCAGTGCCCATTTGTGGGCACTGATTGGCACAGATTTGGCACTGACTGGGCACATGTGGATGGCCATGGGGTACATACCTGGCCATCCACATGTTTCCCTTCCCTGGTGGTCCTAGTGGCGATCCCTGGTGGTCCAGTGTGGTGATCTGCGGGGGGGGCTGCGCTGATAAACAATCAGCGCAGACCCCCCCTGCCAGGAGAGCCGCCGATCGGCTCTCCTCTACTTGCGTCTGTCAGACGCGAGTGAGGAAGAGCCGATCAACGGCTCTTCCTATTGACAGCGTGATCAGCCGTGATTGGACACGGCTGATCACGTGGTAAAGAGCCTCCGCCGGAGGCTCTTTACCAAGATCGGTGTAGCGGTGTGTCAGACTGACACACCGATCCACCGATCGCCGCGATGCGCGCCCCTGCGGGCGCGCGGCGGCATGTTATCCTGAAGGACATCATATGACGCCCAGTCAGGATAACTGAACCACCGCCCGGCCGTCAATCCGCTATAGGCCGGGCGGGAAGTGGTTAAACATCAAGGGGAATTTGTGAGCAGTGAAGCAAAAAAGAAGGCAGGTTTCTCCGGTATTGGGTAATCAGTAAATTGTTGAAGATCTTCTGCACCTCTGACCAGTACTGTTTAAGTTTCAGACAGGACCAGAAAATGTGGAGCAAAGTCCCCTATTCCTCATGGCATCTCCAGCTACGATCCGAAGCCTCCAGAAAGTAGTTACCGAACCGATGGGTGAGGTACCAATGCGTCATTAATTTGTGATTGAATTCCTGAGTACACGTACATATGGATGATTTCAGGGCAAGGTGGATAGGTGTCAAGGTTCTGTTAAGATGCCTTTCCAATTTACCAAGGCCAGGCATAGTAAAATCATCTGATGGGGAGATCCTAGCTTCCCTCCAGGCACAGGTGCTGTGCCTGGAGGGAAGCTAGGATTCCCCAAAATAGGGAACAGGGGTGATTGGGAGGAGGAAAGATCAGGATTCCGGCAGACCATAGAGCCGACTCAGAGCGTGGGGCCTATAGTGGCATGCAGCGTAAGAAGTAGGAAAGGCTGCGTAGCACCACGGTGCCCTACACAGGGGAATGGGACTATATTGCTGCTCAATGTCCGTCCACAGCTTAAGCTCTCTATGTCTGCACCAGTCGATCACCCTGCCAAGTATTTAAATGCATCCGGAACCGCTACTCCACCATAGCACTTCGGCAACGTCAAGAGGAGTCTACAAAGCCTCGGTCTTTTGTGAGCCCATATAAACTTGGTGAAAAGGGCATGGATTTACCAAAAAAAAAAAAAAAAAGGCTGAGGGAATGGAGATGGGTAATGTCTGAAAGAGATACAAAAATTTTGGTGAGGTTACAGCAACCAAACCAAGAGTGCAAGCCTTGATGCCACTTAACTAAAAGGGCCCGGACATACTAAGCAAGGGTGGGAAATTCAAAGCAAAAAAGTTATCAGCTAGGTTTGGAGGAATGTGGGTGCCCAAATACTTTAAAGTGACACTAAAGGTTCGTTTTTTTTTTTTGTTTTTTTTTAAATAACAAACATATCATACTTACCTCCACTGTGCAGCTCGTTTTGCACAGAGTGGCCCCGAACCTGCTCTTCCCTCGGCGGCTCTCTCAGCTCCTCCCTGCATCAGATAACCCCCTGGGAGAAGCACTCTCCTGGGGGGGGGGGGTTACCTTGCGGGCGCGCTCCTGAGTACAGTATTCAGCGTCCATAGACACTGAATGCAGGACTCTGCCCCGCTCCCCGGCGGCCGTGTCATTGCATTTGATTGACAGCAGCGGGAGCCAATGGCTGTGCTTTCAATCTATCCAATCAAGAGCCGAGAACCCCCTGCAGAAAGAGAGCGCGTCCCCGTAGGACAAGTTTGAGGGTTCAGGTAAGTAAAATGGGGGGGGCTGGTCGAGGACAGGTGTTTTTTCACCTTAATGCCCAGGATTTAGTGTCCCTTTAACACAGAAGATGCCTATTTAGATTTGAAATTATTTTGTAGAGTGTGGCGCAACGGAGAAGGCAGGGCAACTCCCATCGCTTTCGATTTGATAAAGTTAATTTTCAGGTTCGTTAAAGCTCTGTAATGGTCAAAATTCCTCCAGAAGATTAGGCAGAGAAATATGCAGGTTAGACAGGGAGAAGAGCAAATCATCTGCATATGCAGAGACTTTATGTTGAGATATCCCACCTGCAGACCCGAAATATCGGGCTTTAACTGAACTCTATTCAGGAAGGGCTCCAGCTAGAGGGCAAATAGCAAGGGTGAGAGGGGACAGCCCTGCCGAGTACCATTGGATAAAGAGAACGGTACTTGGTTAAAGAGAACGGTTAAAGAGAAAACACCCCATTTGCCTTGACCGAGGCTTGTGGGGCAGAATACACACTAGAGATCCACTGGAGCATCTTATCACACAAACCCATAGGCCTCAAGACCGTAAACAAAGGCCCAGTTCACCCTGTCAAAGGCCTTCTCGGCATTGGTACTTAGAAAAACACAGAGGGAACCAGAATGGCTGGTGAAGTGGACCAGGTTAAGGACTTTAATGTTATGGTCTCTCACTTCGTGAGAGGGGATGAAGCCCACCTGGTCTAAGTGAACCAGCTGGGGCAGCTGAGATTGAAGATGGGAAGAAGCTTGGTAAAAAGCTTCAGGTCCACGTTGAGCAGTGAAATCGGTGGGTAACTGCTATAAACAGAAGTGTCTTTTCCTTTTTTTGGGATGACTGAAATATGTGCCAAAAGTGCAGCTGGGGGGAAAAGAGGTAGACTGTCCAAGCATTGAATACTTTGATCGTATGTGGGCCTAGCAAGGGCAGTAGAGTCTTGTAATACTGTATAGTTAAATCCATCTGGGCTGGGTACTTTCATGGATTTAGCTGCCTTTACTGCTGTTTGTAATTCCTCCAAGGTAATAGGGGCTGCTAGGTCTCGGCAGACTGGAGATGGATAACTTCCTGCAAGATTACAATGCCTCTTTGGCATTATAGCCAAGAAGGTCTGATACCCGACGACGAAGGTGGGCAAGGTCAATCCCCAAAGAAGGAACAGGTGTCTTATGTTGCAGTTCAAGGGCCGGAATGTCAGCAAGCAACTTCATTAGTTGTGCTTCTCTGGCTTTTTTTAATACGAGATCCATGCTTGATCAGGATACCCCAGATAACCGCCTTGCGGGCCTCCCACGCCATACCAGGGTCACTCCCAGGAATATTGTTCGTCTTGAAATACGCTGCAAGTTCTTTAGAAACATCAGTTAAAACCTCAGGGGTCTGTAACAGACTTTCATTCAAGCACCATCGCCACTCTGGGGAGAGATTTGAATTAGAAAGGGAAAAAAAAAAAATGCAGAGAACTGGAGCATGGTCAGACCAAGTTATGCAACCGACATGGATATCTAGGAGATATCTAGGACAAAGGAAAGCAGTTGATGGGGGGACCAGAAATAGATCTATGCGAGAATTTAGTTAGGTGAGTTGTAGAGAAGAAAGTGCAATCTCGTTCCCCAGCGTGCAAAATGCGCCAGTCATCCACTAACTGCAGTTCGTGCAGCGTTTGCAGGATACGTTTTCTGGAGCCGAAAGGAACAGAGGAAAGTGCCCGACAAAGTGTCCATTCCACGGTCAAAAGGAACATTAAAAATCTCCTCCGAGGAACAATTTGCCTTCCACAAACTTTGAGAGGGTTTTACAAAGAAAGGAATCTTGGGGCATATTTTTTGCATATATTTTAGCCAATGTATCTTTAATGCCCTTTAAGAAAAAGATAACGGACACCAGTATCACAGCATTTAATCGGAAAGAGACCAGGGAATACTACTAGAAAATCAGAATGGAAGCCCCCTTAGACTTTGCTTTTGATTAGAGGCATGATATACACAAGGAAAAAAAAAATCTGTTCTGAAGGAAAGGAAGTCAGCCTGCCTTAATACGAGTTTCCTGCACAAATGCTACATCCGTACGGGAGCGTTTCAGATCATTAAGAAGCATCCTCTGTTTCTCAGGAACATTAAGCCCCTTGGCGTTTAGAGAAGGAGAAAGAGAGGGGGAGAGGCAGACAAAGTGAACACAAGAAGGCACTCACTACTGAACACTCAGGTTCACGTGGGTGCGCGCCTATGTGGGAGAGTGGTTGGAAACAGACAAAGAGCAGAGCCCCGAGCCCAGACTCCCCATCAAACGTTCAGTCAAAAAAATAAAATGCAGTAACAGAGCTCAAAAAAAAAAAAAAAACACAGACACACGAGAAAGTAGTAAACATCTACCATTAGGTTGAGAAGCTATGAGTCATATATAGCAGTGGTCATCAACCCTGTCCTCAGGGCCCATTAACCCCTTCCCGACCGGCGCACACTGATGTACGTCGGCAGAATGGCACGGGTGGGCAAATGGACTTACAGGTACGTCCATTTGAGTTCCCCGCCGTGCCATTCCACGCGCGTGCCGGCCGGGAGCTCCGTGAGTCGGGTCGCGGGTCCTGCAAACTCGATCGCCGCGGGGATACCCGCGATTGCCTCACGGAGAGGACGAATGGGGAGATGCTGATGTAAACAGCACCTCCCCGTTCTGCCTAGTGACAAGTGTCACTGATCACAGCTCCCTGTCATCGGGAGCAGTGATCAGAGTAATGACACTGCTAGCCCATCCCCCTACAGTTAGTAATCACTCCCCTAGGACATACTTAACACCTCCCCGCCCCTTAGTGGTTAATCCCTTCACTGCCAGTGTCATTTACACAGTAATCAGTGCATTTTTAATTGCACTGATCGCTGTATAATTGACAATGGTCCCAAAAATGTGTCAAAAATGTCCGACATGTCCGCCATAACGTCGCAGTCACAATAAAAAAAAAAAAAAAAAAAAAAAATATAATATATAATAAAAATGCCATAAAACTATCCCCCATTTTGTAAATGCTATAACTTTTACGCAAACCAATCAATAAACGCTTATTGCGATTTATTTATTTTTTTTTACCAAAAATATGTAGAAGAATACGATCAGCAAAAACCGAGGAAAAAAAAAGTTTTTTTTATATATTTTTGGGGGATATTTATTACAGCAAAATGTAAAAAATAATGCATTTTTTCAAAATTGTCGCTCTTATTTCGTTTATAGCGCAAAAAATAATCGCAAAGGCGATCAAATGCCACCAAAAGAAAGCTCTATTTGTGGGGAAAAAAGGACGTCAATTTTGTTTGGGAGACACGTCGCACGACCCCGCAATTGTCAGTTAAAGCGACGCAGTGCCGAATCGCAAAAAACGCTCTGGTCAGGAAGGGGGTAAAATCTTCCGGGGCTGAAGCGGTTAACAGGCCAGGTTTTATGTATTACCTTGGGGAGATGCAGATTAAAATACTGCAATCACTGAGCAGCAAATTATATCACCTGTGACGTATTTCAGTTATCTTGCAAACCTGGCCTGTTAGTGGATCCTGAGGACAGGGTTGATGACCACTGATATATAGAACTCTTGAGAACTCAGTCTAAAGAGACCCCCCATAACATACCTGCATCGCCGGTTAAAGTGCAGAGTCGGGGCGTCAGGGGATATGTGGGGTCTCACATAAGAGCCACAATGCCTGGAGAAATAAATCAGAATAAGGCCTCTAAAAGGCCCCCATCTCTTTACATTGATATACCCGTTTAAACACAGCCTCAGACTGCTCGAGAGGTGGCCAGAGACCCAGGTGATCACCACGCCCCAGTCTGCATCATACTCCCCTAGCTCCCTCTGGGTGGGAGCACCTTCTCAGAACCCAATATCAGCCATCACCCGTCACACCCAGTCCGCCATCTCATAGTCATGCCAACTTTGTGCAGACCACATTAGATACCAGGGTGTAGCGGGGGGGGGGGGGGCGCAAGTAGGAGGGGCCACAGCAGCCCAAAGGGGGTAAAAAAAAAAAAACTCAGCCACGGAGACAGGAAGGGGTCTCCCCAGAATTGTGCGCTCCATGGCAAGTGTCCACATCTAGGATATTACACCTTAACCCCTTTTCCTGTTTATTTCCTTAATATACAGACAAAAAAACAAAACAAACACCACATCATACACATTGTGCCAAATACAAATGCAAGTTCAAGATCCAAATTACATCGCATAGCATCCACTAATTCAAAAATAGGACGAAAAAAATAAAGAAAATAAAAAATAACGAAAAAAGGTATTTTAACTGAGCTGTGATCTTAGCCATATCATTTGTCAAGTTAAATATCAATCCACATCTAATATAACAAAAGTAAACTTTAGTCCCTTCTATCCACAGTGCCCCAAGCATCCTGTATATAGAAATATCTATATTATAATTGGGGATGAGCTTTCTGTTCAGATCGAACATGAGTTCGACTCGAACATTGGCTGTTTGCCCGTTCGTCAAAAACCAAACATTATGGACCGATCTCGCTAAATTCGAGCGGCGCGTAACGGCGGGAGCGCAGTGTATTGCTGTATGATGATTGGCCAAAGCATGCACCATGACCTGCATGCTTTGGCCAATCCCAGCACCCTCAGCTAAGAGAGCCATAATTGGCCAAAGGCAGGGTGTCTTTGGCCAATTATGGCTCAGGGGGACCAAGTCCACGCCCCACACTATATAAGGCTGCCTGCACATCAGCCCCGTGTAGTGTGTTGTTGGCGTGGATAGAGAGAGAGCGTCATTTAGATTGAGCAGGCAGGTTATTCAGTTAGCTGCAGTGTATTTAATATATATTTGCAGAGAGTCTCTCTCACAC